>OX422211.1:207264953-207631909 GCA_949130495.1 Sambucus nigra
TTAATTCTCTCACTAAGGCGAGGTAGGCTGCCATTCTTTCATCCTTTGCATTGTAATCTCCACGTATCTGATTGGAGACTAGTTGAGAGTCGCTGAACACCTGTAAATGTTTTGCTCCTAGAGTTTGTGCCTTTTGGATACCGGCTATTAGGGCTTCATACTCTGCTTCGTTGTTGGAGGCTGCAAATCCAAGTCTGATTCCTTGTTCGAGGATTATGTTTTTTGGAGTGATGAGGACAATGCCTACCCCTGCCCCCTTTGAGTTGGAGGCTCCATCAACAAAGAGTCTCCAAGTTCTCTCTGTTGCTTGGTTCTTCTTTTACCTTATTGGTTGAGGTTGGTCGGAGAGTTCCTCGCTCGTGAATTCGGCTATGAAATCAGTAAGGATCTGACCCTTGATAGCTGTCCTTGGTTGAAATTGGATGTTAAACCGGCCGAGCTCGACTGACCACTTAGACAGTCTGCCCGACAAGTCTGCTTTCCTTAGGACCGCCTTAAGGGGATGCGATGTAAGGACGATGATAGTATGAGCTTCGAAATAATGCTTCATCTTCCTCGAGGCTATTACAAGTGCAAAGGCGAGCTTCTCCAATGGCAGGTACCTTTGTTCGGCATCTAATAAGGTCTTGCTCGTGTAGTAAACGGGTTGTTAGATTCCTGCAACCTCGCATATTAACGCAGAGCTGACAGTGTGATTGGATACCGAGAGGTACAGGTACAAAGAATCCATTTGTTGTGGTATGAAGAGCAGCGGTGGAGAGCTTAAGTAGGACTTGAGCTCGTCTAAAGCTCGCGAGCAGTCTGGGCTCCACTCTATCACATTACTCCCCTTTAGAAGCTGGAAAAAAGGTTTGCACTTCTCGAAGGATTTGGAGATGAAGCGATTTAAGGCGGCGAGCATTCCAGTGAGCTTCTGCACGTCCCGGATTGTTAGAGGGGGTTGTACCCTGTTAATTGCATCGATCTGGTCTGGATTAGATTCTATGCCTCTCTTACTGACTAAGTACACAAGAAATTTTCCTGACTCAACACCGAAGGAACATTTTCTCGCATTAAGTTTCATTGAGGGTTGGAGCTGACAGCAAGAATTAAGTGACGTGAGGAGGTGATGTATTGAGGGTCATGGGCAAATGGAAATGTGGGGGTAATTGTTTTGTTAATTATGAAAATTTATTATTAAAGGTATTATCATTATCTCTACTAAACTAATATAAAAAGTTATATTTATAACCCTTTAAAATTATTGCCATTTAATATTTTTAATATAATTTTTTAAAAGATATAGTCATACAAATCATAAAGTTATAACTTTATGACACTTACAAAAAAATATTTTTCTTTATGACACTTTCGATAAACATGACATAATATATAATTTTAAACTTTCATAAAAACTATATTTCTTGTTGTGATACTCACTCGTATTCTAGATTGTGTGATTTACCATGAGTTTGTACGTTGAATTGATTATACAAGAGATGTAAACACATGAGATTATGACTCGAGAATGTAGATATAAAATGTACTAGATACTAACATACATACATACATACATACATATATATATATATATATATATATGGAACTATGGATCGAGAATATTAAACTTTGATATGCCAAAGATGTATATCTAGAAACATAACTTGAGAGTGTTAAAGTAAGAGAACACTGTCATAGTAAGGAGATTATATTATAGTAAAAGTTACTTAATTATACACAAACATATAAGAACACTAAAGTATAGAATACTTATTAAAAGATATAACACGATATTGAGGACGTCATTCAGGATTGGTATAAATGCTGCATGATTTTCTAGGTAATTTGGGTTGGGATAACTTAAAATAATTTTAAACAAACTTAATACTGGAGGAAGATGTGTTATTATTATTATTATGGTTAAATATAATTATATTCTTATGCACTATAGACTTGCTAGATTTTATCATCTTTGTGGAACTATTTTTATAGATCTTAGACCGCAGTCGCCACCGCAGACTTGAGCTATTCATTAGAGGACTTTCTCGAGCATCAATTCTATTTATCATTCCCTGGGATGTAGGTGTCGAGTTGTAACTCATTTACATTCATGTATTCTTTTAGATTTCAATCTTTCAGATAGCTATTTAATTTAGTTTTCTCATATCACAGATTGTATGAGATAAATTTACTTATATTGGTGTAATTATTCATTATTGGACAATAGATTATTGTGAATCATTTTCTTCCAGAGTTGGAGTTTTGTCCAGTTGTTATTTGGATAGTATCAGAGATGTTGTAATATATCTACCATTTTTTTATTTAGCATTGTTTTTATTGTATTCATTTATTTCGTTCTTGCTTAGAATGCTCCCAATTATTTTGACTCTCGTAATTTTATATTAGAAGTGATCAAGCTATTTATGGATGTTACGAGTTGTAACAGTTTCATGTTTGAATATGTTATTGGATAATAAATTAGAGGTTTATTTTGTCATTAAAGGGGTAAAATGATGTAGCTAATGGCCAGTTGACCAAATTTGTCAAAATGAAGAATTTAACTCCAAAAAGAAAAAATTACGAAGGTTTAACTTAGTAAGAAATAATTAATGATAGTTAAACATCAAATAATTTTCATGAACCCGTTAACCAACCTGATCATAAGATAATTTCGTATTTTGTCTGTTTGGTCGCGAATAAAATTTTAAGCTCTATTTGGTATACAGAAAACAATTGTACAAGGAATGGTAATATTACCATGGCACCAACCAGTGATTAAAAGTTAGAATAACAGACTGATAGTGGAAGGTGACATTGATGTACAAATATTGTATTAATATATTGTATCTCAATTACTACCAAGAAGAAAATGATGGTTGTGGCTTGCTGGGGCATTTCACCTTCAAGGTTCCTAAGAATATATAGCCGCCCGACATTATATATAAGATAGATTAAAGTATTGTAATAGTCCGTCAACTTTGATTATGTCTCAATTTTGTCCTTAATCTTTTATTTGTTTCAATCTCGTCCCTCATCTTTCAATTTATTTCAATTTACTACTCATCTTAACTTTCCGTCCAAATCAAGCATAACATAGATACCCATTATTTAATTTACTCCTCGTGTTCAACCACATTTGAATTTACTAAATCAATATAAATATTAATATAATATACACTTTAATATAAATTCATATGTTAATATTTGCTTATATACTTATGGATTAATATAAAGGGTTATTTGCATACACCTTAATATTCTAGAAATAAGAAAAATGATTATTTGCGTCTACCTATAATGTTTGTTTTTAAGTTATTTGCTTCTAGCTATTAATTTACATCACTTTGAAAACTTAAAAATCACAAGATTCTATAAAATAAAAAATATTATTCTGGAAATAAAAAAAGGGGTTATTTTGAATATTAATTTTTTCACTGTATAAAAACCCATTTTGTAAAAACAGTTATAATATTACTTTATAAAGAAGGACAAAAAAACTGTTTTGTTAAAAAGCTATAAATAAACCTAGTTCATTGTATATAAGAAAAACATAAAAAAATATTTGTATAAAACTATCATAACATTTGGATGTTATTCGTGACATTTAAAAATATAAAAACTGTTTTTACATAGAAAATAATTTAGTTATTAAAAAAACTTGACGTGTATATATTTTAAAAAAATAAAAATTAAATGTTATTTTTATTTTAAAAACAATGGGCGCTTTATTTATTAATTTTTTTAAAAATCCATCCAGTTTTACTATTATTACTTTGAATTTTTTTGTTAATATTACTCTTATTTTTTACAAAAATTATTTTTTAACTAATGGAACAATTTTATAAATAATCGCTTTTAAATAGAGAAATAAAAAATAAAACTTTTAAAAATATTCTGTCCAACGTACATTTTTTTAATATGTAAACTATTTTCTATTTACAAAATAGTCTTTTTTATTTGTTTTAAAAATAACGTCAAAATGTTATGAGCTTTTTATACAAATGTGTTTCCCTATTTTTCTTATATATAAGTGTTGATACCAAATTTAATCTGCTGACATGGCTTAATAAAGTGAAGACACGTGGCAGTCTACGTGGCAACAACAAACATGTCCGAAGAACCCACACGCTCCGAGGAACCACACTACAACGAGGAACACTGCTTCCCCGAGGAACTCATACGCTTCGAGGAACTCATACGCTCCGAGGAACAAGAACTCTCCGAGGAACTCTTGAATACCGAGAAGCTTAGGCGGTCCGAACAACTCAGGCGGTCCGAGCTGCACCTCAAACAAAGCATTAATAGCTAGATAACCAACAGTTTGACTGTTCATTAAATGCTTATCATTCAGACGCACACGCTTAAGGGGCATTGAATGTATTACCCTTTCATATGTACATCATTTAATGTATTACCCTTTCACTTTACAGCCTTAGGGCTATAAATACATTGTACAATCCTCATTATAAGGGGACCGAAATTTCTTGATAGAACTTGTAATCGAGAATTCCCAAACACTCAGCAATAACATAACAGTGGACGTAGGCCATTCTTATAAGGCTGAACCACTTTAAAATTATTTGTCTCATTTATTTATCTGTGATTGAATAATTAGAATGTTCTAATTTTTTACATCAACAGATTGGCGTCGTCTGTGGGAACGACTGGTAATATCGTTTTTCACTAAAAACAATCCATTGCAAATGGCTGACATTCCGAAATCTAGCAATCGAAACGCTGGAACCCCTCCAAATCCATCTGCTCCGCCAAATATTCCAGATCTGGCTGGAATAATGACAAATCTGGCTCAGGACCAGACCGTCATGCAAGAAATAATGCGACCACTCATCCAAACTCTTCATGGCGGTGCGTCAGCCCATTCAGGACCACGAAGTGTTCAAAGAAACACCCGTGCACCATCCTCACGTACTAGGCGTACCAATTCATATCGCAATGAGGAATCTGAAGATTTTTCTTATCAACCTGGACGATCTTCGTCAGTGCGAGCCACAGATACAGAACAACATATCACTCTTTCTCCAGAAGGGACTAGTGCGTCAGAGAGGTTAAGCAGGGTATCACCTTTTGATCGATTAGGACTTAGAAGAAGTAGAAGTCCTCCTAAAGTCGTATCGAGGAGTTTTCGACGACCATCAGATTTAAGGGAAGGATCTGCCCAGTCGCGACCAACTGCTCGTCAAGATAGATCTCATGAGCGACCAGCTGCTCGTCAAGATAGATCTCAAGAAGCCACATCCACGCGATCAGTTGCTCGAACCAACAGGCCCGAGGAAGGAAATGATGCGTGGAAAGGCTCTATTAAGAGGCTGGAGGATAGATTAGGGGAAATGGCTAAGGCCAAGAACCCTCTACAACAAACCTTTGTTCAAGGAACACCTTTTGTCTAGTCAATTGTAGATTTTCCAAAACCATCAAAGTTCAAAGCACCTGTTGTGACCCCCAAATATGATGGAAACACTGACCCTGTCCTTCATATAGAACAATACCAAGCTGCAGCTAACATCTATGCTATCCCAGATGAGATAAGATGCAGGGCATTCTCGGGAACTCTTACCCGATCTGCTCAAATATGGTATAATAATCTTCCTCGGGGTAAGATCTCAACTTTTCTTCAACTAACCGACTTATTCATTGGGAATTTATGTTTTGGGGCAAAGCCAGTTAAACCAGTAGCACATTTGTTAAGTGTTAGACAAAAAGCTGGTGAGAGTACTAGAGATTATATAACTCATTTTAATAACGAGAAACTAGAAGTCATTGATTATGAGGAGAAGACAGCGATTACTGCCTTGATAAGTGGACTACTGCTGAACAAGTTGTACTACACTTTGGCCAAAGATCCACCTAAAACCATGTTAGACCTGATGGGAAAAGCGTCCAAGATTATGAATGCCGAGGAGGCTATGGCTGCGAAGAAGAATATGGATGCCAAAGAAACCAAGGTCGAAGGTGATAAAGCTAAGAAGAAAGAGCATAAGAATAATGATAATGACAAACATTCAAAAAGTAGGTCGGTATGGGATGTAATGAAGAAATATGACAATTATACTCCTTTGAAGAAGGACATCAACCATGTTTTAGAAGAAATCAAGAACGAGGAATTAAACTTTCCAGAGAAAATGAAGGCAGACCCTGACAAGAGGAATAAGGCGAAGTATTGCGAGTTCCATAAAGATCATGGCCATATGACCAAGAATTGCATAGCTCTTCAGAATGAGATTGAAACACTCATCAGACGAGGAAAGCTGTCAAAGTATGTTGATCATGGAAACGAAAGAAGAAACAACGATCGAGCAAGAGAGAGGTCTAGATCTCCTCGTCGAGGAGAGGAGAACAAGAAAAGAAACCATGAAGTTAATCCAAAAGACGACCCTGATCTTCCTAAGAGACCAAGGCAGCCAAAGAGAGAGGTATTTTTGATACGCTTTGGGTTATTTGACTGTAATGTTATTATAGGTGGAGATGCAGGAGGAGGAGACCTTATTGTAGAGAGAAAAGCTTACCTCGGTAAGGCTCAAGCTTGCTCTTACATTAAACGAATAAATCTAGCTGAGGACGATTGCCCGAGAAAGGTGAACAAAGAGAAGTTGGTCATTGGATTCTCAAAGAACGACCTTGCAGGTGTTTTATATCCTCATGATGACCCACTGGTGATCAAGATGAGAATGGAGGAGGTTATGATTTCAAGAGTACTGGTCGACAATGGTAGCTCGACAGACATCATGTTCTACTCATGCTTCGATAGTTTAAATCTAAAGCTATCTCAACTGGAGCCTTACCACAGACCCCTCATCGGTTTTGCTGGCGAGAAAGTATTTCCACTTGGGACGATCAAGTTGGATATATTCATTGGTACTTGGCCTGCTTGTCGAACAGAAAGAATACGTTTCTTCGTGATGGATAAGAATGTTTAATCATCATACAATATCATCATGGGAAGAGTAGGATTGAAGAAGTTCGAGGCTGTACCATCTACAGTGCATCAGTGCCTAAAATTTCCAATAAATTTTGGAGTAGGAGTTGTGAAAGGTGATCAGAAAGTAGCTCGGGAATGCTATTATTCATCCTTCGAGAAAGAAGAACTGGAGGAATCAAGAAAAAAGACTACTACCTATCAGGTGGATGAAGGTGCAGAAATTGAAACATTGGATCCTAGAGATGAGTCTCAACTCGTGAAGGGTCAAGTGGTGGAAGCTACTGAAAACATCATTCTGGACGACGAACACCCTGAGCGAACCACTCAAGTAGGTTCATCGTTGGAAGCCTCATTAAAACAGGAATTGATAACTTTCCTTAGAAGAAGAAGACAAATTTTTGCATGGAGTCATGAAGATATGCCTGGGATAGACCCAAACTTCTTATATCACGAGCTCAATGTAAATAAGGAGATCATGCCTGTGAAGTAGAGAAGAAGAGTATTCAGTCCCGAGAAGAATCAAGCTATACAGGAGGAAGTCGAGAAGCTCCAGAAAGCTTGTTTCATTGAAGATGTTAAATATCCAGACTTGTTAGCCAATGTGGTGATGGTAAAGAAGAAAAATAACAAGTGGAGGATGTGTGTAGACTTCAACGACCTCAATAAAGCATGCCCAAAGGATCATTTTCCACTGCCCCGAATTGATCAACTGGTGGATGCTACCTCGAGACACGAGTTGCTGAGCTTCATGGATACTTATTCTGGTTACAATCAGATCAAAATGAAACCTGAAGACAGGGAAAGTACTTCTTTCATTACCCCTAGGTGAACTTATTGTTATAATTTTATGCCTTTTGGTTTGAAAAATACAGGTGCGACATATCAGCGGCTGATGAACAAGGTCTTTGCTGAACAAATCAGTTGCAATATGGAAGTCTATGTTGACGACATGCTGACAAAGAGCAAGAAAGTTGCCGATCATCTAGTTGACTTAAGTCAGACTTTTGATCAACTGGATAAATATCAAATGAAGCTGAACCCGACGAAGTGCATATTTGGAGTAAGAGAAGGCATGTTCCTCGGGTACATTGCCAATCAACGAGGCATTGAAGCAAATCCTGAAAAGATCAAAGCTCTATTAGGGCTGCGATCTCCAACGACAAAGAAGGAAGTACAGAGTCTCACAGGACGAGTAGCAGCACTCAACAAATTTGTGTCACGAGAAACTGATAGATGTCTCCCATTCTTCAAGACACTCAGAAAGACTTTTGAGTGGAATGATGAATGTGAGAAGGCTTTTCAAGACTTGAAGAAGTACTTGGGAGCACCTCCACTGTTATCCAGGCCAGTGATGGGAGAAAAATTGTATTTGTACCTTGCAGTGTCGGAGAATGCAGTTAGCTCGGCGTTGATCAGAGTGGAGAATGGAGTGCAAAAACCAATTTACTACACAAGTAAGGCCTTCCGAGGAGCAGAGATCAGATATCCAAGGCTGGAAAAATTGGCACTGCGTTGATTGAGGCAAGTAGGAGAATGAGGCCATACTTCCAGGCTCATACCATAGTAGTATATACTGATATGCCATTGAGGCAAGCCCTTCATAAACCAGAAAAATCAGGGAGATTGATGTACTGGGCAATAGAGCTCGGTGAATATGATACAGTCTATGAACCCAGATCATCACTAAAAGGGAAGGCTGTAGTAGATTTTATAGAAGAGTTCACCTATCCTGATACCCCCGAGGAGCAAAAGTTACTCACTGATCAACCTGTGGATGTTACAGGATCAACAAACACAAGCTCAGACCAACTCCGGTTGGTAAAAAGGAAAGTGGATGTTACAAGATCATCAAATTCGAGCTCAGACCAATTCCGATTGGTAAAAGAGAAAGAAGAGATGATCGACGAAGAGCAAAAAATATCTGGGTAGGACTAAAGGAAGCAACAAATATTTCACCGAGGAACTCTGACTGATCAGAAGTTTGAAGACGAGTTACCTATATGGAGGTTATATGTATATGGTTCATCTTGCACTACAAGATGTGGCGCGGGGATAGTTTTGAGCACTCCAGACGAAGTCGACATGGAATACGCCTTGCGTTTCCAATTCAAAGCTTCCAATAATGAGGCTGAGTATGAGGCCATGATTGCAGGACTTAATTTAGCAAAAATTATGGAGGCGCAACAGGTTATTGTTTTCAGTGATTCTCAATTAATTGTAAATCAAATGTTGGGAGTATATGCAGTTAGAGGAGAATTAATGATCAGATATCATGCAAAGGCAAAGGAGCTGGTGTCAGAATTTACTGCTATTCAGCTGGTCAGAATACCGAGAATGGAGAATGCGAGAGGAGACGCCCTAGCTCGATTAGCATCAGCTACTCGTACCGAGCTACGATGAACAATCCCAATTGAAGTGTTGGCTAATCGGAGTATAGATGAAGATCTGACGATGAACTTTATTACCCTTGATTTAGGACCATTTTGGATGGATCCCATCAGGGCATATATTGAAGAGGGATAATTACCAATTGACAAGCTCGCAGCTAAGAAATTAAAGTTTAAAGCTGCTCGGTATGTATTAACTAATGGTGTTTTATATAGACGAGGAATTATGGCCGGTTTGCAGAGACGTGTACATCCCTCCGAGGTGAATGAATTGATTGATGAGATCCATGAAGGGTCCTGTGGAGAACATGTAGCAGGTCGGACTCTTTTGCAAAGGGTGATGACGCAGGGATACTACTGGCCGACGATGAGGGCTGATTGTATAGCCTATGCCAAGAAATGTGACAAGTGCCAGCGCTTTTCCTCCATCCGAAGAACTCCACAAGCTTTGTTGACACCCATAACTTCCCCTTGGCCATTTGCCATGTGGGGAATTGATTTGGTTAGGCCACTGCCAACGACCCGAGGAAGGTTCAAATACCTCGTCGTCGCAGTGGATTATTTTACTAAGTGGGTAGAAGCTGAGCCACTCATTGACATGACGTACGAGAAGGTGTACCAATTCGTTTGAAAGAATATCATTTGTCGATATGGTCTTCCTCATGCTTTCATCACAGACCATGGAACACAATTTGATAATGAAGAGTTCGCTGCCTATTTTCATCAGTCAAATATTTTGAAGGTCCACTCAGCACCAGGCCATCCTCAAAGCAATGGACAAACTGAAGTGACAAACAGAACGCTGCTGAATGGTTTGAAGAAAAGATTGGATAATGCAAAAGCAAACTGGATCAACGAGTTACAGTCAGTACTTTGGGCTTACTGAACTACTCCCCGAGTAGCAACTGGAGAATCACCATATATGCTGGCGTTTGGAAGTGAAGCTGTTATACCTGCCGAGTTGGGCCTCCCAACACACGGGGTACTGAATTTCAATTCCCCTGTCAGCGACTTAATGAGAAGATTGGATTTAGACATGCTCGAGGAAGTCAGAGAAGAATAAGCCATTAGAAATGCTGCTTACCAGCAGCGAACATCTTTGTTCTACAACAAAAGGGTGAAGAAGTGCGACCTGAAAGAAGGAGATTATGTTCTAAAGAAAGTCATTCAAAAGAACAATAAGCTGGAGGCAAACTGGCATGGACCATACCGAGTTACAGAAGGTGTTCGACCAGGAACTTATCGAATAGCAACTTTAGAAGGCGAGGAGTTTAAGAATGCCTGGAATGCAGAGCACCTGCGCAAATATTCTCAGTGATGAATAAAATGAAGATATTCTGCCGAATTCTTTCTTTTTATTGAAAGTTTTTCGGGGAATAGTGCTACACACTACTCGGGGCAAAAATTGGCAAAGCTCAGGCTACTCAATTTTTTTCTCAAAAATGCCAACTAAGGTTAGTCGAGAAACCTATATTCCTCTGGGAAGTAAAGCTACCAATATTCCTCCGGGAAGTAAAGCTACCAATATTCCTCCGGAAAGTAAATCTACCAATATTCCTCCGGTAAGTAAAGCTACCTATATTCCTCCGGGAAGTAAAGCTACCTATATTCCTCTGGGAAGTAAAGCTACCTATATTCCTCCGGGAAGTAAAGATATTTGTATTCCTCCCGGAAGATAAAATTTTGTATTCCTCCGGGAAGAAAAACCTCGTATTCCTACGGGAAGTAAAACTATATGTTCCTCGGGAAATAAAAGTATTCCTAAAAAACCAACTTATGTCGGTTAGGAAGTAAATATATTCTCGAAAAGGCCAACTTGAGTTGGTCGGAAAGTAAAATTATTTCAAAAAGACTAACTATGGCTGGCTCGGGGATAAAAATCCACCAACTGTAGTTGGTCGACAAGGAAAATTTAACGACCTTGGTTGGTCGGAAACATTTTAAACATTTTTTATACTCGTAACTTTATTATTAAGTGATCGAGTAACATTTTTATACTCGTAACTTTATTACTAAGTTGGTCGAGAAACAAAACATCATTTTTACCAAGTGACTACTCGATAATAAGCTAGTCGACAATAAGTTGACCGACAAACTACACAATATTGTTATCTTTTTAATAGATATGCATGCACAAATATAAAATGTTTGATAATTACAAGACAATAGCAATTAAGATTTGCAAACAGAAATGAAAGTCTTTCATTGAATTCAAAATAAATTACATTGATAATAAAATGAAAGTTACATTGACATTGAAATGTATACTAACTACTACATCAAAATTCCTATTCTACTAGTCTTTTCCCCTCTGCTTTTGACACAGGTTCCTCGCCAGCAGGCGGATCATTTAAAGCCAGAGGAGAATTTATAAAATTGAGATCCTTCAACATCCTGACATTCATCACGCATGGTCGATCTAAGAGGTGCTCGGGACGAGATATATCGACTTTTGAATGGAGATTGTAGTCACCGAGATACTTTGAAATCAAGCTCCGAGGAATGGCCCGTGCAGGGATCCAACTCATATCCAATTTTTACGGTGGCACAGGTAAGTCGAGCAGCCCGGGATCATGGTAGTCCCACAGGTAATGACCCTGTTCGAGTTGCAGCACACCTAGGGCATTCAACCAGCCCTGCTTTTAGCCCTCATTATTGGCATTCTGGATACGATCGTCCAAGTGGTATAGTGCTTCGTTGTATCCAGCCATCCAGAACTCCCTGGGCTATTTGTGGAACTGATATGTTAGTCTGTTCAGCTGCTCGTGGAGATTTTTAACGAAGAGCTCTTTGTTCTCCAAGGTAGATTTCTGCTCAGAGAGCTGCTCTTCCAAGTCCCTGATCTTCTTTGACATTTCAGCCAACACGTGGTTCTTCGCCATTAACTGGAAGGCCTGGTTCTCTAAGGCAGACTGAGTCCTCTGTTCCTCGACATGAATACGAGCTGCTCTTGCTCATCCCCGAGGTGCTCTTGCTCGTCCCCGAGAAGAAGAAGAAGGGCCAAACCTTTTCAAGGTTTCCAACTCGTCCCTCAAGTTGGCGTTCTCGACCTCCAAGAACAAGAATCCCTCATCAGTCACTGGGATTAAGGCTTTTGAAGAAGAGGCTGCAGACTTCAACTGTGATAGATCTTTCTGCAAGTTGTTGTTCTCTTGCTCTAGAAACTCGACAATTTATCTGCACTCCTCGACCTCACCCCTCAAGGTTCTCTCCCTTACATCGTACACAATAAAAAGCTTCTCGTAGCCCTTGTCGACAATGATCAGCTTGTACTTATTCTTATACCCCTCATGCAACAGGGCAGTTGATTCTTTGTATTGTAGCTGAAGGTCTTCGAGGGTGCCTTGGAGATCCTCGATCATATCATAATAGGCCACATTATTGGCCATTGCTCGATCAAGTAAACACTTCAGATATTGATATGCTTCAACTGCCTGTTCTGAAGCATCCTGGCCGAGGATGTCGACGACTTGTGCTGCACTCAGGTCAGTGTGACAAGCCTTAAAGTATTCATTACATTGTCGCAGCAGCTTTGTATCATGGGCAGATAACAATTCCATCCTGGCCAGAAACTAGCAGAGAAAGAAAAATAAATAATCAATAAGAGGTACAAGCAGAGTATGAACAGAAAATAGACAACAGTATGCAAAAAATTCCAAGTTTTATTAGATCATAAAATTCAGAGTTACATGTGCTGGGTTACAATTGACAAAAGATATAAAGATAAACCCGAACAACTCTACACCTTTTCCTTGTCTCCTAAAACCTTCTCGGGAGGCTGAGACGAGGAAGTAGGTTGCTCGGAGGGAATGGATAGTTGCTCGGGGAGCACTGGCAATTTCTCGGAGGAAGTAACAATTTGCTGAAGTTCCTCGGCAGCAGGTTGAATGGATAGGGGATGATCTCCCATCACCATAGAAGACTCTTCGGAGGCAGCTTCGTCCTCTTCTAAGTCTTCAGGAGTTGGAGGGGGGCCAGGGATGTGTTGCTGAAAGAGCTCGAAGTTTTCATCCACTTTCATCTCCTGAAGAGCAGCAACCCATCCATCCCTAAAGTATTTGAGGTTGCAATAGTCCACTTGCGACACCATGGCAGTCAATCCCTTGTTCCACCCCTTATCCCATCCAGCGCTGAAGGACTTCTTCACAGCCAGTTTCCTTTTTAACTTTTCCGAGGAAAGCTTCTCGGACAGCAGGTCATCAGCAGCTTTCAGTTTTTTCTCAGCCTCCTCCTTCTGCCGATTTACCTCCCGAAGTTGAGACAACTCCTCTTCAGCAATCCTGAGCTTATCCTCAAGCTCCCCAGCAGTTTTGAGCTTCTCTTCGAGCTCTTTATTTGCCTTCTCCAGGGCATTCATTTTTTTCTCCAACTCTTTGGAGACTTCAACAGCTCGAGATTTTTCCTGCTCGGTGGAGGCAAGCTTCTTCTCCCAAACAGCTTTGTCAGTAGCATATGTCTGGCGAGAATCGTCCAAAGACTTGATAGCTTCTTCCAGAGCTCCCTCCACACTGGACGAGGAGCATGAAGCTTTAATTGCTTCATCCTTATTCAGAATTATATTAAAGCATCTCGTCAACTGTGAAAGTAAAAAGAAAGCAAGTCAGAAACAGAAATGACAAGGGAAATATGAAAATTTCAAAGTAAGAAGACTTACAGAAGCAAGGTGACGAGCAGCTAACGAAGTGACCATGTCCCGAGTAAGGTTTTCTTCAGTACCTTGGACCTCGGGAATGATCCAGGACTTTATCGAGCTCATGGCAGACCTCGGGGGAATAAAAGTTGGAACACCGGTTCCAGTAACTGGGGGCTGAGTAATGGTGTCAGCCAAATTGACCGAGTAGCTTTTCTTCAGCCTCCTCGGGGGAACAGGAACAGATTCAACTAAGGAAGAACCCTTGGTCATTGATATTACAATCACCTCTCCAGGAGTAGCAGACCAGCTCGGAGCCACTACGGGCTTCTCGGCAACCTTCACAACAGCAGCCGAGGAAGGTGCATCATTCTTCTTTGTCCCCTCCCCTGGGACATCAACTTTATTTCTTTTTGCCTCACCAGAACTAGAGGCAGGTTTCTCGAACAGAGTGGGAGGTCTTCTCCTCTTCATCCTTTCGCTTAGAGGGACGTGAGATTCAGGCGAGGAGCTGGTGGAAGCTGGTACTGGCTCTGCGTCACTTATTACTGAACGAGCAGTAAAAGAGGTTGTGTAACTCTTGTACTACAACATATATGAGGCTGATCTAATGTGCTCGTCGGCAACACTCTGATGCAGACTCCAGATAAGTTTCAAGTGCCTTATATTAACATCTGCTTCTTTTGGGCACTTTCTTTTACTGTCAACTGCAATCAAATAAATAAACATTGAAATATCAGTGACACATTTTATCAAACACAAAAGAAGCATGATTTCAAAATAAATAAAATGAAATAAGAATAACCTATCCCATTGCCATAGGGAGGGCATCTGGGACCCTGATAAACTTCATCTCCTCATAAAGGAGCATGTTGCCATTTTTTTATGACAACCCCGTGCTCAAAATAATTCCTATTGGCATCAGGGAGATTGACTACTACGGCCCTATTTAAAATTCTAGTTTTTAAATAAAAGGTGTTGTCACCCACTGCCCATCTATAACAAAACATGATTTCTGAAATCCCTATGCGGGTTCCATGAATTTGATTTAACCTATAAACCCCATTAACTATTTTCCATGTGTTGGGGGCTATTCTTGCAGGAACAACGTCAAAATATTGACAAAATTCCAGACACAAGGGATTTGGTGGAAATGAAAATCCACACTCAGCAATAAAAAGACTGGGGAACCAATGTCCCTCAGCCAAACGAAAATAATCAGAAGGCTCAGAAAGCTCTTCCAAAATAACCCAGGAGGGAATGGAAAAGTCAGAGCGAAACTTATCAAGAGATTCAACAGGGTAAACCATGATGAATAAAGGAAATGAAGAAGAATGAAGAAAATCTTACAGTAAAAGAATGGATCTTATGACAACAAACGATGGAAGAGATGAATACATAGGAGAGAAAGAGACGACGGAAAACTCGAAGATACAAATTTGAAAAGGTAGAAGATGATGGGAGTGTCTGTGAAGTTTAAATACATTGCCTCGGGAAATGGTAAAGTAATGATTACAAAAAGAAACAATTACGCTACCGGCCGCTAGAGGAACAAAAAGGGCGCGGCAATCGAAGCGAGAAGAAACGATTACGCTACCGGCGGCTAAAAGGACAAAAAGTACACAGAGATCGAGGCGGTTATGAAAATTAAAAAAAGCGACTGATTCTACGAATTTGGAAAGAGAAATAAATACGAAGGAAACACTCCTAAAAATCAGGAGGGCCATTTAAAACTACCATATTCCGAGAAAGAATGTTCCCTACTCCTCAAATTTCGAACTATGAAACATTGGGGGCTTCTGTTGATACCAAATTTAATCTGCTGACATGGCTCAATAAAGTGCAGACACGTGGCAGTCTACGTGGCAATAACAAACATGTCCGAGGAACCCACACGCTCTAAGGAACCACACTACAACGAGGAACACTGCTTCCCCGAGGAACTCATACGCTCCGAGGAACTCATACGCTCCGAGGAACAGGAACTCTCCGAGGAACTCTTGAATACCGAGAAGCTTAGGCGGTCCGAGCAACTCAGGCGGTCCGAAGCTGCACCTCGAACAAAGCATTAATAGCTGGATAACCAACAGTTTGACTGTTCATTAAATGCTTATCATTCAGACGCACACGCTTAAGGGGCATTGAATGTATTACCCTTTCATATGTACATTATTTAATGTATTACCCTTTCACTTTACAGCCTTAGGGCAATAAATACATTGTATAATCCTCATTATAAGGAGACCGAAACTTCTTGATAGAACTTGTAATCGAGAATTTCCAAACACTCAGTAATAACATAACAGTGGACGTAGGCCATTCTTATAAGGCTGAACCACTTTAAAATTCTTTGTCTCATTTATTTATCTGTGATTGAATAATTAGAGTGTTCTAATTTTTTACATTAACAATAAGGAAATAGATTTTTTATAACTTTTTAACAAAACAATTTCTTGTCACTTTTTATCAAAAAAATTATTTGTGTTTTTACAAAATGGTTATTATAACTTTAAAAAAAATATTCAAAATAACCCATTTTTATTTCCGAAATATTATTTTATGAGAATTTTACAATTTTTTATGTTTTTAAAATGATATAAATTAATAGTTAGACGCAAATAATTTAAAAATAAATGTAATAGCTAAACACAAATATTTTTTTTTTAATATTAATGCATACACAAATAATTTTTTATGTTAATACATAAGTATATAAATAAACTAGTGGTGACCCGTGCGATGCACGGTCGGGTGTAACTCATTTTGAAAAATATTATTTAAATATATAATTTAATATATAATAATTATTAGTATTTAAAAAAAATTATAGCCATACCATGAGCATATACATGTAAGTAATGTGGTGAATAAAGAATATGAATTGAAATGAATATGATGAATTTTTTTTTATTGATTATTCTTATGTCTATCCTAAAATGTTAAAAATAAGCACAAAATAAATCAACATGTATATTTTTATTTTTAAAAAACAAATAAATCCCAACGTTATAGACCCATAACTGATTCGGCCTAACTATATTAAAACATTCAAATATTGACTAATTTCTTTTTAAATTTCTATAAAAAAATATTGTGAATTGAGTTTTCTTATGAGCACACTCAAATGTTAAAAATTGACACAAAATGATGAAAAGGACTCATGCTTTACCAATTAACCCACTTTTAAACATAAAAACTAATATAAACATGTACAATACAAAGTGGAGGGGGCAATGTATTCTCTCGATACAACAAAATAAAGGCCCGTTTGGTTCTCAATTCAGAAAACTCAATTTAAACGCTGTTTTTAAATATAGTTTTTCGTGTTTATAATTATTGGTGTGCGTTTGGTTAACTTGTTTTTAAATACAGTTTTTTGAAAATTTGACAAAATTGGCAAACATGTATATTTATATCATACATGTGTGTGTGTGTGTGTGTGTGTGTGTGTGTACGTGTATATATATATAAACATACATAAAATTTTTATACATACATGATACATGAATGTATACATACATACATATATACATACATACATACATGCATGCATGCATACATTATAAATCATATACATGTACATTTAATATCATGTATTTTTATGTACATTTAATGAGGTAGGTTAGGGAGTTTAACTATATATATGTATATATATAAACATACATATAACATTCATACATACATGATACATACATACATACATACATACATGCATACATAGATACATACATACATACATACATACATCATAAACTATATACATGTACATTTAATATCATGTATTTTTTTGTATATATAGATTGCATGTATAATTCACTATAAAATTATATACATACATAAATTGATACTATTTTTTTAATACATATGTACTATATGTATATTTTATATTATTCCATACATTAATAATACATGTATAAAACTATATATAAGTATTATGTATCTATTGATAATAATATTTAACTTTAAATTATTCCATACATAATTTTGTGTGAGTGCTTCTACTGTGACATAATTTTTTGGAACAAACTAATGTGTCAGTTTGTTATTGGTTGATTTTTAGGTCCCACTGGCGTGGACCCCCAAAAATCAAACAACAACAAACTGCCACATCAGTTTGTTCCAAACAATTATGTAAAAAATTAAGTCACAATTGTATTTTTGATTTTGTGTACATGTACATAAATATTTTTTTATTTATAGGAATTACACACATATTAATGTATTATGTATGTATATTATATATTAAGGTATAAGTACTTTAAAATATTAAGAATGAATAATTCTGAGTAGAAAAATAAAAAACAGAAGTTATAAAGCACCTTAAACCTGTTTTCGGAAAAACTTGATTATAACACAGAAACATTATAATTCTGTGTTTAAAAACAGGTTGCCAAACGAAGATTTTTATCAGAATTGTATTTAAACACAGAAAATAAAATTATTGTTGCAAATCAAACATCCCTTAAATAACTATAAAAGAGATCAAGGAACTCTATAAAAAAATAGATGCTAAGAAAATGGAAGCTCAGCCCCCCATTGTTACACTCAATCCACAACATCCACGACAAAAGAAAAAGAGAAGCAGAAAAAAGAACTCTTGAAGCACCCATAAGATTGATGCTTGAACAGGGAGTCCAGCTACTGAACTCGAAACTAAAATTTTCCAGTGAGACTACAAACATGCAATAAGCTATTTTAACATTCCATGGACAACACAATACAATCCCAATGAGACACATCTCAATCTACCCTTATGAAATTAATTACGTACACTTATTAAAAATATTGATGCTTTAAAAAAAATAATATTTTTGACACAACCTGGAAATTCCTTCGAAGTTGAAGTCCACAACCTATCTCTAAACGTCTCTCCGAGTCTCCTTCCTCCCCTCAATTCTGAAGCTAATCCACCTAAAACTCCTACATCCAGCAGGTACAATCCATGGGGTTATATCTCTTGTCCCAAACCCATCTCCAAACCATAAAAACTTCCTAATCAACCCGATTTCGCCCTCTTTAACCCTCTCTACCTAGCAGCTCCTCACATATCTTTTCTTTCTATAACCTAATACCCTACATCTATGGGCTTTCATCCCCAACTCATGTCCATATCAACCCATCTAAACCTCTCTTACCCGCTAACTACAGGACCAAAACTGGACCAACTGACTCTCGCTAAGTTGTACCTCGTCAGCCCCCAACCATAGTCTGCAGTACCACGACACCTGTTGCAGCACTCCCTGTTTCCCCTTTCTTGCATCCCTATCTCCCTCTCCTAAACTATTCATGACCACACCCTATAAACCATAAACCCTGGCTACCATAAATATAATTGGGTTCTTCACAGCTATATATATAATGTTATATATACGTTTTGAGTACCCATTTTTATGTCATTAAAAAAAACATCTAAGCAAATCTTATCATATCCATATATATATAACAATGGATGTATATGAGTGGATTTATATAAGTTTGCAACAATTTGTAAAGGTCACTATTATTGTTATTGTCACTGTTTATTAAGTCATTTTTTGCATTTCCCTTCATTTTTTTTTTCCGACTAAGTTGATAGGTTGTACTGAAAGTATCCGTTTTTTTCATGACTAAAACTTGCAAACAATGGTTTGTTTTATTCACTACTTGTTTTTCCTCTTACGGGTGTGTAATAAGTATTTGTGAGATATGTTTACCATAAGAGCTCCAGCTCATGAGAAAGTTGAATGAGTAGGAAACTACCCATGCTTTGTCAAAAAATATCTTCAACAGCAAGAGTTTGTCCTTGGCACCATTGGGATCCTTCTTGTCAACAGCCTTGATGACTCCAACAAACCCAGGGGAGGGTACTCAACGAAGGTATCCACCACCATGGGCTTTGTCATCGCCTTCACTATACCAAGCTCCTTTCCAGATCGCCTGTCAATCTTGATCGACAACTCTGCAAACTTAAAGGTAATGTGAGAAGTGTGGTAATCGAGAAATGGGCAACATAACTACGCTAGAGATCCTTGACAGTAACATTCTTTATTTTATATATATAACAATGGATATATATTCTCAGTTCATAATTATGTAAAGTGTGTGTGTGTGTGTGTGTGTGTGTGTGTGTGTGTGTGTGTGTGTATATATATATATATATATATATATATATATATATATATATATATATATATATATATATATATATGTATATTATGACACTGAACAACCATATGCGATTAAAAAAAACATTGCAGAAAAACATATCATTTATAACACTAAACAACCATACGCATATGACATTGGACATAACAGTTTTGGTAGAGTGACGTACTTACTGGATTGGGAAAATATTAAACTAAAAGTCTCCTTATATTCATCTATCAAGTCTCCTTTTTTTTTTAAATAGGAAAATAGTATTTATTAAGCATTCAAAATCCTATAAACCACCAACCATAACAACTATGTACAATTTTAACAATAAAAAGGAAGTCAGGTCTTAACTCTCCTTTCCCATCTGATAAGAAAAAACTTAAAAAAACTATACTAATCTGACAAAAAATAGAAAGTAAAAAAATGCATCACCTGGTACGATTTCATGTTTGTACTTTAATTTGGATGAAATATGTTTATGTGAGACTAAATGTATATGATAAATAATGTGGGAGAAACATACCATGGGTTGGAATGTCTGGTAGTAGGTGGGTTACGGAGGGGGATATAGCTAGTAGTGATGGTGGAAGGCCATAAGAATGGATTTGGAAAGAGTTCAGATGAAGGGAGGAAAGAGAGGAAAATGTAAGTTTGTATCAGGAAGAAACTTGCATGATCAAATAGTTGGAAGTTAACGGATTTTGTGGGATTTTAGTTATCAAGAGAAAGGTAATATGTTGTTCACGATAATGGGAGGGAATTCTCCGTATAAGTTTGATAAATACAAATGGTTTAACCCATTTGAGGTAAGTTTAAAAACTGTCAGGGCGCTTAGAGTTATAACCCGTGTATTGCTTTGTTTGAAAATGTCAAAGAAGCTGAGAAGGAAGGATTTGGGGTTTGGAGGACGCTCAGGAAACAACTACATACGTATATATTATAAGATAAGTACATATGTATCTTATAATATATACGTATGTAGTTTTTTCTTGAGCGTCCTCCAAACCCCAAATCCTTCCTTCTCAGCTTCTTTGACATTTTCAAACAAAGCAATACACGTGTTATAACTCTAAGCACCCTGACAGTTTTTAAACTTACCTCAAATGGGTTAAACCATTTGTATTTTTCAAACTTATACGGAGAATTCCCTCCCATTATCGTGAACAACATATTACCTTTCTCTTGATAACTAAAATCCCACAAAATCCGTTAACTTCCAACTATTTGATCATGCACGTTTCTTCCTGATACAAACTTACATTTTCCTCTCTTTCCTCCCTTCATCTGAACTCTTTCCAAATCCATTCTTATGGCCTTCCACCATCACTACTAGCTATATCCCCCTCCGTAACCCACCTACTACCAGACATTCCAACCCATGGTATGTTTCTCCCACATTATTTATCATATACATTTAGTCTCACATAAACATATTTCATCCAAATTAAAGTACAAACATGAAATCGTACCAGGCTATGCATTTTTTTACTTTCTATTTTTCGTCAGATTAGTATAGTTTTTTTAAGTTTTTTCTTATCAGATGGGAAAGGAGAGTTAAGACCTGACTTCCTTTTTATTGTTAAAATTGTACATAGTTGTTATGGTGGGTGGTTTATAGGATTTTGAATGCTTAATAAATACTATTTTCCTATTTAAAAAAAAAAGGAGACTTGATAGATGAATATAAAGAGACTTTTAGTTTAATATTTTCCCAATCCAGTAAGTACGTCACTCTACCAAAACTGTTATGTCCAATGTCATATGCGTATGGTTGTTTAGTGTTATAAATGATATGTTTTTCTGCAATGTTTTTTTTAATCGCGTATGGTTGTTCAGTGTTATAATATATATATATATACACACACACACACACACACACTTTACATAATTATGAACTGAGAATATATATCCATTGTTATATATATAAAATAAAGAATGTTACTGTCAAGGATCTCTAGCGTAGTTATGTTGCCCATTTCTCGATTTCCACACTTCTCACATTACCTTTAAGTTTGCAGAGTTGTCGATCAAGATTGACAGGCGATCTGGAAAGGAGCTTTGTATAGTGAAGGCGATGACAAAGCCCATGGTCGTGGAGACCTTCGCTGAGTACCCTCCCCTGGGTTTGTTGGAGTCATCAAGGCTGTTGACAAGAAGGATCCCAATGGTGCCAAGGACAAACTCTTGCTGTTGAAGATATTTTTCGACCAAGCATGGGTAGTTTCCTACTCATTCAACTTTCTCATGAGCTGGAGCTCTTATGGTAAATATATCTCACAAATACTTTTTAAACACCCGTAAGAGGAAAAACAAGTAGTGCATAAAACAAACCATTGTTTGCAAGTTTTAGTCATGAAAAAAATGGATACTTTCAGTACAACCCATCAACTTAGTCGGAAAAAAAATTAAGGGAAATGCAAAAAATGACTTAATAAACAGTGACAATAACAATAATAGTGACCTTTACAAATTGTTGCAAACTTATATAAATCCACTCATATACATCCATTGTTATATATATATGGATATGATAAGTTTTGCTTAGATGTTTTTTTTTAATGACATAAAAACAGGTACTCAAAACGTATATATAACATTATATATATAGCTGTGAAGAACCCAGTTATATTTATGGTAGCCAGGGTTTATGGTTTATAGGGTGTGGTCATGAATAGTTTAGGAGAGGGAGATAGGGATGCAAGAAAGGGGAAACAGGGAGTGCTGCAACAGGTGTCGTGGTACTGCAGACTATGGTTGGGGGCTGACGAGGTACAACTTGGCGAGAGTTAGTTGGTCCAGTTTTGATCCTGTAGTTAGCGGCTAAGAGAGGTTTAGATGGGTTGATATGGACATGAGTTGGGGATGAAAGCCCATAGATGTAGGGTATTAGGTTATAGAAAGAAAAGAGATGTGAGGAGCTGCTAGGTAGAGAGGGTTAAAGAGGGCGAAATCGGGTTGATTAGGAAGTTTTATGGTTTGGAGATGGGTTTGGGACAAGAGATATAACCCCATGGATTGTACCTGCTGGATGTAGGAGTTTTAGGTGGATTAGCTTCAGAATTGAGGGGAGGAAGGAGACTCGGGAGAGACGTTGAGAGATAGGTTGTGGACTTCAACTTCGAAGGAATTTCCAGGTTGTGTCAAAAATATTGTTTTTTAAAGCATCAATATTTTTAATAAGTGTACTTAATTAATTTCATAAGGGTAGATTGAGATGTGTCTCATTGGGACTGTATTGTGTTGTCCATGGAATGTTAAAATAGCTTATTGCATGTTTGTAGTCTCACTGGAAAATTTTAGTTTCGAGTTCAGTAGCTGGACTCCCTGTTCAAGCATCAATCTTATGGGTGCTTCAAGAGTTCTTTTTTCTGCTTCTCTTTTTCTTTTGTCGTGGATGTTGTGGATTGAGTGTAACAATGGGGGGCTGAGTTTCCATTTTCTTAGCATTTATTTTTTTATAGAGTTCCTTGATCTCTTTTATAGTTATTTAGGGGCTGTTTGATTTGCAACAATAATTTTATTTTCTGTGTTTAAATACAATTCTGAAAAAAATCTTCGTTTGGCAACCTGTTTTTAAACACAGAATTATAATATTTCTGTGTTATAATCAAGTTTTTCAGAAAACAGGTTTAAGGTGTTTTATAACTTCTGCTTTTTTTTTTCTACTCAGAATTATTCATTCTTAATATTTTAAAGTACTTATACCTTAATATATAATATACATACATAATACATTAATGTGTGTGTAATTCTTATAAATAAAAAAATATTTATGTACATGTACACAAAATCAAAAATACTATTGTGACTTAATTTTTTACATAATTTTTTGGAACAAACTGATGTGGCAGTTTGTTGTTGGTTGATTTTTGGGGGTCCACGCCAGTGGAACCTAAAAACCAACCAATAACAAACTGACACATTAGTTTGTTCCAAAAAATTATGTCAAAAATTATGTCACAGTAGAAGCTCTCACACAAAATTACGTATGGAATAATTTAAAGTTAAATATTATTATCAATAGATACATAATACTTATATATAGTTTTATACATGTATTATTAATGTATGGAATAATATAAAATATACATATAGTACATATGTATTAAACAATATTATCAATTTATGTATGTATATAATTTTATAGTGAATTATACATGCAATCAATATATACATAAAAATACATGATATTAAATGTACATGTATATAATTTATGATGTATGTATGTATGTATCATGTATGTATGAATGTTATATGTATGTTTATATATATACATATATATAGTTAAACTCCCTAACCTACCTCATTAAATATACGTAAAAATACATGATATTAAATGTACATGTATATAATTTATAATGTATGCATGCATGTATGTATGTATATATGTATGTATGTATACATTCATGTATCATGTATGTATGAAAATTTTATGTATGTTTATATATATATATACACGTACACACACACACACACACACACACACACATGTATGATATAAATATACATGTTTGCCAATTTTGTCAAATTTTCAAAAAACTGTATTTAAAAATAAGTTAACCAAACGCACACCAATAATTATAAACACGAAAAACTGTATTTAAAAACAGCGTTTAAATTGAGTTTTCTGAATTGAGAACCAAACGGGCTCTTATTTTGTTGTATCGAGAGAATACATTGCCCCCTCCACTTTGTATTGTACATGTTTGTATTAGTTTTTATGTTTAGAAGTGGGTTAATTGGTAAAGCATGAGTCCTTTTCATCATTTTGTGTCAATTTTTAACATTTGAGTGTGCTCATAAGAAAACTCAATTCACAATATTTTTTATAGAAATTTAAAAAGAAATTAGTCAATATTTGAAAGTTTTAATAGAATTAGGCCGAATCAGTTATGGGTCTATAACGTTGGGATTTATTTGTTTTTTAAAAATAAAAATATACATGTTGATTTATTTTGTGTTTATTTTTAACATTTTAGGATAGACATAAGAATAATCAATCAAAAAAAATCATCATATTCATTTCAATTTATATTCTTTATTCACCACATTACTTACATGTATATGCTCATGGTATGGCTATAATTTTTTTTAAATACTAATAATTATTATATATTAAATTATATATTTAAATAATATTTTTCAAAATGCGTTACACCCGACCGTGCATCGCACGGGTCACCACTAGTGTATATATGTGTGTGTGTGTGTGTGTGTATACTATATTAATACTAATATTTATTTAGTAAAGTCAAAGATGACTGAACATGAGAGGTAGATTAGACAATGAATATTCAAGTTAGGTTGAATTTAGATAGAATGTTAAAACAAGAATTAAATTGACACAAATTGAAAAGTGATGAATAAAATTTAAATAAATAAAAAGTAAAAAATAAAATTGAGCCAAAATAAAAGGTGAAAGACTAATATAATACTTTACTTTGTACAATATAAGCTGCTGATGACACTTTGTACAATATAAGGTGAAAGACTAATATAATACTTTACACCCGCATTTCCTGTTGATTTATGGCTCTGTAGGTATTTTACATTTTTTTTTTGCATCATATCACGTGATGTTTGGATCAGCTTTAAGTACATCCCGACTACACATTCACGATTCATGACATCAACTATTATTTTGACAGTATCAAATATCGAACTTAAAATCAAATCCATTCCATTCTTGAAATTATTTCAATAATAACATTATTCCTCTTAGCCAAGAGGCGTGGTTATAAATGTTTTACATTTATTCTGCTATCTTAGAGCATCTACACCGGTGGAGGCTCTGGAATGGTAATTCTAGCAAACCAAACGGTTAAAAAGGATTCAATATCTGGTACGCTCCAAAGTGGTGATGAATTAACAATTTGCAAGATCATTTCTTACGGAGTATACTTGTTCGTATGAAGCAAAATAAATTTTCTTACAAACAACATTTGTTCGTAGGAAAATATTACGAACAAATGTTATTCGTAGGAACCAAAAAATGAGTATTTATATTTGGTACGAACTTCTAAAGTTCGTAGGAACTTTTTACGTAACAAAGAAGTTAGTAAGAAGTTGCTACGATCTACACAAGTTCGTAAAAAAATTTTACTGATTCACTAGTCATCTTGTAACTTTACAAATAACCTACCTTTATTCTCTATCAAATTTAATAACTAGCATCCATCAATATATCCCTTTCAATTTATAATTTTATTAATTTTTTTATTAAAATTTTTTACCATTATGAATGCTCTTAAAAATGGTAGGTTGACGAATTTGCGTGGAAGAAAACTCCCATTGACAATGACAGTTCCAAAAGTCCCATTCATGTAAGAGGTCCTAAATTTTATAATCAGTGGATTTATGACACGGTATGCATGGAGTTGACTACTCCCTAAGGTTTGATTTCGAACTTTGTGTGATTATTGCGGGCTTTCACTTTCTAGTCGGTCACAGTTTAGAGCTTTGTGTGATTTTATGTTTTTATGGCTAGTATATGGTGCTTGCTCTATGTACAAGCTAAATGTTTTTTAAATTGCATCATATGTCAACGACGCATAATTATAGTGTGTTATAATTATATTGAAAAATCAGTTTCTTTGTATTTCTGCAACCGCATACTCCCTCCATCCCAAGATATGTTGATTGAATGTCAACTATTTTTTTTTAAGTTTTAGCCTACAAAAACTCGTAAATATTTGAAGCAAGAAATGCATGTAGATAATTCATCTCTCATGAGTATTGTTTGGTGTGTAGCTTCGTAATATAATATAATTATATATAATAATTTTTTAAACATGATTATTAATCTTTGATGGATTAAAAAAGAAAGTGGGGTTTAATTTCAAATGAATGAAATTTTACGTGCTAGTTTATAAGCCATAAACATATTATGCAATATGATGATAAGCATGGTACGTAATATGCCGCAGACATATTTGGTATAGATTGTTTTTATTAAATACTTGATTGTACTTGGACTACGTGCACGATTAGAGATATAAATATTCAAAAAAAATAATAACAGCATCTAATACCCAACGACTGTTCAATTAAATACCAAAACACCACAAAACCAGGAACCATCACCAAATGTTGTATATTATTTTTGTTTTTAGATGTCCTCTCCATCATAAATATATTAAAGACAGTAAACTCTAACTAATAAGTATTGACAACCAAGAATCTAGAGGATATGTGGGGATGACTATTAGCTGTGGTTTCATATCCTTTTGAGTTTGAATGCCATTATTACTCTTTCCTTCTCAAATTGGCAACTTAAAAGTCAAATTCCGAACACCAAACTTATTCAACAATTAATTTATGCAACATCATTGTTAATTTAAAACATCTTATAAAACAGTTAGATAGCTTTGAAGTTTTTCCGTTTCCCTTGCCTCATATCACAAGCAATCCCTACATACGCTGTTAAAGATGTTTAAACACCCAAGCTAAAATCAAACTTATGGTTCCTTGTTCGCAATTATAAAATAAGAATTGTAGTATGTCAAATGCTAAAGAGATAGTTTGAGGTTTAGTCTAGTTCGTTCACATAAGCAATATGATTTTTTTTTTAACAAATGAAATTATTATATTAGATAAGAACCGGATTACAAGCTATAGGTTTGATTTTAGCTAACGAAAGAGGTTGGGTGATAAACCAAAGGGGTACATAAAAAACAACATTCATAAAAGGATTCTCTGCGCCTGTCTTTGCCAAAATATTAGCAACGCCATTAGCGTCCATGTAGTCAAAAGAGATCCACACCTGCTGAAACTGTCAAGCCGCTTTATGACAATCCTGTAGCATTTCCTGGAGAGGCTGGGTGGAACATCGGGTCTTGCACAACAGTTGAAAAGTTGCAATAGAAACCGTTTTTATATGTAAGCTACCAATACCCTTTGTATAAGCAATATTTAAACTTTTTGTGATAGCCGACATTTCAGCCACTAAATAGGTATTATGCCCAATATGTTTCGCATAAGCCCATTGAAAGGTTCCCTTGTTGTCCGTAAGGACACCGCCGATGCCAAAGAGAGCAATATGATTTGAATATCACTTTGTTGTGTACAGGGGGTCCCTTAAAACGATATTTTTGACATTTTAGGTGGGTTTTTATAATATCTAATTTCTAATCTCGACCCAAAGCGAAAAATAATCAACTAAATTCCTGAATATCACTATCTTTGGTTGTCTAGGTGGGCTTTTCTGATTATATTAAGAGACTGCATTTAAAATCTGATATTTATCCAATAACCAATACCGAAAAATTCTTAGCCAGTAAAAAACTTTCCAAACTTTTTTTTAAAATGGTAAAAATTTATTTATTATTGATACGCAAGCATTTTCTACGGGTAGTTTGGTTGTTACAAAATTATAAATTGACTCATTTAGAAATTATCTCATTTAGAAATCCACTCATTAATTGTGTTTGATCTCATTAATAAAATGATTCACTAATTAACTCAGTTTAGCGCGTGTTTAAAGTATGAAATTGGTGCATTTCATAAAAAACGTGAAATGCATCAATTTGAAATAGCAACATTTCACAGAAATCCATCTCTCTCTCTCTCTCTCTCTCTCTCTCTCTCTCTCTCTTTTTCTCTCTCTCTCCTCATTTTTAACTTTTTTTCTCATTGAACTTTAACATCAATTTGAGTGTTTTCGCTTATGATTGGTATAATGATTGTCTTAGCCAAAATATACTAATTAAAAGCAAATATCAGAGAAAAGATTGGTTTACTAAAGTACTAACACATAAATAACCTGTAGAGAGATGAGAGAAAAGGAATAACAATCGAATGTACGTGGGTCAGAACAAAATGGTGCCTACGTCCACAGGAGCATTGTTGATTTTATTGATTTACTGGGCAAAAATCATTGACAAGTAGAGAATGAAGTTGTAAAGTTCTCTCTACAGTTTGACAGAATAATAGTAAAAATGATCTTAGATCTCCCCACATATGGCTAGTGGATGTTAGTTATAGCTTGTTAGAGGAGAAAGATAATAGAGATACACATGACTCACCTTTATAGTTCAGTTGAGTACACACTTTACATCCTTAGTGATGATACAAGAAAATGGTATATCAAACAATTAGATGGAACCCCTTGAATCCTATGTAAAACTTGTTATGGGTAAGAGTGATAAACAATGAATGTTGTGTAACACCCCAAGCAATCTGACAGACGAGGTGGCCAGTTGCCGGGGCCAAACTACGTCGGACATCACTAAATTTAATATCATTCTTAGTATGTAAAAGATATGAGACATATAAAATTCATTCCACGAGATAATAATTAAAATGATCCAATAATAATAACCATTCATGCAATAATAAAATCCATCACCTGCTAATCACCAAATAAATCCAATCTCCAATAATATAAATCTGAATAAAAAGATCCAACTAACAATATTTGAATAAGAAACGTAAACAACTATTGAACCGAGTGGTCTCATAACAGAAATGCACCGGAAAGAAAAATAAATCTAAACTACTAAGTAACTAATAAATAAACTTCAGTTGTAGATCCAAAAGATCTCTAAAAACTCCTATGCAGCTACTCCAGTGGTAAACCTGAAACATTAGTCAACGCAATTGGTCAGATCCCACCGCATGAATACCCGTTACTCTTCCCGGTGCATGAACCCGTGAACCCAGACAGTAGTATTTTACATAATAAATACCATAATTGAATATTTCAAATTAAACGAGATAATTAAATAGCAAGCAAATAAACGTAAACTGCCACTCTCTACCATACAACTAATGCACCCTAAAGTGTAACTCTAAATATTCCAATGACATTTATTATTTACAATCTCATTCTTATTCTTACTCATTTTATTTAATCAATTAATTTTAATTCATGCGACACCAATATGGCCAATCGACCCCTTATCGCCCCTCCACACACTCTTGGCACGCTTAAAGTTCTACACATCACACTCATTCCTCTCACTATAGCTAGCCAACCTGTATTATGTTAGTTATACACATACTCGTGAGGTTCCACGCACGACACGTCATGATAGCCGATCATCCCATTTAACTGTTAATCCGCATATACTCGTGACACCAACACACACCCACGTCGTTATAGCCAGTCGACCCTTCACATACTCGCATCACAAATCCATTTTAATACCCGTTTATTATCTTAAGAATTAATTCTCAATTTCTTATTTTCTCATCATGTAATCATGTCATTATTTTATTTTAACCCCACTCTAATATAGAGCATAACCTCAAACTTACTCGTAGTCCCATACCTACAGGTCTCCGAAATACAACGCGTCCTATCTTATCTCGTAAGAAGAATTTATATAATTAGTTTCTTACTAGTCTCACACTTAGTTTATTCAATTTATGTGAACGACACTAGAAATCAACCCCACTCAGGAATATCACATCCGTAAAATCTACACTAACTAGTCTCACACCTAGAGAGTGTTATTCGCAACTAAAGCATACCCACTAGTCCCATACCTATCAAGTATTCCTAAAATTAAAGTGAGGGCATACTACCCAAAATCTCGCCATCCTCGCGATGATAAATATAATCAACACAATAATTCGTACAAGTCAATATATCAACAACTACGTAATTTCTCAAATAATTACAATTAATCTCAATTTAATTTATTAAATCCATCGTCGTAATTAGCACCAAAATCTTTATTGAACAAATATAATCTTAACATCATGAAAATATGAAGCACGTAAAAATAATTTATATTAACCAAACCTACATGATTTTATGTGGTTGTGCAAGTCTAGTTTTCATTTAAATCAAATTACTACGGTATCTATATGCAAATCTATACCCAAATTCCAACCTCTACCCTAAGCACACAAGGGTTATAAGTATTAAATCAAATTAATATATTTAAGAAAATAACACCAAATTAGTTTTCACTTTCTCTAATTAAGGTTGCTAATTTATTTTAAGAAAAGCATATGAATGAAGGTTTAGGTGACATCTAAAACGCATAATACTAAAGAGAGAGAATAGAAGTATTCATGTTTGCTGAAAATCATTTTGAAAATATGATTAGACGATTGAAATCCTCTCAAAAATTTAAGAAAGATCGATTATCGCACAATCTTGAGAAAACATCAATTAGGCCTTCAAATCTTGAGTTGAAACTTTATAAATTTTGGGGCTAGGGTTCGTGGGTGAAGGATGATAAGGATGGAGAATTATTCTAGAGGAAAAGTTGAAGTAAAAGTGTTTAAAAAGTCCTAACCCCGAGTTGGTTTTATATTAAAAAGATTAAAAATTTAATTTCCATTAGAATTCTAACTAAAACAAAACAGGTTTGCACCTGACCAACCTGCTATGATGGCAAGACGCCCCCAATATATATATATATATGTAAATAAAATCCAAATTTCACCCCCGATTCCAATTCCAATGAAAATATTACTTTTCATAATTAAAATCTAACATTTTAAATTATCAAAAATATTTAAATTCATAAATTTTATTTTTTCGAATTTCGAATTAATTTAATTAAATTTCAATTCAAAATCTACGGGGTGTTACATACTTCACCACTAGTACAGGAATTTAGTCCTCAAAATTCGATGAAGCGTAAAAATGCATAATAAAATAAGGCTCACATATGCCTACCCATTAATACCACGATTGGGTGCCCATACACCCAATCCTACACGCGCGTACCCCACGATCAAAAATATAATATATATATATATATATATATATATATATATATATATATATATATAAAAGAAAATAATACATACCAAGCTACTAGCCACATCGTGGCTCTTGCAACGCCTGTCCTGCCTGAGGCTCTGGAGGCGGAAGCATATATCACCTACCAATGTGGTCACTGTCGGTGTTGTTGCTACTAGTGCTATCGGTTCTGGAGGCCATTGGCCCTGCTGGCCCTGTGCGCCCTTACCCTGTTGGTCTTACGCCTCTGGACATATAGAAGCTTGGTGACCTACCTCTCCACAAGCACCCCTAAAAGGTTTGTATTGATTATTTGGCACTCGCTCACCTGATCGCCCTTGCCCCTACCCCTGAGGGACCTACGGGACACTACTACCCTGTTGCTCCTGACGTGTCCTCTGTCTCTTTCATGTGTGGTCATTGTGACCCTTATTCTCTCCTCCTTATCTGTTGGACTCTTGCCTCTTCCCTAACTTCTTTTGATAATTGAGTTTCTCCTACCATAGCAATATTGCGACGTTCATAACCTGAGTGTATGTAGTGTATGCCAGATTCACTAATACCATATAACCGATAGACCAAGACAACCCTTAAATAAAGCACTCCATCTTCTTAGCGCTTCTTATTGCATACGAGAAATATTTATTATTAAATTTTATCAGAAAATCTCCATAATTCAAAAGGTCCCTATCCTTTGATGTGATGACACTCTCCCACCACTGTAAAGCATCTCTTATCGGCTTGAATGTAGCCAATATTTGTTTATGTTCATCATTATAGCTCACCATCCTCAAATGACTCTCCATGTCACTCCTCCACTGGTGAGCAACCGTTGAGTCACATCTCCCTACGAAGGTGCAAAGATTTCCCTTATGAAAACTCACCCTTACCCTATCCTAATTTGAAGTGAGTGTACCATGCTTCTACGCCTATAAATTAACCCATTTTTGTCCCCCTACCTCAATACCGGTTGTTGTGGCCTCATGTACTCTAACTCCACGGAAGCAAACACAAACTGCCTCAGTCTCTCCTGACTAGCGAAGCCAGCAACTGAACTCTCTCTACAATCTCCAACTCTCCCAGTATTCGCCATCTGAAAAGACAGGAACAAAATAACATCAAACTCAGAATAACTAAGAGTACAAATCATCCAAAGGAATCAAGGATAATAATGATAAAACTAAAACAAACTCACGACCTACGAGACCTAAGACCATGCGTTGATACCATCTTCAACACCCCGCGCAATCTGATAAACGAGGTGGCCAAACATCGTCGCCAAACTACATCGAGCCTCACTAAATAAAATATCATTCTTAGCATGTGATAGATATGAGATATATAAAATTCATTCAGCAAGATATTAATTAAAGTAATCCAATAATAATAACCATTCACGCAATAATAAAATTCACCACCATGTTAATATCTAAATAAATCCAATCTCCAATAATATAAATTCGAATAAAAAGATCCAACTAAGAATATCTTATATAAGAAACATAAATAACTGTGGAACCGAGTGGCTCACCAAATCCATAAGTAAAGTCTCGTAATAGAAATGCGATGAAAAGGAAAATAAATCTAAACTACTGAGCAACTAATAAATTAACTCCAGCTAAACCTACAAATGATCTCCAAAAACTCATATGCAGCTACTCCAACACTAAACCTTAAATGTTAGTCAACGTAATGGGTAAGAGCGCACCGCTTAAATACCAGTTAGTCTTCCGAACTATGGTCCGTGAACCCGGACAGTAGAATTATACATTATAAATAACACAATTGAATATTTTAAATTAAACAAGATAATTAAATAACGAGCAAATAAATGTAAATTGTCACTATCTACCATATAACTAATGCACCCTAAAGTGTAAGTCAAAATATTCCAATGACATTTATTATTAACAATCTCATTCTCATTCTTATTTTTACTCATTTTAATTAATCAATTAATTTTAATTCCTGCGACGCTAATATGGCCAGTTGACCCCTTATCGTCCCTGCACACACTCTTGGCACACTTAAAGTTACACGTCATACCCATTCCCCTCACTATAGCTAGTTAACCAGTATTCTGTCAGTTCTGCGTATACTCGTGAGGTTCCATGCATGACACGTTACTACTACCCGTCAACCCATTTAACTATCAGCCCATACATACTCGTGATGCTAACACACACCCACGTCATAATAGCCCGTTGGCCCGTTTAACTATCATCCTTGCACGTACTCGCGCCGCAAATCCAATTTAACACCTGTTCATTATATTAGGTATTAATTCTTAATTTCATATTTTCTCATCATCTCATATTCTCATCATTTTATTTTATCCCCACTCTAATATAGATCATAAATCTCAAACTTACCCGTAGTCCCATAACTAAAGGTCTTCGAAATACAACGCATTATATCTTATCTTGTAGGATGAATTTTTATAATTAATATCTTCCTAGTCTCGCACTTAGTTTATCCAAATTAACGGAACGACACTAAAAATTAGCCCCACTCAAGAATATCCCATTCATAAAATCTACAATTACTAGTCCCATACCTACAGAGTGTTATCCGCAACTAAGGCATATCCACTAGTACCATACCTAGCAAATATTCCTAAAATTAAGGTGAGAGAATACTACCCAAAATCCCGTCGTCCCCGCGATGATAAATATAATCAACACAATAAGTCGTACAAGTCAATTTATCAACAACTATGCAATTTCTCAAATAATTACAATTAATCTCAAATAAATTTATTAAATCCATCGTCGTAATTAGCACTAATATTTTTATTCAACAAATTTAATCTTAACATCATGGAAATGTGGAGTACATAAAAATAATTTATTTTAACCAAACCTACATGATTTTATGTGGTTGTACGATTCTAGTTTTCATTTAAATCAAATTCCTACGGTTTCTACATGCAAACCTATACCCAAGTTACCCAAAAGCCAACCTCTGCCCTAAGCACGCAAGGGTTATAAGTATTAAATCAGATTACGATTTTAAGAAAAAAAACCCAAATTAGTTTTCACTTTCCCTAAATAAGGTTGCTAATTTATTTTAAGAAAAGCATATGAATTAAGGTTCAGGCGACATCTAAAACACATAATACTCATCGGAGAGATTAGACGTATCCATATCTGCTAAAAAAACATTTAGAAAATCTTATTATACGGTTGAAATCCTCTCGCAAAGTAAAGAAAGATTGATTCTTGTACCATCTTGAGAAAACACCGATTAGGCCTTGAAATCTTGAGTTGAAACTTGGTAAATCTTGGAGTTAGGGTTTGTGGGTGAAGGATGATAAGGATAGAGAATTCTTATGGAGGAAAATTTAAAGAAAAAGTGTTTCAAAAGTCCTAACCCTGATCTGGTTTTATGTTAAAAAGATTAAGAATTTAATTTCCATTATAATTCTAACTAAAACAAAACAGGGATGCCCCTGACCAAAACCGAATCGATTTGGCTACAATGCCGAATTGATTCACCCTTGTTATGCTGCCAAGACTCCCCAATATATATATATATATATATAATCCCAATTTCTCCCCCTATTTCAATTCCAATTAAAATCCTACTTTTTATAATTAAAATCCAACATTTAAATTACCAAAAATAATTAAATTCAAAAATTTATTTTTTAGAATTTCGAATTAATTTAATTAAATTTTGATTTACGGGTTGTTACATGAAATAATTCAAGACAGTAAACCAGATCAAACATATATTTAGAGTGGTTCAACCAACAGGCCTACAACCACTTTGGTGCAGTTCATCTCTCATTAGTTCATAAACGTTACATAACTTAAAATGGTACTTTCTCTCTCTAATAGGTATTTGGCAAAGTTTTCAGTACTTAAAAGAATGGATAATGGCCTGGTTTACAAGAAACATTACATTTTTATCTATCAGTAACATGGAGTGTAGTGTGCACCCCAAGTCACAAAGAACATGCCCAGTCCATCTCCATCATTAGATGTCCGCCACCAGTCATTTTGGAATATACACTACACCAAAATAGTCAGATGGTCACGAATTTGGGCCGTGACCAAGCCTCTGGGTCACGAATTCAATCTGTGACCAAAATGGGCGTGGTCAAAATTATTCGTCATGGAATTGATCCCTGACCAAAAGACACAGAGATAAACTCGAGCGTGTGCCAGTATACGACATTTTAGTCGTGGATAAAGGTCGTGACCAACTTTTAAGCCTTATTCACGGACCTAATCTATAACTAGGTTGGACCTAAGTCATGACCAACCTCCTACACATGATTCAATTCGATCACGATCCAAATCCGTGACCTAATATATATTACAAAAAAAATATGAAATACAGTCACGGTTTAAGTCCGTGACCATTTTATTTGGAAAAAAATATGCACGGTGTTTATTCTCAAACTGGGAGTCCCATAACTATGTAATCAATTACTACGAGTTACGTTGGTCATGTGCGAGCTGTTCGTGCCTCATGTGGGACCATTTGGGGGTTGTTTGGGGTTTTCATCCACTAGAGGCACGGGGTTGTTCAGCGTTTTCGCCTACTAGCGGCATGTTTTCAAGCCTAAGTGTGCCCACTTACAAATTTCAATCATATTTTCAAATTGAGAGTATCATGACTACGCGATCAGTTTCTACGAGTTAAGTTACTCATGTGCGAGGTGTTCATGCCCCTTACGAGTTCATTTGGTGGTTGTTCAAAGTTTTCACCCACTAGCGGCACGTTTCCAAGCCTAAGTGTGCCGATTTGAAAATTTTGGTCCTATTCCCAAACCATGAGTTCCACGGCTATGCATTCAGTTGCTATGAGTTACGTTAGTTGCATATGAGGTGATTGTACCCCTTGCGGGACTATTTAGGTGATGTTCGGGATTTTTTCCCACTCGCGACACGTTTTCCATCCTTTGAGTGCCTATTTTCAAATTCTAGTCATATTCTCAAATAGGGAGTCTCATGACTGCGCGATCAGTTGCTACGAGTTACATTGGTCATATGTGAGGTGTTCGTGCCCCTTAAGGGGTCTTTGGGGGGCTATTCGGGATTTTTACCCACTAACAACATGTTTTCAAGTCTAAGTGTGCTTATTTATAAATTTTGGTCCTATTCTCGAATCAGGAGTCCCACTACTATGAGTTTAGTTGCTACAAGTTATGTTGGCTATGTTTAAGGTGTCCACTTCCCTTGTGAGGCCATTTAGGGGTTGCAATAGTGACACGTTTTTAGGCCTAAGTGTGCCTATTTGCAAATTTTGGTCCTATTATTAAATCAGAAGTCCCGTGACTACAGGTCAGTTGATACAAGTTATGCTTGTCACGTAGAAGGTTTTCACATGATCTTTGAAGGTTTTCATCAGGCACTTATAAGTATACATCTAGTAATAGTTAATGAACCAACATAACAAAGCCTCATCACATTAATGCACAAGAGGTGGATGTTGATATCGAAGAATGATGGAGGAAAGTATTTCTCTAATACACAAACTGCCTCGGCTAAAGTTGATTTTGAAGATTTAATGTGTGTTTTGTTTAACGCTTTTTCACAAAGTAGGGTAAACACACAAATTGATTTGCATAATTTCCTGGTGGATATCTTTATGTTCAGAAAAGTAATGCCTACATAGCAGAGGGATTAATTGGATGATTACCTGCCAGTTGTGAGACTTGCACTATTTCAAGTGATTTATTTGTTAGCTCATTATCCGGTATAAATTACCGATATAACTAGTTGATGCCTTCAAGTTGAATGACATGTTTAAGATGATATGTTCCTCACTAGTAGCCAAACTGACAATAGCTGGGGGGATAAAAATTCTTCCTGTTGTAGGAGCATTTTTCAACCATATTTTCTTCATTATTTTCATATCCTATAGATCACGATAGGTCAGCTCTCCATCTTTTGAATGAGATCCACCCAGACATGTTCTGATCAAATGTTTCGTAACATTCTTCTGTATGTGCATCACATCAATTACATGCCTTACACAATGATCTTTTTAATACGTCGCCGGGACCATAACTTCTCTTTACTAGGTTCGTTCGGATACCCCTAGGCTTAGGCTCTAGGTTTACAAACTGAGGGTGTTTGCCAACGTACCTATTCCCCACAATCATAGTCGTCGCCTTCTCCTCAATCTGTTGACCCGAAAGCCGAGCAGATTTCATCCTACACTGGTGACCGATAGGCAAAAAGTAGACTTGTCACGTAATACCCCGCATGTTATCTTCTAAAATAAATAATTAAATGATTCTATTCGATAACTGTGCAATCAAAATTGTTATGTAATTATATTTAGTTGTGACTAATTAATGTGCATGTGTGTGGCATTTAAAGGTAATATTAGACAAATTCATAATTAATGTGCGACACAAATTAACAATACATATATTATCGACATAAATTATTCACATCATATTTCGGGACTCATATGGACTTGTTTAGATGAATTTAGCCTTTAAAAATGGTCCCGGTTCAATAGTATATAGGTTGGGTAACTTTTGGGCTTATTGGGTTATGGATTCGTGTTCGTTTGGGGGTCCAAAAGTTAGGATTTTGACCCAACTCGGGATTAGCACTAATTGAGTGGTTAGGTGGGGGTAAACCACTCCCCTATTATCACAAATCATAAACCTAAAGTAGAAGCCACGGGAGAGAAAAGGGAGAAATACCAAGAGAAGGAAAAAGGGAAAGAACAAGGGAGGAATCAAGACCTTTCAAAGGGTTTCTCCTCTACATAATTAAAGGCAAGAATTTTCATACATAATCAATGTTTCTAATTTATTTCTCAATGCATAATTTTATCCCCTTTAGATTTTTGGAAATTGAGGTTTATTATGTTTGATTTGATGATGAAAACCAACATGTAGAGGAAGGATGAACATATAGAGATTGTTATAGAAATTAGGAATCAAAGTTTGTATATTGATGATTAAATTTCCCTAAGTTTGATAATTATTTGGGTACTATTGGTTAATAACTGCATAAATGATTAATGATCATGTATGGGTTGAATTCTAAATATAAATTCCCCCAAATAAATGCCCTTCTTGTGAAATGAACACGGTTGTATGTTATAGACCTAAATCCTTAAAGACCTTAGTTTATTAATGATTCTTGATGGAACTGTTATTGGAAATTTGGGCATGAAAATGTTAAACTCGTATACTGTTAAAAATTAGGAAGTTTGGAAATCTAGGAAACCCAGAAATTGAGAGAGACGGAGGAAGGAGACGAGGCATGACGTAGCAGGTCGTTCGAGCGACGGGCCAAAATTTTGACTTTTTCATCCTTTTTTGCTCTGCCTTATTTTTAGTTGAGTAGCCTAACTTTTGTGCCTTTGGCCGATAGAAATATCAGGATTTAGATGGAGAATTTTTGTATAGTGGGTTAATTAATTAAGGGACTAATGACTCCCTCCCACCGAAATTAATAATAATTATCTTTAACTAGATAGTTAAGTAATTATTTGTCGGATGTAGTTAATAATTTATTAGATGATAAATTATTAATAAATGGGAAATATTGTGGATCTTTTTAATTGGACTCTTTAAAGTAATTATAGAGTAATTTCCTACACATATTATAGGTATAATAATATGTACTATTATGTGATTATGTGGACATACATATTCGTGGACTATCCTATCATCTCGGGGGTTCACGCGTTCGGGCCGCATACCACACGTCGGCACTAGTGGGCTTGACGATGTGTAGGCCTTATAGGTACTACGTGGAGGCTCCACCCACTAGAGGTAGGTGTTGGCACTGACCGCTCTTGTATCACACTCGGTGTGGGCCATATACAAGTGTCCTACGTAGGGGCCACCACCAATGTATATGTGTGTTTGTGATGTCCGCTTAGGAATAAGATAGTTCCTCAGGACCTGACGATAAAGTATGAATAGACACCAACGGTAGATGCCATTGTGTGTTAAAATATATGAAAGGACATATATATATATATATATATATATTATTTGACCAGACTGGAATTTAATAAATTTAATTGTCTAAGAAAGTGGACAATATTTATACATGAGATTCTATAATGCATAGTAAATGTTTACGCCTTAACTGAAAGATTAATGAGACTGGAATAATTGAATATTGGCAAATAAAATGTAGAAATTACATTTAAATAATTAATTATCGTTGTACTTGTTTACAAATAGAGTTGATGGCACCATTCATTACTTTGGAATTTGTTGGTGTGCGAAAGATATCACACTTAGATGAAAGGTGAGACATTATACGCATGGGAGTGAGGAAAGGGGGAATAATAATTGTGCATCGATTGTATTATTACATTTATATGTTATTCAAGTTAATTCTTGCACACCTCGGGCTCTGACCCAAATATTAATACCCCCCCCCCCCCCCCCCCGGTTCTCCTAGACAGGGATAGTTGAATTGTGCTGTAGCAGTCTCGCGATCTCGCTTGCTCTCCAGATTCAGATTCAGTTGTTTGTAGCATAGGTGCTTTTCAGCTTCAGCCCTTTATTATTTGGAACATTTGTAAGGGCATAAGTCCGATACTCTTTTATTTTATGTTGGTTGGGATTTTATTACTCTAGTTAGATTTTATTATTATTATTATTATTATTATTATTATTATTATTATTATTATTTATTATTATTATTATTATTATTATTATTATTATTATTATTATTATTATTATTATTATTATGGTGGTTTAGATGATTGGAATATTGTGTGTGTGTTTTCATTTTAAAAATTTAGAAGTTTTGGAAAATAACTTATTTATATTTGCTTTTGTGCTGAGAATGGTATTAATTGACAAGCAAGCCCTTTCTTTAGCTTATCGTTCCTTCCCAGCCTTTACATGAGAAAATAGGGTTGTTACATGCCGTTCTTAAAACGATTACTGGTCAGAAGAAATCTACGATGATCCGTATAACTCACCTTACATTTATGATATAGTCAACTGGCTTCAATATCCTCTCCACATATGGGACATCCATAATAACTATGAACATTGCAACTGGACAAGGTCCCATAAGCCGGAAGGTTGTGAATCGCCCATATCACCATTGCTTTAAATGTGAACTCTTCACCCTTATGAGAGTCAAACTCTGTCACGCCTTTATCTAACAACTCTTTAAAATATTCAATTGAGGGGATGAATAATATATCAATATCATCGTTGGAAGCCTTAGGCCTAGGTATCAATAAAGATAAAAATGTGAACTCATTTCTCATGCATAGTATCGGAAGGAGACTTAAAGGCGCCATGAGAACTAGAAAATAATTCTGATTAGTACTTAAATTACTGAAGGGGTTAACCCATCGGTTGAGATTGCAAGACGGACATTGCGCGGTTCTTTTGAAATTTTAGGATGACGTGCATTTGAAATTTGCCAAATGAGTGAATTAACTAGATGATGCAATTAGTTTCTATGCTCCTTGCATCAAGCGTGCCATATCATAGCTTCTTCTATCCATGGTACATTGAAAAACCATTTTAACCATGTTTTAAGTGGAAAATACTTTAAAACCTTTTGTGGGACTGACGATCACTTGCAATATTTTGCAGCCTTGTCCTTCCCATTCTCACAAGTCACATATCTAGGCTCACTGCATATAAGACATTCATCTTTCTCTTCATGCTCGTTGAATTATAATATGAAATCATACTTGAATGCGTGAATAGATTTTTACTTCAAATCCAAACCTTCAATCTCTTCTTCATGCTAGGATAATTATCTGGTAACGTGTTTTCTTTGGGGAGAATTTATTTAACCGACTTAAAAATTATGATTACGCTATTTCCAGACAAATAAAACTAACTGTTCAAATTATACACCTTAATAATTGCATATAATACCGAGTGACCTTCATCATAATTTTCATACAATGGTTTAGACGCATTGACTTTCAATAGTATGTATTCTCGATCTCCTGGTAATTCAGCATCAAATTGTTCATTTACTTGGTCATAATGTGCATTATTTGTATCCATAGGTTGGTGGTTTTGTTGGTGGTGGACTCTAGAAGAATCATCAATTAGGTCGGTCAATGGACGATGTGTTGGAGAATCATGTACCACTTTCACTCATTGAGGTTCCGTAATGCAGTCAGGTACCGGTAATTCTTTTGGAACATAAGGTATATTTTTTTCACCACGGTATGTCCATATCTGAAGGTCTTGACAAATTCCCCACTTTAGTAAATGCAACTCATTATCTTCTATATACTTTTAATTTTCATTCATATAATGGGTGCATGGACTATAAATCTTGTCACTTTTAAGATTCTTATAAACGTATTTGAAAAATTCTTGAGCGCCCTTTACATATTTATTTGTTATTCGCTTAGTCTCTCCCATCCACTCTTTGTATTGTGGGAAATCTATTTAATAATATTTAACTTTTAGTCCCGTGTTAATAGGTTAAAACAAATGTCATGTTTCATACAAGAATTAAAAAAATTGAGGAAATGTCAGAACTTAAACTCAAATTAAACAAATTTGCCATGTGATATTATTACAACTTAATCAAAAGAAATATTATTAACACTTGACAAACATAAAAACTCGCCAAGTGATAAAAATAATTTGCATAATACTTCAATTATTTCCTTTATCCGTTGTCAATATTCATAGTTATATCTTTGTAACCAGTGTATATTTCATCAACCATCACCTGAGCCTCACCCTTATGTAAAGGTCGGTTATGTACTTTAGTTCCAAAAATTACGAATATGAGTGTGTACACACTAATAATGTTACTATTGAGAAGGTCCTTGAAATAGAACCGCTCTCCATAGTCATTGTGAGTGGTTGATGGTGATCTAAGATCTGTGATAGGTAAAGGCACTAGAAAAGGGGAATGTTGAAGGAGGCAGAATTTGTGATCAGAATGTTGAAGCAGGAGACATTTATAAGGGGAAACATATAGAGGGAGGAATAGGTAAACCTTGAGAATTAGGGTAAGGAAAACCTTGAGGAGGCACTGGGAGCCAAAAAACTTGATTATAAACAAAACAGGTTTCCCAATTTACTCGTCAAGGCTCCCAGGTTAGTTTTAATCTTCTATACATCCCCATCGATCATGGACTGATGTTCCTCTTGGGTCGAGATGCGATTCTTGACCGAAGGCAGCTTGTCCACGAGAGGTGCAATGTGTTTTAATTTTGTTTTTGACATACGTGATTCGTCACATCTCATCCTCCCTCTTTTGTCTTTTCCAAAGTTATGGGTCAGGGAAACATTTTGTATGTCATCATAAGGGATCAAACTTGGTTGAATGCTAATAGACTCTACTAATTCCATAGTCTTAGCCAAGTGCAACGAGAATTTATTATCTTTGTCTCATCGGGCATGCACGTAGAAGTTGACCCGATTTGGTTCTTTGTCGGTATTTGGACCGTCCTTTGTCATACTCGTCCATTAATTATTCAAATCTGTATACGATTTGGAGCCCAGATGTGGACATCAATTTTGTTTACCCTATTTGGTTTATTTTTGTCTCTATGGACAAGCTTCTTTTCCTTCACCTAATTTTCCAAAAAAATATTTCACTGATCCACCGGTATTTCAACATTCGGAGTCACTTTGTCTCTTCGTGCCAATATGTCGTAGCTCGATGACCTCTTTGGGAAATATCTCTGTCGAAGGTTTCTATGGTATGTTCTCAATTGTTCAGTAACTAAAAAAACAAAATTTTGCTTCGAACGGTCAACAAATGAAAACCTCTTGCAGAGTTGATCATATATGGCATATTTGATGGCTTGATCAACTAGGTTCCAGTAGCCTTCTCCCTTACTCCCACATTCATTTCCCCAAGCGACAAACACTGGGATTTAAATCTCCGGAGATCATTTTTATCACTAGTGGAATTATTCTCGAGAAGGGAGAATCCAATAGGCTTCTTCTCATTTTAACGTGAGGTGTCGACAACACTGGGTGGGCGCATTGAAGCAATGGGAGTTTGTTGCCTACTCGTACTTGGAGTGGTCGACTGAACCAATAGTGGAGTTGAGAATTGCTCAACAATTGGTGATGAGAATTCTCGTTGGTGGGAATGGGATGAGAATCTTGGTGTGTATCACCTCGTCACTTGGTACATTTTGTCCATTATCATCCGACATTATCTACAAAAATAAAAATGAACAAGCGACTAAATAATTATAATAATATGAAATTATAACTAACTAATGAAGTTTATGGCTCTCTCTCTCTCTCTGATCTTCATCCATTCAATATTAGTTTTTAAAAGCCTATGGATTTTTGCACGTAGCCAACTAGGAGGAAGTGTCCATATGATTGATGTATAGATGTCTGTGACATGAAATTGAAATCTCATCTTTTTGAACTTATTGACATGATTAAATTTAAGGGGCGCATGTCGCGAGACATCACAATCTAGGTTAATGTTCTCTGTATGTAGTTGTATCCATAACGAGTGAATTTTTTCTACCTTCTCTAACAGTTTAAGCAAGGTCAAGGATACATCAGGATTATGTACGCGGAATATTTTTCTACAGCATCATCCAATATTTCTAGAAGGAAAAATTGAATACGATCGAATAGGTACTCTTGCTAGAAATGAACTCCACTATTTAAAAGCAGCCCTCTCTCTCCCAAGTCTCACCTCATTAATGACATGAGGATTTCTTTTCAACTGTCAGAGCATTCCCTGAATCACCACATGTCCCATTTATAATCATTTTGGCATCCTGGCACGTGCCTCCATGGGAAACTCAAACATCCACTTGATTTTTAAACGTCTAATACTCAATTCTTAACTATTTTTCTCTTTTGTCTATTTATTTTCCTCCATACTTACAGAGCTTTTAGAGAGAGAAAGTGTTATCCGCCGTTGTTTCCTAAGATTTTCTTCTAAATTTTTGTTCTTTTGTCGTCTTCAGCCTTTATTACTATATTGTTTTCAATCCATTCTCTCTTCTTTCAAGCTTTTCATCCTCTACCTCTACTATGGAATCCTCTTCCAATGCACTAGATGTACCAGTTGTCCCTACCACCGCTGCTCTGCCTGCCTCCACCTATACTCCTTTCCCTACTTTGGATGCCACTACTCTAATGGCAGCTCGTCAAGATAAACTCCATTTTTATCTTCACTCTTCTATCTTTGGAAATGGTGATGATTTATAGGGTGCCTGCAAGACTTACACTTTGAGTGCCAAGTGTGACCCTTTGCTCTTGGGTGATGAAGATGAAGAATTTTTTGTTTGGGGTTTCTTTCCCCCATAGGGAATTATGAGGTTTCACATCAACTGAGCTAACTTACCCCATTCCCACATTAATTTTGAAGGACCTGGTGAATTTCTATCCCTCTTTGCTGATTGGAACTCATTCAGGCAGTCCATATATGCTGATGCCCTAACCAAAGTTGGTCTTCACTATGCCACCTAGTTTTGGGAGTTCACTCTCTCCAAGCACAACGCCTCCCTACATGTCCTGGTTTCTCATTGGAACATCACAAACCAAACATTCATTGCCTCATGGGGAGAGTTCTTCATTACCTTTGAGGATGTTTGTGAGCTACTTGGTCTTGAGCCCATAGGTACTTCTCCTTGACACAATGAGTCCTTGGATGCTAAATAAATGAAGGCCCTAATATCCTTGGATTAGATTTATAGGAGGTGCATTGGTACTTCTAACAAAGATACATTTACCCCTCTCATTAGCTACTTATATCGTTCTTCTGCTTCTGCTGAGTTTGAACTAGGGAAAGGTACACCTCTTGAGCTGTCAGCCTATATACTCGTAATTTCTCATTTTATCTTATCTTGTAAGCCTAACGACCAACCTCGTAGGGATCTTATCAATCTCTCCCTCTGTTTGGCCAGGGGGTGCAAGTTCCCTCTGACAGTCATGGCCTTAGTATCACTTTACACTTAGATCGATAGGACTATCCTGGACATGGAGCAATCTTTGGGCCGGTATAACTTAGTCAATTATGCTAATGTTGTATTTTTAATGGGCTTCTTGTATTACCATTTTCCTAAAATATCAGCCAACCTAGTCCCTCTCCCAACTAGTCAAACCATCAAGACCCATTGCCTTTTTCGTTTCCATAAAAGGAAAAGTCGAAGGACATATTGGGCATCTTTGACAAAATGAGTTGCTTCGTTATGAGGCCTTATGGTGAGGATTTATTTTCTCACACTTAAAATATTTTGGTCTTACATCCAAGGTCGTGCAACCCAGTTTTGAGGATATCATCATAGAGGACCATTCGTTCGTCGTTATTTTAGCTTTGACCCCATGCTACCTGCCCTCCTATACTGAATGGGGATACACCTCAGAACATTATAACCCCAACCACTGGAGTCGTCATTTTGGCTATGACCAGGGGTTCCTCGACCAGTATTTCAGGAGTCTCATGCTAGAGCTACTTTTCTGAGGCTTGTGCCTTTTATGCTATCTCAACAACCTCCACTATCTGTTTTACAATCAGCAGTAGAGTTACGATCCCTTCCCTCACCCGAAAGGGCAATGTTACTTACGATTTTGCATAGGGGTAATGGCCGTTATTGATGTCAAAAAATGGACTTGATCCAATTTTATAATCACAGATAAAATATAGAATTGTAATGAGATAATTAAAAAAGATATGCAGGGTTTTAAAGTAGTTCAGGTACGTAGGAAAGCCTGCACCAACTATCATGGTATTGATTTAAGAGATTACAGAAAGCTAGGTACTCTTGTCAATAAGAATATCTTAGAATTCGTTATATCTTGCCTTTAATGAAAGGAATACAATGTATTTATAGTGACCTGGAGATCAAGGTCTGGAATGCCAAGGGATGGAATGCCTCAATACATTTAAGCATTTACATGAATGCGATGGTTGGTTGCATGAACCACATACAATAAGACCCTTGGTTATACTTTCCATATGGTGGCGCTTTATTGGTATTGGCGGTATGCATTCTTCATATTGTTAGGCATGCCTATCGAGTTACTATATGCTGATTGGGATTTATGCCACATAAGAGACATTTGTCCACTTATGATTGGTCCACGTTAGGGGTGGAAGCAGTACGGGTTTTTATCGTACCGTACCGTTTTGGTAAAAAAAAAGGGTTTTGGTTTCATATATTAAAATACCAGAAATCGGTCTTACCGAAACCGAAATTACCAAAAATAAGTTGGTTGGTTTTGGTTTTAATATTTAAAAAACCGATTTACCGAAATTACCATATCGAATTTATCGAAACCAGAAAAAACCGTACCAAAATTATCGTACCGTACCGAAATTACGAAAATTATCGTACCAAATTTACCGAAACTAGAAAAAAGTTGGTGTGACACCCCGCCTAATAAAATACCGGGTGATCAGTCTTATACCAAATTAAAACAAGAATCCCAGTTGGTTCATTCTTAGCATCACTGTCGAAAACTTTTTAAAACTTACTAACCACCTAGTATTCCAAAAGCTGGTGCTAAATTTTAACTTTTTAATTTACAAAAAAGTACATGCAGAAATAAATATAAACAATTCACACAACTGAATAAAACTCAGCAGAATAAATAATTAAACAATTTGCCGAATGAATCGTCGGCCACCAAAGTGAAATCCAATATAAACATCCAACACCTGAATAAATACATCTGAAATCTGTACTGAGAAGACTGGGCGACAAGCCATAAATAAAACTGGAACTGAAAGGTGATTCCTACTTTAAGAATGAATGAACGATGGTCTAATCTAAACTCCTGCTAGCATCCACATATGTCGCAGCTCCGTATCCCTGGAATAGAATATCAATCCTGGCATCCCTGTGGCTGGACACCTAAAAGGTTTTGAAAATAGTTTTATAGCAAGGGTTAGAACTCAAAACATTTTGAAAATATTTAGCAAGTGAATTAACTGCAGTAATTTAAAATGCATGAATGCGCTTCATATTTAAGTTAGTGTCGCACTCCCTTGTGGACATTCTCACCCCTCCACTATTGTGCACACCTATCGGTTACCTTGACCCCCACCTAGTTGCACTACCCCGTCCAACTAGTCATGGTATAACCTACCCTTCCCATACTACTCTAACCCGAGTATAATGATTCTTGAATTATAAGTTATCTCACAATTAACTTAATTAATTCCTTCTTAAATAGTAGCATATAACCGTGTCACAAGTTATATAAAGTAAATACATCACACACTGTATTATTACCCGCATATAATATTGAATACCATTATCTAAATACCTTTACTAAAACATCCACACATATAACATACGTATATCCATCCCTCCGAGTATACCCTCGCCGGATGATTACCTCTAAAGTGCTATCTCACTAGGTGTGCTCACATAACCTAGTTACCCAAGTTAGAATCACTCACCAACCTGGCCTAAAACATAAACGAAATGGAGGCGGTCATATTCCTTTCCTGAAAGTGAGATAATCCCTTCACTCATATACCGGACACTATGACCTGGGGATATACTCATCCTACTCCTCAAGCTAGGGGATTCACCCACATCGCGCAACCTCCCTTGATAGCACTAGAGTATATAAATTAAGTAAATATCTAATCACTGATATTTAATAGCACACACAATATATACATACATCTATATATATACTATCATTACACCGTATATATATAATATAAACCCCGTCTTTACTGTGTACTCAAAGATCCGTAACACTAGCCTGAAGTTTTCTGAGCCTATGTACCGACTCTCTTAATTAATTTTCTCACTTAATAATTTATCATCTTCCCGAGTCTGTGGTCCGACTCTAAATAATAATACTCTACACAATAATTTATATGAAATTTGTCCGAGTTTATGATTCGACTCTTATTTAATTAATTTACACATTAATTAATTAACACAACTCTGAGTCTGTAGTCCGACCCTCATTTAATTAATTTACACATTAATTAATTAACACATATATGAGTCTGTAGTCCGACCCTCATTTAATTAATTTACACATTAATTAATTAACACAAATCCGAGTTTGTGCTCCGACTCTAATATAATTAATTCACACCTCAATTAATATACTATTTTCCCCGAGCCTATGGTCCGACTCTAATTAAATTAATTAACACAACTATTAATTTAATACCTTCCCGGGTCTATCGCCTGACTCTAATTAAATTAATTAACACACCTATTAATTTAATACCGATCCGAGTCTATGGTACGACTCTCATTTAATTAATTTACACATTAATTCATTAATACCCTTCCCGAGTCTACAATCCGACTCTAAATTAATTAATCACAACATCAATTAATTTAATATTTTTCTGAGTCTACCTTCCGACTCTACCTTCATTAATTAACACATCCATTAATTTAATAACTTGGTGTCACTCAACCATTATCCCCGGACTCTCTCACTTGGCCCATAACTTAATATTTCCCGAGTCTATGTTCCTATCACAAGGAAACACACAATAGGCATTCACAACCCAAGTAATCCTATAAAAGAGTAGGTATTTACACAACCCAATTATTCATACTTGTACGTAATATATTTCTCTCTAATATTCACCTTACTTGTTTGCTTTACGAATTTATTTCACTTTCGTATTAATTTAAGTATTCACACAACTCTAAGGGTCCTAGTTACCCCTTGTTATATCAATTCAGTAGTTACCCTTGTTAACCACTGACCTAATGAATTTAAGCTCGCTCACACTTTTTCGTAATTATATTCTTATCATCTCGAATTAGAGTACGTCACAATCAAGCCTATGAATCTCCACTTTAACTCTCTCACAAAATTAAAGTCCAACACTCAATCATAGACCTACTTCCATTCATTATTCCATCAATATATTTCATCAAGCTCCCAAACACTTCCCCGATAAAATTTTAGACATTTGAGGCTTGAAAAGAAAAATCTCAAATTTTCTGGCAGATTAAACACCCTCTAGTAAAATTTTGATTTCTCCCTCTACAGAACTCCGATTGACCTTATTCCAAGTTCATTGGATAGCTAAGAGAAATAACTTTCCATTAATGTATGGTTCACACTCTAATTCGAATTAAATTTAAATCGCACACGTTTAAAGTCACGTCAAAATTCTGGTAGATTACTATGTTGACAGATCAAACACCCTATAGTAAAATGTTGATTACTCCCTCTACAGAACTCCGATTGACCTGATTCCACATTTGTTGTATAGCTAAGAGAAATACCTTTCCAGACATATATGGTTCACACTCTAATTCGAAGTACAACTCAAATGGAATACGTTTAAAGTTGTGTCAAAAATTCTGGCAGTTTGACCTCTTGTGTTCATCAAATAAACCCTAAGTCATTCAAGATTCATGTTCTTCATTCAAAAACTCATAAAGATTCCGTGTTAATCATCAAATTTCATTTTATCTTTACTTAGGGATATATAATACACCTATTTCTTACTTTGAATCTCAGCCAAGTATTCCATTAACAAAACCCCATTTTGTACCCATTTATCCCCAAAACGAATTTTAGTTTACACATCACTAAAATATGAATTGGATATCACCATTTACACATTACAGCAAGTTAAGCACTTGCCTGGAATTGTTCGTAGGGTCTAATCCGTTGGTCTAATCCCTTAATTCGACTCCAATAATCCCCAATTGGCTCTTCATTTGCTTTCCCCCAATTTCCCTCTCAAGCCCTAGGCTTAGAATTTGTGTTTACTGTCGTTTAACACTTCTCCATTTAGGTTAAAAACCCTTAATCCCATTTTTGGCCATCTGGGCCTAATTAAAATGGCCCAACTCACCCCGTGTGGGCCCGACTATACCTAAAAATACCCTGAGACCCAATTACCACCCTCGGGTACTCTTTTCTGACTATCTCGACCCATCCGAACGCAACTGCGCACTCGGAATTGCCATCCGAAATACTTTTTGACATTTCCAAATTTGACCTCAAAATGCGACACACATTAATTTGGACAATTAAACTTAAAAGTCGCCAATTATAACTAATTTGGCTCACTCAATTAAATTCTCCAACTCATGAATCTAAGTTTCTCCGATTTAAATATTTTTATAGCTCCCAAAAATAATTAAATATTAAATCCTCAAAATTACGGGGTGTTACATACTCCCCCCTTACAAAGGATTTCATCCTCTAAATTATGATGAGCATAATGTCCCAAGCTTCGCATATTACTCTCTAGTCATGTGCCTCTAAGCTCGCTATATCTATCCCATCCGCTTCTAACCATACGTTACACAAGTATGAATTTAAATTAACCAGGGTGTCCATACACCCTATACCCGTGCTTAATCGCAAAAAATTTGCCTTAATTAACCTGGGTGCCCATACACCCTATCCTCGTGCTTTACCGCACGAAAGCTACCCGACTATACTAGTCGTAAGCCGTCAAATAACTTCGAACCCGTAGTCATATCACATATATATATATACATATATATCTATTGCCCGGGTACCCAACCCATGTACTAACGTCCAAACATCTCCCCACAAAATACTTGTCTCTCAACACAAAAGTATATATGCTTACTCTCATGTTACGAAAGATGACATAAAGTACCGCTCCCTTACCATCACTAGTCCTTGCGTAAAAATAAACCCCGAGCTATCTCTCTTTGCTCGAACATAAATCTAACCACTCTGATTCACTTCAGTAAACACCCTTACTTATCGGGATAAAATGTGAGAACACAAGACCTCACTATGTGCCTATCGCACCACGCAATATAACATATGTATAGGCTATACACCCTCTCAGGTGATACCTAGTACCAAACATATCCTGGTGTCGTGAACACCAAAACTTAACACCACTATCCATAATAGTTAAATTCTATCGCTATCCAGCCGATATTTAGAAAATATTATCAACCCTACTCCCATAATTCTCGAAAGTAGTAACTCCTCGCATAATTCAAACCTTCACTCAGTGTACACCTCCACTCTCCCGTGAAGAACACCAAAGAAACTCCGCTACCCTACGAAAAGTTTATCCACATACTATGGCTGCTACAGCCAACGCACCCACTAAGTTCGACTCACCTGCGAACTCTAGTGAAAAATAAGTCTTATATTATGACATCCTCTTTGTCACTCAAAAATATACCACACGCCCATAGGGTAAAAATAATTACCTCCATACTCCAGCTGCAACGGCTGATCCTCGGGTTCCGGAGCATCTTCTCCCTACCCGAATGCGCCCATGACTTACTTTAGTGGATTTACATCTAGGACCTCGTCCTGTAGTTGACCCCTTCCTCGCTTAAGATAATATCTCTTCATGTGTCTTGCTTCCCCCATAAATGAAACACCTTCTAATACATTCACCCTGCCACTGGTCCTTCCATGCTGACCTTGTTGGAATTCTTGGCCATCCTGCCGATAGCCTCCAGTTCTAAATCGTTTGGCATGATTTCCTTGCCGAAATCCTGCACCTGATCTCCCCCTGTCTGCTGTTGGGATACCCCACTGGTACTATTCCCTCCTGCTTTATCCGGCTGGCTAGTTTCCAGTCTCTTCCTGCTTCCTTTCACGTGGAAGCGATATTTCTGACAGTGCCAGAGTGTTGCGTTAACGACATCAGTATAAGCTACAAATACAGAATTACCAATTAAATGTTGTCTGATTCTCCAGACTAACCCATCCACAAACCTTTACTTTCTTTATCTCTTCATCGCTTACTCATTCGGTACAAAATTTGCCAACGAGTAAATTCTTCCTCGTAATCGGCTACGGAACGGTCCCCCTGAGTCACCTCTTTAAATGTTCTCCTCATTTTGGTCTCAACCGCTGGAGGAAAATATGTGTGGTCGAACCGCACCCAAAACTTTGCAATAGCTAGTGTATCCCTTTCCTCAACTATGGTGATCGACTCCCACCACTGTAGCACTGCTCCCACTAAAATAAAAGTGTCTAGCATTTTCTTCTGCACCTCATCACAATCTCCCATGCGTTGGTGATGCTAGATATCTCACTTCCACTGACACGCTAGCACTATATCTGAACCTCCTCGAAACTCTAATGGACGCCCTTTTTGAAAAACCTCTCATATTTGTTGCCACCCCGACGCCCTCGAGTGGGCCTGAACATCTGATGCCACTAACACTTATGGTTGATCCCGTGGTAAGTACCTTCCCATTGCGATCATCGTCGCTTAAACTGCCTGCACCACCAATTCAGTTACCTGCGCTGCCGAAATCATCTCTGGCAGTTGTTGTGGTAACTCTTGCTCCTGACGAGCCTCTCTATTCTCATCTCCCCCTGCTGCCCTAGCTGCTCTCTCTCTCCTGGGCGGCATATGGAATGAGAATCGAATCGTATGAGTTCACACTCAAATAAGAAATATGGCAGAAGGACATAAATGCGCATACGTATAAGAATATAACAACCCTATGATAGGGCTCTATATCAAAGATTGCTAAGTCGAAACATGAAAAGACGCACAGATCCTAAGGACACTAGAACCTGATGCTCTGATACCATCTATGACACCCCGCCTAATAAAATACCGGGTGATCAGTCCTATACCAAATTAAAACAGGAATCCCAGTTGGTTCATTCTTAGCATCACTGTCGAAAACTTTTTAAAACTTACTAACCACCTAGTATTCCAAAAGTTGGTGCCAAATTTTAACTTTTTAATTTACAAAACAGTACATGCGGAAATAAATATAAACCATTCACACAACTGAATAAAACTCAACAGAATAAATAATTAAATAATTTGCCGAATGAATCGTCGGCCACCAAAGTGAAATCCAATATAAACATCCAACACCTGAATAAATACATCTGAAATCTGTACTGAGAAGACTGGGTGACAAGCCCTAAATAAAACTGGAACTGATAGGTGATTCCTACTTTAGGAATGAATGAACAATGCGTCTAGTCCAAACTCTTGCAAGCATCCACACATGTCGCAGCTCCGTATCCTTGGAATAGAATATCAATCCTGGCGTCCCTATAACTGGACACCAAAAAGGTTTTGAAAATAGTTTTATATCAAGGGTTAGAACCCAAAACATTTTGAAAATATTTAGCAAGTGAATTAACTGCAGTAATTTAAAATGCATGAATGCGCTTCATATTTAAGTTAGTGTCGCACTCCCTTGTGGACATTCTCACCCCTCCACTATTGTGCACACCTATCGGTTACCTTGACCCCCACCTAGTTGCACTACCCCGTCCAACTAGTCCTGGTATAACCTCCCCTTGCCATATACTCTAACTTGAGTATAATGAATCTTGAATTATAAGTTATCTCACAATTAACTTAATTAATTCCTTCTTAAATAGTAGCATATAACCATGTCATAAGTTATATAAAATAAATACATCACACACTGTATTATTACCCGCATATAATATTGAATACCATTATATACGTACCTTTACTAAAGCATCCACACATATAACATACGTATATCCATCCCTCCGAGTATACCCTCACCGGATGATTCCCTCTAAAGTGCTATCTCACTGGGTGTGCTCACACAACCTAGTTACCCAAGTTGGAATCCCTCACCAACCTGGCCCAAAGCATAAACGAAGTGGAGGCGATCATATTCCTTTCCTGAAAGTGAGATAAACCCCTCACCCATATACCGGACTCTATGACCTGGGGATATACTCACCCTACTCCTCAAGCTAGGGGATTCACTCACATCGCGTAACCTCCCTTGATAGCACTAGAGTATATAAATTAAGTAAATATCTAATCACTGATATTTAATATCACACACAATATGTACACACATTTATATATATACTATCACTACACCGTATATATATAATATAAACCCCGGCTTTACTGTGTACTCAAAGATCCGTAACACTAGCCTGAAATTTTCTGAGTCTATGTCCCGACTCTCTTAATTAATTTTCTCACTTAATAATTTATCATCTTCCCGAGTCTGTGGTCCGACTCTAAATAATAATATTGTACACAATAATTTCTATGAAATTTGCCCGAGTTTATGATTCGACTCTTATTTAATTAATTTACACATTAATTAATTAACACAACTCCGAGTCTGTAGTCCGACCCTCATTTAATTAATTTACACATTAATTAATTAACACATATCCGAGTCTATAGTCCGACCCTCATTTAATTAATTTACACATTAATTAATTAACACAAATCCGAGTCTGTGCTCCGACTCTAATATAATTAATTCACACCTCAATTAATATACTATTTTCCCCGAGCCTATGGTCCGACTCTAATTAAATTAATTAACACTCATATTAATTTAATACCTTCCCGAGTCTATCGCCCAACTCTAATTAAATTAATTAACACACCAATTAATTCAATACCGATCCGAGTCTATGGTACAACTCTCATTTAATTAATTTACACATTAATTAATTAATACCCTTCCCGAGTCTACAATCCGACTCTAAATTAATTAATCACAACATCAATTAATTTAATACTTTTTCGAGTCTACCTTTCGACTCTACCCTCATTAATTAACACATCCATTAATTTAATAACTTGGTATCACTCAACCATTATCTCCGGACTTGCTCACTTGGCCCATAACTTAATATTTCCCGAGTCTATGTTCCTATCACAAGGTCACACACAATAGGCATTCACAACCCAAGTAATCCTATAAAACAGTAGGTATTTACACAACCCAATTATTCATACTTGTACGTAATATATTTCTCTCTAATATTCACCGTACTTGTTTGCTTTACGAATTTATTTCACTTTCGAATTAATTCAAGTATTCACACAACTCTAAGGGTCCTAGTTACCCCTTGTTTTATCAATTCAGTAGTTACCCTTGTTAACCACTGACCTAACAAATTTAAGCTCGCTCACACTTTTCCGTAGTTATATTCTTATCATCTTGAATTAGAGTACGTCACAATCAAGCCTATGAATCTCCACTTTAACTCTCTCACAAAATTAAAGTCCAACACTAAATCATATACCTACTTTCATGTTATTATTCCATCAATATATTTCATCAAGGTACCAAACACTTCCCCGATAAAATTTTAGACATTTGAGGCTTAAAAAGAAAAGTCTCAAATTTTCTGGCAGATTAAACACCCTCTAGTAAAATTTCGATTTATCCCTCTATAGAACTCCGATTGACCTGATTCCAAGTTCATTGGATAGCTAAGAGAAATAACATTCCAGTAATGTATGGTTCACACTCTAATTGGAAGTAAAATTCAAATCACACACGTTTAAAGTCACGTCAAAATTTTGGTAGATTACTATGTTAACAGATCAAACACCCTGTAGTAAAATGTCTATTACTCCATCTACAGAACTCTGATTGACCTGATTCCAAGTTCATTGGATAGCTAAGAGAAATACCTTTACATGCATATATAGTTCACACTCTAATTCGAAATACAACTCAAATGGAATGCGTTTAAAGTTGTGTCAAAAATTCTAGCAGATTGACCTCTTGTGTTCATCAAATAAACCCTAAGTCATTCAAGATTCATGTTCTTCATTCAAAAACTCATAAAGATTCCATGTTAATCATCAAATATATTCAAATTTTATTTTATCTTTACTTAGGGATATATAATACACCTATTTCTTACTTTGAATCTCAGCCAAGTATTCCATTAACAAAACCTCATTTTGTACCCATTTATCCCCAAAACGAATTTTAGTTTACACATCACTAAAATATGATTTGGATATCACCATTTTCACATTACAGCAAATTAACCACTTGCCTGAAATTGTTCGTAGGGTCTGATCCATTGGTATAGTCCCTTAATTCGACTCCAACAATCCTCAATTGGCTCTTCATTTGCTTTCCCCAATTTCCCTCTCAAGCCCTAGGCTTAGAATTTGCGCTTACTACCGTTTAACACTTCTCCATTTAGGTTAAAAATCCTTAATCCCGTTTTTGGCCATCTGGGCCTAATTAAAATGGCCCAACTCACCCCGTGTGGGCCCGGCTATTCCCAAAAATACCCTGAGACCCAATTACCACCCTCGGGTACTCTTTTCTGACTATCTTGACCCATTCGGACGCAACCGCGCCTGGGAATTGCCATCCGAAATACTTTTTGGCATTTCCAAATTTGACCTCAAAATGTGACACACATTAATTTGGATAATTAAACTTAAAAGTTGCCAATTATAACTAATTCGGCTCACTCAATTAAATTCTCCAACTCATGAATTTAAGTTTCTCCAGTTTAAATTTTTTTATAACTCCCAAAAATAATTAAATATTAAATCCTCAAAATTACGGGGTGTTACAGTTGGTTGGTTTTGTTTTTGGTTTTTTAGGGCCTTTAGTGCTGTTTATCGAAACAAAAAAAATCGAAACCAGAAACCAGAGAAAACCAGAATTTATCGAAAGCAGAAAAACCCAGAAGATACAAAAAAAACCAGAATTTACCGAAACCCGAAAAAACCGAAATACCGACCGGTTTAGTTTTGGTATTGATTTTGGTGTACCGGGTGGTAAATTGGTACGATTTGGTTTTACCATCCAGAGTTTGGTTTTGGTATTGGTATCTACTATTTACCGACAAAACTATACCGCTTACACCCCTAGTCCACGTAGGTGGATAATTTTTGTATCAACAGAAGCCTCCAACACTTCATTCTTGATGCTTTTACTGAAAGGACGAGGTATATTTTATTCATAGTTGGTCGGCGTTTGCCGACGTGTGAGACTTGTAAAATTTTACTATATTTTGATTTTCCAATGGCATTTTTGTAAATAATTTAAAAATTAGCGAACCGCCAAAGGTTAAATGGGTATTTTTACCTTTCGTACTGTGAAGCAGTCAAAATGTCTATTGTTGATACAGAGTAATCATTTCTTGTACAATTTCCCAAGTAATCTATAAAAGGTGAGATTTTTTCGAATTTTCTTTACAAAACATGTTTTAAGCTTTCGAACTCTACTTCTTCCCCAAGCTATCTGTTTCTTAGCTTTTCTTTGCATGCTTACTTTGCTTCGGTCTTCATTTTTATGTAATCTTTCTTCTCTTCTTTCATTTATTGTAACCATGGTTTATATTGTACATGGGGATTCCTTAGAGGAAATTAGGAGGGAACGAAAGATTCCTGACTAGGTTGATTTAGAGATGCCTATACCACCTGTAGGTGTGTTGTCACTATCTGAGGGTCATTGGATTCCCTCTCTCTTTATTGTTAACTGTGGCTTCACATTTCTCCTAATAGATTTTGTTTAGAATTTTATCAGTATTTTGACGTTGTCCTAGCTAGGATAGACTCCAATACTTGGAGGGTATATATGGGATTCATAGTCTCAATCAAATTCATGGAACCCATATTGGCATCCTTGAGCTGGTGTTCTGTTACAAATGGTTTACCAATAACAATACATATTATTTGAAGACTATGTTTGTCAATAGCGCCTTAGTTTTCAATTTATCGAACTCTGATAAGGATTACTTTGATTATGGAGTTATTGCTAAAAATTGGCAACATGCTCCTTTACCAATAAGAGAAGTATATGATGGGCCCATGTTCCCTCAAGTGGGTCATGGAAAAGGTTGACTATTTTCAATATTTCCCTCATTTGTTCCTTGTTTACCAATTGTTTGATAATTTGCTAATCAATAATTTCTTGTCCTGTTTTTATTTTTTACACAGTCGAGAGCAAGAAGAAGTTTCCTAAAGAAGAGGACGTAAACAATCGTGAGTTAAAGTTCCTTTGGAGAATCCATCAGCGAATTGGTGAGGAAAATCCTAGAGCTGCCTCTTATCTACTGTAGTATAGGAGCTTTATAACTTCATTTGTTGCTTGGCCCAACACTTCTATAGTTGCTGATCCCATCAATCTTGAGGAAGAAACAATCCCTAATTCCTCCGCTAAAGAAATTTCTAGTTCAGAAAATGATTTAGGGACTTCTTCATATTTTGAGTCTTTAAATATTTCAATTATTCCCTCTTCTCCACTTGCTGCTATGGGAAAGAGAAAAATCCCTAACTTGATTACTGCATCCTTATATCCGCCTACCAAGAAAGCTGTTGGGAATACTAAGAAGCCAAAAAAATTGCCCAAGGTTTCTAAGAAGGAGAAGGTTCCTCAAGTCATCACTCCCGAGGAAGTCAATATTGTTGCTCCTCAATTTCAAAGGTTAAAGAAAGGCTTTCCCGAGAATCAAGTTGAGAAAATATCTGATGTCGACCATGAGTTGATCGAGAATATTAAAGAAAACTTAATTATTATTGAGTCATCCTCCATCACTATGCATCTTGGTGTTGCCAGAAAATTAATCGAGACTGGTACACACTCTTTTTACAGAGTAACTCATGCCCCTTTGCCAAGACTAAAATTGGAAGAAAATGGTTACCAAAGTTTGGCAATAGTAATAATGTATCCTCTATTAATTGCCTCTTGGTATCTTTTACTTTTTATGCTCCCCGATCTAATATTATTCTTTGTGCAGTTTTTAGTAAACTTTAATCAAATGCTTGAGAAGGATGAGCAAGTCCGTTCTTCTATTGGAGAAGTTGAAGAGGCCCTTAAGGGTATGAATGAAGTTTGTTGAGTCTTCTAGGATACTGTTAGAATCTAAGAAGAATACTTAGGATGGGGAGATGCAGAAGGCTATTAATAGAGTCACTTTAGCTGAGGGAAAATTGGTCACTATTGAGACCAATTTGATAGCTGTTGAAGGAAAGTTGGCCACTGTCGAGGACATTACATTATCTGCTGAAAATAAGTCCAAGTCGGTCGAGGAGAAATTAGTTGCAAGTGAGGGTCTCCTGAAAGTTTTCGAAGGGAAAAAATGTTGGCCTGTCTTCTGAGTTGGTCGCAGACAAGGCCAAAAATAATAAGCTTAAGGAGGACTCCTTCAACAAGGACTGGGATAAGGCCTTTTTAGTAGCCTCTGCTCAGAAAGCGTTCGTGATGAAGACGTGTTTTAAGGATGTTTAGTTAGAGGCACTCAAGGAGGTTGGCACCCTAGAAGAGTCTGAATTATTTTTAAGGCATGTTCTAGAGTCTCCTCCCAACTTGTAGGAGGAGTTTGATGATGATGAGGGATATGGGTAATCTTCCCTTCAACCTGTTAGGTCTGCCTTAAAGACTATTAATGAAGTTACCTCTTTTTTTGACCAGCCTTTGGAAGCAATGCCCTGGACAAGGAGAAGGTTTAACTCCTTGTTCGTTTCTTTTCATGTTTTTCTACTATGTAATAGGACCAATAGCTTCAATAACTTGTAACACATTTTTGGTTATAAATAGAAGTATTTCATCCTTCGTGTTGTGCTTATCATATTTTCTTTTCTTTTTGCTTGGTTGAACAAATTCTCATACTTGTGTTATTGTTGCTCAGTAATCATACTTGTTTACTAGCACTTTTAATTTTTAGTTTGATGCTAGGAAGCATGCCACAGTGTCTGTTTACTTTAACCTACTCAGGCAGAGAATAAATTCATTAGAAGTTGGCCATGTGACTTTAACTAAAGAAGACTTGGTCGGCCTGATTGGACTAGAAGCATCTGCTCAATTAAAAGAGTCATACATTCATCTCCACTGTTTACTGGACAGAGTTATAGCAAATAATGCAGCTTACTATGAAATGATTGAAGATCTTCAAGAAGATCATAAATTTTCTTTGGTTTCACTCCACTCCAATTATGAGGCTAAATACAAAGCTTTGAGTGAAGGTTGTGGATTTGAGAAGAAGTTGGAGGAATATTCTTCCATGTACAGAAGAAAATAATTTTTGCTGAGACGTGAAGTTGATGAAGCCAGGGATATTGCCAAGCTGTTGGAGGAAGAAAATAATAAACTCCGGAATGAATTGGATACTTTGAAATAATCTTCTATCAATCGTGCTGATGAAGGTGCCTCTTTTTTAGAGAATGAGAATGCCAGGCTAATGGATGAGCTTGAAACTTTGAAGAATACAAACCTGTAAAACTTCTAGACAGCAAATGACAAACCAGTCAACTATTGATGATGCCAGGACCCAAAAAAGGTTAGCCGACCAAGCTGCCCAGTTGAAAGCTAAGAGTCAAGCTATTGTTGATTTGTATATAAAATTGGAAGCTAAGGACAAAGACGTTGACAACCAATATATTCATTTGAAGGTAAAGGATGATGTGTTGAGGAAACTCCAAAATCAAGTTGAAAGGTTAAAATTTTAATTTCATAAACAACCCAGAGAGGTGTGGATGGAAGGCTACAATAAAGCTCTTGGCCATGTTGATGATTACCTTGCTCAAACCCATTGTGAAGGCTATAAGTAGGGATGGACCAACTACTTAACTATTCTGAAACATGATCGCAATAACCAACTATGGTATTGGAACGAGCCCGGTCTGTTAGACTTTGAAGATCCTCATTTTATGTTGGACGTATCATGGATTCTTATTGACGTTATTCCATAATGTTTGATCATTAAATATTTGGGAGACTATGGTTCACATGATGTTCATGAGATAGTTCATCCTTCCCACTTGATCAATCCATCGAGCAGTAGTAATACAAGAATATTGAGAGATTTTAACTTTATTAATTCTCCCTATACTTTGGATGATCCTCTTGCTGGAATGGACAGAGTGCAGCCAGCTCAGCCAACTACCAAGGCTCAAGGAAAACGTCTTGTTGAATAGCTCATCTATTTTTTTTATTCACTTAAATGTAATATAGTTTATATGAATAAAAATCCATATTTTTGTGTTGTTAACTTTTGATTATTTAATCAATAAGTCAACTTATGATTTTAGTACCATAGATTCTACTAACATGCTTAGATTTATTGATCCAGGTTTAGCATTATTTATCAGTGGTAACAAAATGTATGAGGAACATATGTTTGTATTCCAATGATTAGGAATGTTTACAAGTATTCATGCATTTAACTTAGTCGGGAAAAACTTGTTTATAACTTTTTTAGTTGTATACGAAGTTTTACAGACTTCCTGTTCTTTACTTATCAAAGACGAAGTCATACATAAAGTAAATTATTTCTTGTCGATCAATTATGTTAGGATTATATTCCTGTATAGCTTGGTCGGGTAATACTTCTTATTAGTGACTTTTTAATAGAGAGTAATACATGAAGTAATGATTACATCTTGTTCGTGACGTGTACATACGAAATCATACATGAAGTTTAATTTGATGGTGCATTAAGCTATTGGTGCATCTAGAATTTGATAAATTCAGCCTGATTAAGGATATCCTATTAATCGGCAGATAAGTTCAACCTGCTTAGGTATGTATGTATTATTGATCGACAATAAATGAAGACCAATAGACATTTTTACTTGTTGTTTCTGGGGAATTTATATCGTCGTGCTCTAAAATTTCGAATAAATTGAAGGGACTAAAAGAAAATTTTTATTGAAACTTGAACATTAGTTATCTCGAACGTAAAGTGAAAGAAATACAATAATATAAATCCCTTGCATCATTGATAATATTTTTGGAGGTGCTCGACATTCTAGGTTTTTGAACTCTTTGCCTTCGAAAGTCTCAATTCGATAGATTCCTGGTCGGATGACTGCTGAAATGTGATATGGGCCATGCCAATTAGCCTCAAGCTTGTTGTTTTTCTGGATGAATTTCTTTAGGACATAATCTCCTTCTTTGAGGTTGGTCGTCTTGACCATTTTATTACATAAGTAGGTAGTTTTATGTTGGTATGTGATATGGCCAATATAGTTCATACTGTTGTGAAGCACTCAACAAGAGCCGCTGCCTGGTCTCAGACAGGCCGCAACACCATTAAGTTAGCTTTGGCTTATATTAGCTGTTACCTGGACTCAAACAGGCCGCCACACATCCTTTTTTCATGGCCTCTACCTGGGATCACACAGGCCGCGACATACTTCAAGATGGCTGTTGACTGGGTCAAAATAACCCGCAACCCCTATTTGTACACAACTAGCTATTGTCCAGAAGGATTCATTCTCGAGACTTATCCATATGCCACATGTCCTAGGCACGTGACACCACATTATTATCTCCTATAAATAGAGGAGCTCACCTAATAATTTAGGGAGAAGGAAGAGAATTACCCAGCGAAGCCCTTCCAAACTCTCAACTCTCTCTCTCTCTCTCTCTAGAGACCACCACACTTCGGGGCTTCCATTCTCTGTCGCTGCAGTAGGATCAACCTCTGGCAGGCCACATCCTTGGTTATTTACCAAGTTAGTTTCATGTATTCTCTTTTATTCTCACTTTTGTACGACTCTTATGGCATTGTAAACTTGTAATACTTTACATATTTAATGAGAGTGAGGCAGTAAAGTGAATGTAGGCTCATTTTTTATAGTCAACCCACTTTACATTCCGTGTTCCTTTATTTATTGCTTGCATTATGTTTATTCTACACTTGATACGATGTACGAGAGATACTTGTGTCTGATTTCTCGTATCATCAATTTGACACCGTCTGTGGGAAATGAGGTATTAGAATCTTATTTCCTTTACCATCTAGGGTTCTTAGTACATTATTTCATCTATGATGGATCCCGAGCCACTCTCTCTTGAGTGAAATCTAGGTTATAGAACTCTTATTTTTACATATATACCACTCTTTAGGGATCGTTTATTCCTAGATCTATTCATTGGTCTCCTTTTTATGACCTTAGATATGTATTTCTATACCCTTGTGATGTTTCCCTACTAAAATAATGTTGAAAGGCATCAATGTCTATATCCTTCTAAAGTTGGGTAATTAGGTATGAGTTATATTTGCCCGATTCTGCTATTTTGTGCCCATGATTGAGGGTTTTACTACCAAATTAGTGTTTTTTTTCCACTCAAGGACTGTTTTCGTCTTTGGTAGACTCTTAGTTGGCCTTTTTTGGTCACCTCTTGTGGGTAGAACTCAAGTTCTAAGACCCCTTTTATGCATTCATTTTCACTGTCTCGGGCAGGATGTGATCAGGAAGAATAATTTCCTACAGGCTGTTGCCCTTCCACTACAATACATCTCCACCACAGTTCACCACCCATAGGAAGGGAATCTGGTGGATTTTCCCTTAAAAAATCCATGGCAATTACCTCATGTGTGCAATGTGTCACGGCCACAACAGTGCAACTTCGCAGATTACAAAACTCTATGTCCCTGTTATTATACTTAGCTTAATCTTTGCATTCGTTGGGTTTCTCACCACTGTTCAGTTCATCTTAGAGTATAGATTTATAAGAGACCAACATAGCATAGACCATGGAGGGAACCTCAAAGGCAAGCACAGAACATAGTGAAGAAGTTCGTTCGTTACTAAGCTACACCGATCACTTGTATAACTATAAATCAACACTCTAAGACTAGGTTAACTTTTTGACGCATAGGGTACTGATGTTGGAGGGTGCAACCTTCACCTCTGCACAGGACACAACATCAGAAGCTGTAAACCTTCATATCCATGAAAAAAGGCTGCAATAGAAACATCAATGGCCATTACCAAAATTCAAAAGAGGAAGCTGGAGCAACCAAAACCAAAAAAGGCTATGAGACCTACACCCCGCTGATTTACCAAATTGAAGAAATTTTGGATCTCATCGAAGAAGACAAATTACTCCGTTGGCCTGAGAAGCAAAGGTCCCCTCCTCTCAAGATGGATCGGGGCCAAATGGTGCGATTTCCATAGCGATCATGGCCACTAAACAAATGATTGTCATGCCCTGAAGAATGAAATTGAAAGGCTCATCCGGAAGGGAGTGCTTAAGCGATTCCTGAAGGATGCTAAGGGGGTGCAACCGAGGCTGCTTGCCAGACTCCAACCTTAGTGTCTATTTGTTCACATTTTCCTCTTCTTGAACTCTATTTATGAAGATTTTATAGCTATATTTCAAATACTTTTGTCTTTTATTAAAGTTAAAATATATATATCTATTTATATGAATGAATGGAAATCATTAGACATAAGTATGTTCTCACTTTCCTATTTGAAAAATTTAATGAAAGACCTTCGTGTTAAATAGATTTAATGGAACATGATGACCAATTATCCTGGAGGTTATTTTCTTATTTCGGGAGCGAAATATCTAGTGAGGAAACTGCCTTGGTTGGCAATCGCATCCCTCTCAACACAAGGCTACTAGGGCTCATAGTGCCCGGTCTTAGCTTTTGGGATGCTTAAATTAGCCACGGGGGCTCATAATGCCTGTTCTCAGCTTTTGGGATGCGTCATTAACCATGGGGGCTTACGTTGCTCGTTCTCATATTTTGGGATGCATCATTATTCGTGGGGCTTATAATACTTAGAAAGGGATGGATTTATATATATATTTGTAGCCATGTGTGGCTTGAAAATGAACCCACCCTAGGGAGGCTTGATAGTTCCCTAAGAAAAGAGGAGATGGTAGATAGATCATCAACATCTAGTCCATAAATCGTTGATATCCTCTCTCAGAAAATCAGAAAAAGATAACAAGAAAGGTATTATAGTAAAAATACGAGAAGGGGCTAAGGACTTAATCGTCTATGGACAATCCCACATTTTTACAGTACCATTCATCAAAGGGGCCAAGGATTATTAGTCCACGAACAATCCTGCATATCTATGTCAATATTTACTAGAACAAACATTTGGGAGCAACCTAACATATGGCCACAACCAATTTCGAAGACCACAAGCAAGTAATTGATGCAACTGCAGAGAGTTAAAGGTTGCAGCCAATTTCCAGGTCATAATCAATTTTCAAGGCAGTCTAATAGAGAGATTGCAAATATATAAAGACAGGGGACATTCAAACAATCAAAATACGTAAAGATGAATCAAAGAAAAGAAGCATGCAGTTAAAATTTCAAATATTCAAGTCAATGTTCATTAGGGCAACATCCTTGTACAAAATATCGAAGGAATTGTGTACGGGTTATATATTCCATATGCGGCGGTGCATTACAAAAAAAAAGGATTGCAACCCTGTAAAAGTTTAAAAAACAGAACTTATAAAATGGCTACAGATCAAAAGGATTACAAATAAATTAAGTTATGATGCAGCATCATCCTCATATTCACCATCTTCTTCATCATCCGCGAAAGTCTCTATCTCTTCAATGTCAGCAGTCGCAGCCTCTTTCAACCTCTTTCTTGCCCTTTTTTTCGTCGTAGCCTGATTTCTACCACACATTCATTATGCTCAGCATCGCCTAAATTCCAGGACATTATTTTCTCCTTAGCCTCAGGGAAGTTTTTCACCACCTTATGCCTAAGTTCCTGGTAGCCGCGTCGGTAGGCTTTATTATTTGTAAGGAAGAAGTCCCTTGACGTGTTGTATGCTGCAACATCACCTTTCGCAGTCTCCTTTAGTGCTGCAGCGTGGTCAACATCTTTTTGCTTCATAGCTGCATCATGATCCAGGTCTTTTTATTGGAGGGAAGAGTTATTCCTTCGCTCAAGCTCTTCATACTTTTTGTGGAGAATCTCTAGCTTGCTATCAGAGGCTTGGGCGTGGCCTGTAGCATTTGCAGCCTTTGCCTAGGCAATTTTTAATGCCTCCGCATTTTGTCCAAGGTTATTTTATGTAATCTTTTGAGCATTTTCTGCAGCCTTGATATCAAGATCAACTTGCATTTTGAATGCCTCAAGCGCCGCGAAAGATAATTATTTCCCTGCCTGAAAAGAGGGGGCTCTAGCTTTCTCCAAATCAGACTTATGGACCTCGCTCGCGGCGTGATGAAGTTTGTAGAGGCCTTCATACTTTTGCCTTTGGCATATGACCACGTTCGTAGCCTGAAATTGGAAATTGTTAGAATAAAAATGAGCATGCAAGAAAAAGAGGAAAAATAAAGAAGTGCTTACCCATAGTAAGCTTGGGAGAGCATACTCCTCCATATCCTCAACATCATCCTCAATCAAACTGTCATGATCAATGGCGTTCGGTACCCTCCACATTTTGTGGATGAAACGTGCAGTTGTGTCCTAAGAGGATTTAGGGTTAGGCCGTCTCAATTGAGGTCGTGGACGACCATCAGGACAAACCCTAACTCTTCTTTGCTGGTGGGAAAGTTTGCATTAACAACAAAAATGGTCCGCAAAGGGGATCCAGATAATGTAATGTATATTGAGTTGAGCCCACCTTGGATATCTCCATCTGATGGAAGCAGATCTGCTGCAGCCAACTGATTAATAATGTCATCATCCACAGGGCCTTCTTACCTTTCGTTGGCTGAGGCATTATCAACTTTGGCAGCATGTGTTGTGATCTCCTTTGGCGGGTTATCTCTGACAGTATTTTTGCTGAGATGAAGGCTCAATAGTGGTTCTAGCTGCAACAGTTGAAGTGGACTCTGCTATAACACTTTTCCCTTTCCGGGACCTCTTTCTCTTCTTCTTTGATGGAAAATTAAGGATAACAGCATCCTCGTCCATCTCAACAAGCTAGGCAGCTAAGAGCTCTCGATCTATCTCCTCTCCTAAAAAATAAATTATAAAGTCAAGTGTCAAGTAACAGCCGCGGAAAAGTTAGATTTTTAATAGGAGTATAGATCATTACCTCCCGCAACCATTCTCTTTCGAATGTTTTTGTTAGTGAAGTAGCCCTAGTAAAAAATGGATGCAGAAGTCACCAGGGTACTAAAACTCTTCTCCTCGCCACTAACGTATGTAGCCCTCACAACTTTTCTTTATTGCCTACTATTAACTGGTAGATTATCAAGGGTTGCACAAATGTTAACATGAGTATATGTCGCAGAAAATATTATAAAAAAGGCAAATGTAGAGACTGCAGATAGAGGTTCTCAGTACAATGTAAAGGTTGTGGCATGTACTCATCTAACTTGGAGGGTCGTCCCCACTGTCGTGGTATTCTATATGTTCTCTCTCTATGATTCATCGGGATGGATTTCCCATCCCTCTCCAGAAATGTAGAAGTATTTTTCGTTCCAGTTTTTTACACTGGAAGGCCTCCCAGTATTGTAATACCCCATCCTAGAACATAAGTATTTAATGATAATCGAAATATTATATTCAAAGAAAAATATGAGGAATAAATATATAAAGGGATTACGCCAAATGGCAAGAAAAGTGGCGCAATACGAAAAGTAATTAAGGAGAAAAATCTCTGCGTCGCATGGTTCGCTTGGATGCGTATTTAAGTTCTAATAATCCTAGTAAGTATGTTGGTTAAGTTTGACGTGAAAATACCTTTGGGCATTCAAAACCTTAGTTTGTATGTGTAGCCTCTTTTAAGACTTACTATGCAGACCTTAGAGAACCAAATTACACCCATTTGGGCATTCAAAACCTTAGTTTGTTGGTCAATAATGGAAAGCTTCCATAATTTCATTATAAGAGAAATGGAAGGGACATACTTAGAGCCAAAACTCTCAAACATTTTTAGATTATATCTCCATCTTCTAGCTCATGCAAGAGTTGTTCTTCCTTCCAAATTCGTGGTCCTTCTTTTCTACCCCCTTTTCACCATTAAAACACCACCTTGGAGGTCCCCAAACTCCACTAAAACACCTCTCAAAGTTGGGACAGCTCATAGGAGGTTTTGGGAGGAGTTCTTGGAGTCTCAAAGGAAAGTTTGTTGGGAGTTTTTTGAAGGAGTTTCTCATGGAAGAAGAAAAAAGGAGTTCATGAAGCTTGAAGATTCATTAGGGAGAGCATGAAAAGTGGACTATTGTGACTCCCTTTAGGTCCACCTTTGGAGGTGGGGGAGTCACCCACCTTCTCTACCATTATTTGAGGACATTTTGAGGTGGGAAATACTTATCTCTTACTAAGTTAAGTTAATGATGATATTAGTATGAGTGTTTTGCATCTTTTTTATATTAGGTGAGAAGAAATAACCATCCATAATTAAAGATTTAAAACTGCATCATATCAATATATAGTTTAGAAATAAAATGAGATTTTCTATCTTTGAAATGGCTCTTGTAGTAAACCTATGTTTAGCTTGATTTTTATACATATTTAGAGCTTAAAATATATTGATGAAGGTTTTAAATATATACTACTAGACTTATTAGTATCATTCTTACTATTTTATATGAAAATGGGCACTTAAAATGAAGGATTTAATTGGTTTTAAAAATGGATAATTTTTAGACTACTATTCACAAATATTTTATGAAATAACATATTTTAAACTCATGTTTTAAGGTAAATAAATGATTTCTTTGATGTGAAGAATACTTGATATGTATATGCCTTTTTATGAGATCAATATAGTGATTTTAATGTTGATGAATCATTATGAAATTAGCAAATGGAATTTCATTTACAAAGTATACTATTAATACCACAACAAAACAGATAATTAGTGGCGAAAAAAATCATCACCAAATGAAAATTTTCCGTCACCAAAAACATGATGAAAAAAATTTCGTCAATCGTCCATCTCTAAAGGTTTTAGTGAGGAAAAACAAATTTCATCGCCAAATAGTAAACCTTTGGGTGACAATATTCTCTCTCACGTAATAGCAGGCTTTTAGTGACAAAATTATTTGTAGCCAAAGATCTTATTTTTTGTCACAAAAATGCAAATTTTGTCACCTAATGTATTGATAATATGCAAAAGGATAACCATTTGGGGACAATTAATATACTTCGGGGGAAAAATATTTATGTCACAAAGTGAATTTTATTATCAAAAAATTATAAATTACAACTCATAATTTTTTTCATTCATTTCTCAAATAGATATTCAGTCAAATAAATATTAATTACAGAATCGACTAAATTTCATCGACATTATATAAGTAGTTAACTACAATCATATACATAATCAAAATTAAGGTTCAAAAGATTATGTAATTCATACGAATGCATTCGTACAAATATCTCGAAACCATTGATCAATTACATAGTAGCCTACATTGTTTGTTACAACACATCAACTAAGGCATTAGTTTCTAGGTTTATATTTCATAAGGCATCAGTTTCTGATTAAGTACAAAGTATCCTCCAAAAAATAATTCCCAACAAGTTTGTTAAGTTCTCCTTCTATCTTCATCATCATCCCAAAAATAATTTTCAAAAAAGCGTCCTCAGAATGTCCCAATCTGTGATTTAAAAAGTGTCAAGGCATTAGCTCCTAAGTTTATAAGTCTATTAACAATTGATAAATAGAATAACATCAACTAAGAAATAAAACATATTGAGATAAACACCAAAAAAATTACGAAATTCGATTTTATATTTAATATTTTAAAACAATTCAGTAGAATTTCCTTTGTTTAAAGACTAAAACCACCCTGTTAAATTAAAAAATAAAAAAGTCAAGAAACCCAATGACAATCCACCAAATTTCCCCTTCCACCAATTCAAAAGATAAGGTAATAGCATCACCAATATTTTAAAAAAATTGGTAGAGCTTCCTATTCTTATAGACTAAAACCACTCTGTTATATTAAAATATAAAAAAGTCAAGAAATCCAATGACAATCCACTAAAATATCCCTTCCAGTGATTCAACAAATAAGGTAATAGCTACATTAATATACCTATTAAATAAGTCAAAGGATGTGTATCCAACAAAGTAATTTCAGTAAATTCAACATTAAAATTATTAAAACTCACCATATAGTAAATGTGACAAGAAGAGAATCCGATACTTTTAAAGCATCACACATCTTGTGAAATCGAGATTGACGAGCCTCTAAATGTTCCAAATGCTCATCACGAACCTGCAATTGTTTATTTAACTCACGATTCGCTCTCCGAGTTTCCCTAAGGGCCTCCTCCAACTGTGCATCTCGTCGTGATGTATTTGATTTGGTAGCTTTCGGTCTATGCCCAAGACCTATGATATATCACGATTTAATACCAAGTACTTAATCAACTATCTCATCGAAGTCAGAGGTTCACTACCCTCGGAGTAGGCTCAGCTTGCAACTGTTTTATCTCAATCTGCAAACCAAAATAGTATATATCACTACCCTCAATGTATTTTTTTCAATATTAATAAGAGTAGTATAGATTTCATGATTAAACGATGAGTATATAGTATAAAAGTCAAATACATAGTCTAAAAGTTATACAAGGTTAAATGATGTTTAAAGAGGGTGGACTTACAGGAACGTGGGAGTCACGAGTGCTCCTCTTGGGATCGGTAGCTGAGAAAACCGTGTACACAAGAACAAAAGTACCAATAATCCCAACACCCAAAGCAGTGACCTTGTTGTAACCATGTGTAACAGAGTTGAAACCACCACCATGCCTGTTGTAGTCGTGATTCATAAATGCGTTCAATAGCCCAACACCAAAGACATCACCTAAATATTTTGCTACCATTTAAGCCACATATCTAATCAACAATACCTTCCTTGCCAAGAACAACCCAAACATAATTAAACTTCTCTATTTAACTTATGGTCGTTGTTATAACTTGCTTGCTTGTGACTCCTGGGAATCAATAGACGTCTCAAATCACTTGAAAGAACCAATTTGCTTTCTTGGCATTTGTGGCATTACTTGACATGTTTGTTGGTTTGGGATCATTGAAAGTGAATTTGATACTTCCAGTTCCCTGATTAAAAAAAATAGGTAAAACCTTGTAATTGTAGATAAAGTAACATGTAAAATGCAGAAACACACCAAAATATCTATTAAATTATAAATACCCTCTTAGTGTTGTAAATATCTCCCCGAACAATGAAAATGATGCAAATATCCCCTTATGTGTCACTTAAAATGTAGTTAAAAACCTTTTACTGCCACATAGGGGAGAAATTTTAAAAGGTTCTTATATTTTAGGGAGTTCTTTTGCAAAGTTAATAGTTGAAGGAGGTATTTGGAAAGAGTGCGACAGTTTAGGGGGTTGCGTGCAATTTACCCAAGTATACTTTCAGATGTAAAATCTAGGAATAGAAATTACTATTAAAGAACACCATGGCAACGGAATTGGATCGATCCCTTTGTTTTTATCTGGAATGTATAATTAACAAAGAATTATGACTGAGATGGGAGAATAAATATCATCCAGAAGAAACTAAATAGAACCAAAGAACAAGAAGAAAAATAAGGGGATCTAGAAATTTTCTTCTGAGATTATCATTTAACAAGCATAAACCAACCTATCAAAGTATAACTAATTGCATCTTAATGTTACAATAAATCTCCACAGAAATACCATAAACTAATTTGATGAAGGCAGTAACACCATTTGAACAGTTCTTATTCTTTTTATGATTTTGTAGTTATGTGGAACAATTCCTATTTTGGTTCTAGTTCTGCAGTTGTGCTTATATAAGTAAAAATGGCACATATGCCTGATGGAAAACTCCTCTGATACAAAAAGTTAAACATATGCATAATATGTGATACAAAAGAAGATTAAACTTGGTTAAAATATTTTTTTTTCCGCAGAATAGCTAGTAACAAGATTTTTTAATAACTTCATAAATATTGCTAGGATCTCATGATATATCAACATTTACTCTTTTACCATTAGACATATCTAATAAGAATTTTTTCTGGTTCCTATGTATATTTTTCTTCTGAAGTATAATCTTTTTATTTCTTGGGGCAAATTTGCTTGCTCGGTAAAATGGAAGAAAATAATAAAGGACCAAAGGATGGTTCTGAAGACTCTGATTGAAGCTGAATTAATTCGTCCGACTTGATTTTCCATTGCCATTAAATATCTGAAACTAATATATGTGCCTATATAGTATCAAAACAACTAGCCTCAGCATGGTTCAAAGTCAATGCTGATACCGCGACGACTGAGTTGCCTATGTATCGGTACCCATCGATCCGATTCCGAGTCACGAGTTAAGTTTTCGATTATTGGTGTGAATTGACTCTATACCGGTAATTTCTCGGTAGTATCGGCTCATATCGATCGACCGAGATGATATAAGTTACTAAGAATTGATCTCTCTATCTCAACTTCTAACTCACTTAATTGATCCTAGATTTTTCATCTATGTCATGATCGGAGGAGCAATCACTTTAAATTCAGCACACGATATGTGATGATTTATGGTTGCAAATCGAGCTTTTTGGTTGAATATCTCGTTTCTTTTCATGTAGTGTTACTAAAGGGTTATCTCCCATTTAACCTTCTTCTATATATACTTAATTTGTATTAAAATGTATCATTATTCATCTATCCTCAAAAGTCTATGATTATTTACATTATATATATCCTTAATTAGTAATAGGTACTATTATAACATTCGCGAAGAATATATTACTAACTATATATTGATTTAGACAATATTATGATACTAAATGATGATTCAGTATAAACAATGAGATAATGTTATGCATACTAAATGATGATTTTGTACTTATCTAATTGAGCCATATCATTATTCTTATTTTTCTAAACTTTTCTATATTTTCTTTAATTTTTTTAGTTCTCCAAATAGTGTATAGTTGCGTATCACCCGAGACCGAGACCGATATCGGGTCAAAAATTGAGTGTCCGAGTCATAGACCCATACCGCGACATTGAACCATGAGCCTCGGTGATCGAGAAGAGTAGAAGAATCACCAAATCAAATTTTCAGTCTGTTTGTTTTGTTTTTTTAGAAACTTTATACTCTTAAATATGTAGCTTTTTGTATCACCTAAAGCCAAACATAACCCTAAATAAAAAATTTGACAACTTCTTTTGTTGAAACTGTCTTTGAACCGTGGAACTAAAGTAAGGACAATAAAACCTAAAGCAAAAGAGAGAAGCTCATTAAAGAATGATATAATGCATAAGATTTTGAGAATGATTTTTTGGCTATGGTCGTTGGGATATTCATCGTTATCAAAGTGGTGCATATGTATGCACCTAGGCCACAGGCTCACAAAGGCCTAAATTTGTGTCTCTCCTCATCTTAGGCCACCGCTCTAGTGAAGTGAGAGCCCTATGCATACATGCTATATATAAGATAGAATACTGATGTAATCGAGGCTTTTAAAAAAATTATAGCAATCCTGGACCAATTCATATTAATGTAATTTTAATTCCTAATAAAACTTCGATCATAAATCACTCCCTAGTATAGACTACGCCAAAGTTAAGAGATAAGAATCCTAACTATTAATGAACGTTATTTTCTTTTTCTCTAATGACAATGAAATCATAAATATTTACCTTCTTTTACTTTATATAAAAAAATCAAAGCAACGGTGGGATTTCTAAGGAACTGTGATGTTCTATTGGGAAAAATAAGAGTCCTTAACATTCTAACTTCAGCAAATGTTTCTATTTCTAATTTTGTTACCTTAAATCCAAATCAAAAAAGTATATATGCTGTGAAACCACGCGACTTGTACACTAAATAAAAAGCGTTGAGCTCAAGAAGATTAGCTTGCCTGTTCAAAAAGGTAGAGATGATGGCGATTCTTGTAAATCGTTTGATTAAGTATAAAGTATACCAAGCATGAGACAGAAAGCCTAATTGATTAAGTATGTTAATTAGGAAATTGTAGCAAAGTTGAAATCAGTAACTTCAATCAATCTCTACAATATTAGTAAATGACTGTCAAATAATGCACTATTGGCTATCATCAACAAAGCTAAATTTGTAACAACGCATTAACATTGATCAATTCTCCCATTAAATTATTTGTAATCCTACAAATATGACTAAGAAACCATGAGGCAGAAATAGAAAACTGTAAATTCTTAACAAGGTGTTATTTATCATGTCAAGTTATATGCTTTTGTGATATTTTAAAAAATGCAATATATATATATATAGAAGAAAATATTGAATCTAATATTTCTATCAATGGGGGAAAATAATAAAAATATTCACTGACAAGTGTGTCGAATACATTTATAAACTCCAGCTTCATTGTCAAAAACATGATAAAGAAAGTATAGAAAGCATGCGCCAGTTGATTAAGTAAATATTGCTCACTACAGAAATCAAGGATAATGGACAGAAATACCCATAACGGTGTCGCTATTTTGAACTGATTATATGTCGAGTGTAATAATTACAACACTCAGTAGCCAGTACATCGGCTAAAAAACTTATTTAATTCAAATTTGTTAAGAGAAATTAGTACCGGAGATGCCAGCGGTGAAGTAAATGAGAATAAAGATCATGGCACCAAAGGCCCAAGCGATACCGAGGAGCCAACACCAGCACATGGGTCGGTTTGTTTCTTGTGGCCGATGACGGTGGCGACGGTGATGTAGAGGAAGAGGAGAGTGGCAATGAACTCTGCTATGAGAGCTTTGTAAAAGGACTAGAGATCGACCATGTCAACAATCTTTGTACCATTTAGGTTGATCCCTCTCAATCAAAAGAATTAATAAAAAAAAAAAAACATTCGTACCCATTTGGGGGAAAACGATTTGAAGGTTTAAAAGAATGGTATCTGAGAAGATTTTGTTACTTTTTTAACTAATAAGTGAGGAAATCTTTTTGTTACTAATTAATTTATTTTTGTGATAAATTTATTTGTCAGTAAATGTACAATAATTTTGTCATGAATAGATAAATCCAACATTCTAACGCGTGGGAACAATGACACCAAAATTTTTATGACTATTTGGTTACAAACATTATTAATTTGTCACCAATTTAACATCCCATACAATTCGTAAAGAAATTAATTTTTCCTACACAAAGGTAATTTTTAGTGACAAAATTACTTTTTATCTAGATTTTTAATCAAAGTGGAAATCAAGTGACGACCAACAACTAAGAGTTAAATTTTGTGGTATTTTCTCTCTACATGTGACGTAAAGTCAACGTATATGGGATTATTGTAGGTTCATCTCATTTCAAGTAAGGACCAATAACTATGGGTTAACTTTAATTAGTATTCTTCTTTGTTAGTTATTCCCTATGAATGTTCTTGATTGTGTGATTATTGCAGTTTCATCTCATTTCAAGTGGGGTTCATCAAGAAAAACTTCATTTTTTGCTCACTGTGCGCATTTCTTATCTTTTGAAAGTGAGCTCTTCTTATATATATATATATATATATATATATATATATGTGTGTGTGTGTGTGTGTGTGTGTGTGTGTGTGTGTGTGCATAAAGAGAGAGAGATTTCTAATTACGCATATATTTTACCTTATTTATATAAATAAATATATTGCTATTTACACATGTATTTTACCTTATTTATATAGTTTAATTAATTATGTGTGTAGCCTAATTGACTAGTAAACACTTTTTTATGTTAAAAACGGGAGTTGGGGGCAAAAACTGAAAACAATAATTTAGTAGACTAGATTTAGGTACAAACACATCAAGTGATACCAAAGAAACTTGTCTATACTAACTTATCATCATCGGACTCTTGGTTGGCCCAATGAACTGGTATACGCTTCTTTTTAGGGTTAAAAATGGGCATTGGGGGGAAAATACTGAAACACCAACCTAGCGGCCTAAAAATTGGTGCAAATACATCTGGTGATACCAAATTAACTTGTCTAAACTAACCGCGTCCTTTTCGGACTCTCGGTTGGTCAAATTGACTAATATATGCTTCTTTTGTGGGGTTAAAACTGAGTGTTGGTGGCGAAAATTAAAGCAACCACCTAGAGTCTAGATATAGGTACAAACATCACAAGAAATACCAATTATCGTATCTAAGGTATTCGCGTCCTCATCGGACTCTCGGTTGGCTAAACTGACTAATATACACTTATTTTTGGATTTAAATTCTTATTTTTGGGTTTAAAATGGTCCCCAGGGATGAAAACTAAAATAGTCACCAAATTATCTGATCTATCAAAATAGTACAACATATAAACACTAATTAATCTTATCCTGTCATTGCCAAATTATTAGCTATATGCATGAATAAAGACACCTTTCTTTACATTTTAGATCTTAAAACAAACAATAATGTACAAAACAAAAAAATTGATGATATTCTAGCAATAAGGATTCGTTTAAACTTAAAAAATTTCCATGAATATTGATGTTTAATCATGTATAAACAACAAATGAGATCGAGGGAAGGAAATATCTTTTTTGTGTTACGCTATAAATAAAAAAATTTAACAACACAAAAGGCAATAGAAATCTAATAAGAGTATCCTAAGCAGTACAAAGCTCCAACTGGATAGTGATGAAGGCTCACTCCAATCATGAAACCAATTATAACATAAGTTAAATTAACACTGATTGTGCTAGTTGACATGAAAATTAAGAAGAATAACTAGTATAAAATTATATAAGTGTAGTATTTAGTCCTAAATTCGATGAGTTGGAGAATACACGGGGTCACTAAATGTGACGAGTTAGAGAATATGGTTTATCTTATTTGTATCGTCACCATCTTTGATAAATTCCCTTGTAGCACATTTCAAATCATCTTGAACCTCATCTTACAATTCTAGCTGACGCATGCCCCTCCTGCATGCTAATAAGGGGAATTCCAATCATCTTTAACAACACAAAAAACAATAAAAAGATAATAAGATTATGCTGATAAGTACCAAGATCCAACTTGACAGTGATGAAGCTAAATGGACAGTGATGAAGGCGCACTCCAATCATGAAACCAATTACAACAGAATGAACCAAAACTATGAAAAAATCACCATTGTGTTTGTTTCATTCGGTTTTTATAGCAATTGCAAAAAAACTAACTCATCCTGACTGAGAACATTTACCTCGACTTAACACTTGAAGATATATCAGCACCAAGTAGACTGAATATTCAAACAATTTATGAAGGGGGAATATACTTCATTTCCACCCCCGAAACGAATAAAAATAAGAAGGTCTAGCATACACATCACAAAAAATTACATCATCCTCTAACCATAAAAGTAGTCACGAAACTTGTAGACACTCTAAACAAAAGAGACGAATGTGGAGAAAAACTAAGGGAAAAGGGAAACTACTAAATAATAAGCATATAAGATAATGTATGAATTCTTTGTGCTTAAATAGTAGGAGCATCATCGAGCACCAAATTTTAAGCCCTCGTCATCATATCTGTAAAAATAAAACAAGGCAAATAGAGCATGATACTAGCACCAATCATAGAGTAAAAAATTATGAAGAAAATTGAGCAACTCAAGTTAAACCCATATGTCTCGAATAGAAAAGATAAACAAATATAGTTAAGGTGGGGGAGCATACATTTACAAAACTAACAAAAAAAATACAAATGCATATAATTAGGAGTCAGTTGAATCATTTACAGATACCCAATTTCCCACACAAATAGGATTTAGTTGAATCTATCTACTACATCTGGGAAAATCCTGGCGGCTTAACTTGGCTTTAATATTGTCCAACCATCAGAACAACCACCGAGTGGTCTTGATTTAGGTACAAACACATGATGTAATACCAAAGTACCTTTTATAAATTAACCGCGTCCTCATTGGACTATGGCCTAATTTACTAGTATACCTTCTTTCTTGTGGGTGGGTGGGTGAGAGCGAAAACTGAAAACAACCTAATGACTGTATTTATGTACAAACACACCAATCAATAACAAATTAAATTGTCCAGATATAGACTAATCGCGCCCTTATCAAACTCTTGATTGGCCTAATTGACTAGTATATACTTCTTTTAGGATAAAATGTGTGTTAGGAGGCGAAAACTTAAAACAACTTGTCTATACTATCCGTGTCCTCATTAGACGGTAGGTTAACCTAATTGACTGGTATATGCTTTTTTGGGGGGTTAAAATGGGCATTGGGCGATGAACATGGAAAGCACCAACCCAACTGCCTTCAAATAGGTGCAAATACATCAAGCAATATCAATGTAACTTGTCTAAACTAACCGCGTCCTCAATGGTTATGGCCGTTTGTTGTGTATCAATTATTATCGAATAAAATTACATGCGTGCTGATGGAACGTAAATGTACTAGTCTTTTATGTTATTTACTCATTTATGCTTACACATTTACTAATATTGTGTTTGTTCAACGACTTCTTATTGGTAAATATGAAGATTACTTTTGGGAGAATGAAGTCCCATTTTCAAGGATTGTCATGAAGAGTACTTTTGGGAGAATAATATGTTTAGAACTTTAACGATGTTAGACTTCGTTTCAAGTTTATTGTTAAAAGATAGATGGTTCATCTTATATTATTTTTTGTTTGCGAATTTTAATGGTTAGGAATGAAATATAGTTTTTGTTTGGTTTAATATCACTGAAATATAGTGTCATTGATTTTGTGATTTGGAATTAAGTTTGAGTGAAATTTGTGGTCATTGGTTTCGCATTTCCACTAGTTGAGCATGAGTTATTACTAAAGTATTTATATTTGTTTGATGAGAAATTAATATTTTTAAAAAATAAAATAATATTGCTCACGAAATTGAACCGTTAGATATAAAAACATATGTTACAAATATATGACACTTTCAACTCGTTATAATGTATTTTGTAACAGTTTTTATTCGTTACAAATGCTATATTTGTAGCGGGTATAAACCATTACAATTTAGTAAATCCTTACTAATATATGGGATGTTGTACTAATGCTAAATCCATTACAAAATAAATTGTAACGGTTTTAGTCTGTCACAAATATTAAATTTCTAACGAATTCTATCCGTTACAAATTTCGTTAGTAAAATAAATAACGCCAATTTTCTTACGGATTTAATCCGTTACAAATATTTTTTGCAACAATTTTTTCCCATTACAACTGACTTGTTTTGGTCCGGGTAATGCATTTTAACTAATGAAATAATATAATGGGGTGGCTATTGCTTTTCGAATAGTGAACGAAAACGCTCAAAAAAAATATGATGAGAAATTAGACAATGAATTAATAATAATATGTAGGGTATTTGGGTGCTATAAATACACGATGTATGATACAAATATTATAGGTTGAGCGTATACCTATATTTGTGTTATATGTATATATGCATAGGTTGTGTGATTACCTATTGGTTGATTGATTATGTGTAAGCATACCTAGGCTACTTGCTATCATGGGAGGTTCCGCGTCATGGACAGTCTTATCCTGATAAGCCCATTGAGGGGATATTGACTTGTACCTCAGAACATAGAACTTAGGGATTGAGCACCACTTATGTGAATAAGGGTGTGACCGGTCATTTGTGTGCGTTAGGTTTGTGCGTTGCCCAAATGCTTAGAATTATGTTCGCATCGAATATGTGTGATCTGATTTTTATGGTTTGAGGGTGATATCCAAACCGATGTCCTTTTTTAGTACGTGATGTACCAGGACTTCATAGAAGACTATGTCTGCACCGCAGGTATCCACCTAGGGGTATTGTATACGTATATATTTTTTATATGTTAAATTAAATTTTTAACAAATGAAAATGTTTGTTAAAATTAAATTTTTAACAAATAAAAATATATGTTGAATTTGAATTTTTAAACAGGTAAAAAATGCTTAGTAAAATTGAATTTTTAACAAAGAAATTTGTTAAAATTGGATTTTTAGCCAATACAAATATTTATTAAATTAAAAACGTTTGTTGAAATCAAAATTTTTAACAAATTAAAATATTTGCTAAAATTTGGATGAGTAATAATATTTGTTAGATTAAAATAATTTGACAATTAAGGCTATTTGTTGGGTTCAACCTATTTTGCCTTATCCAATAAGGGTTTTACACTAATGATTTTGGACTCATTCTAATACCTCAGCCATCAAGGGTTCGTCCATAAAGGGTTCGGCCAATATCCATTCAAAAGTTCATACCCCAATCTCCTATCATTATTGATAGACATCTTAGAAGGTTGAACCCTAGGGGCAATTAAGTATCCTAGATATGACATCTCCTCATTAATACAAAGATTTTACCCCTCGGGCTTTATAGGCCATCCTCTTAGGGTCGGCCCCATATGTACAGTCTCCAAAGGGTCGATCTCACAGGAATCGAACAAAATTAGACGAAAATATATGAACCTCCATAAATTACCAAAACAGGCAATTTATCCATTCTAAGACCAGGAAAGTTACTACATGTGACATCATCACACATGGGGGGAATAATCTCATTCCCATTACCACTACACCAAAATAGGAAGATGGTCGCAAACTGGTCATGGACCATGACCAGCATGAAAACTCACGTGACCAGTTCCATGACCATAGACTTTCGTGACCTAAATTAGAGTTGGTCACCATTTAGGGCCATGACTAGGTTGGGTTACGGCTATGGTTCATGACCATTATAACCGCATAATTGCGCCAAAACTCCCTCTAACCGTTGTCACGATCATTGGTCGTGACCATGTCTATGACAATGGCTAAATTTCCTCCAACTGTGGTTACAACTTTGGGACGTGATCATTTTGAATTGGTCACGACAGTGGGTCGTGATTATGGGCCGTGACCAGTCCAATTATGATGACATGGTCATGGATGATGACGTGAAAAAAGATCACAGCATGTGGTCACGACCCTGAGCCATGATCATTTTGAATTGGTTACGGCAGTGGGTTATGATTATGGGTCGTGACCAGTCTAATAATGATGACATGGTCACAGATGATGACGTGAAAAAAAGGTCATTGCATGTGGTCACGACCTTGAGCCGTGACCAGTCTCTTTATTTATAAACCCCCAAACCCTTCATCCATTTTTTACTGAAAATATTCCTCTCTCTCTCTCTCTCTCTCTCTCTCTCTCTCTCTCTCTCTCTCTCTCTCTCTTTAGTGTTCCTCCTCCCGAACTTCCTCCTTTTCGGCGTTCCTCTCTCTCTCTCACTCTCTCGGGTTCTCTCTCTCTCTCTCTCTCTCTCTCTCTATATATATATATATATATATATATATATATATATATATATATATATATATATATATATATATATACTATTTGCATTGGGGTGTGTATATATGTGTATATGTGTGTGTATATATACTGTGTATATAGACAATGTATGCGTGTGTATATGTATGTGTATGTGTGTGAATGTATGTATGTCTGTGTCTTTTAACTTATTTAAAATTTTCAATTCTTAAACCCTAATTAGTGGAAAATATTCCCCTTTTTTTAAAACTAATATAGTCGAAAAATACCCTAAACAATATTTACTAAATTCTAATTTAAAACTAATTTAGTGAAAAATACCCTAAACCATATTCACTAAACTCTAATTTAGTGAGAAACTATTCTAAATCGTATTAACTAAACCTTAATTTATTAACAAAACTGATGATATAATCTATGATATATTGTTATTACTGGTATATGTTTTAGCATGTAAATAATAGAAGAAGTATGTGATAATTATTGGTTGTTAGTTTGGTTGTTGGATAGTGATGTTGGACTGATAATATACATAGACTTCCAAACTCTGTCATATTAAATCCTAACAAAATATGTCTTAACTCTTGCCGCAGGTTCTTATTTGGATGTCACCTCGGTGAGATCCAACGCGCACGAGGTTAAGAAAAGGGTAGTGATGAATCAAAAACTTAATCAAACTAATATACCCTTATACCTCATATGATAAAACAAGATAAACATAAATTGGATCGGTTAAAAAAGAATAGCTAGTTAATGATCAAGTAGAGCCATTATTTTTAGGACACATATTCATGCTCTCGTATGTATTTCTCAGGAAAAATGAGGCATGATGATAATCACTGGAAACAAGAGTACGTGTGGTTGTAATTTGACCACACTTATACCTTTTTTATTAGTGCATGCATTGAGAGTATACTCTTATTTATACATAAGGGAATACGAAGATCGAACAATTTAACTACTCTATGGGGGGAGTGAAGGTAATCTCTGAATCATAGAAAGATTTCCCAGTTAATAAAAGAGACTCAAGAAAAGAAAGAAGCATGAATACAGTGAGGTAGCTTAGCGAGGCAGCTCAGCGATACATCCCAGCGAAGAAACTGGCCAAGAGAGCTCTTATTTATCTTTCTTTCTTACCTTGCCAAATTGTATCTTTTAAATACATTGATTGTAATGCTGTAACGATTGTAATATTGAGTGTGAGGTCAAACAATACTCGCAAGAGACTAGGCCTAGCAGGGCATGGGAGAGCTTACATACTCTATCGAATGACCTCACCATGGGAACTTCAGAGGGACTTGGTTTGGAGGATTGAGAAGTGAGGAAGCGTTAGGGCTTGTCTTGACCATCTTAGATACACCTGGTAAAATATCGAGAGATCTTTTCACCGTGAAATCTCGTGTAGATCAACCTCGAGTTCCATCGTATAATGAGATTTGAGCCAAACAGTCCCCTACCAAATGTCACATCTACTTTAGGTGATGTCACCAACCAGCTAAACATTGTCCAATCTAAACTTGAGCAAACCACTATGGTATTGGGGTTGTGAGCCACCTTAGTTGTGACAGTCCTCTAACGCATAGTGGTTTGGCAAAAGGCATGTCTTGGCATTTAATGTCTATGACTTAGAACAAGTTGGCCCATTATTCATTTAATGTTTGTGACTTAAAGTGTGGTAGGTAGGTCTTTCACGTGAAGGTATATTGAGACGTCTGGGGAAAGGGTGTGGGGCTATTTATGGGCTCAACCATTTCTGAGAGGAGAGGGTTCTTTCTGGAGATTTATTTCTAGAGAGAGAATATATTGGAGAGAAGTTATTGCAAACTAGAGAGTTTACTCAACCATCATTGTCATTTATTGTGAAGCTTTTAATAACTAACTAGAGATCCTTAAGAGGTTGTTAGTGTGTTTGTTGCCTGTCAAGTTGTATCTAGGGTGCTTACTTCTCTCTCCCTTTGAATGAGTTATTTCCTAGTTTCCTTTATTGTTATTTGAGTTATACAAGAGAGACTTGTGAGTTCAATCTGAGTGTTGATTATATACAATATTATGTGTTAATTTGTATTTATTAAAGAGTTCTTGGGTAATCATTTATCTCCATATCTATAGGGGTTACACCTTTGTATGACTATACTCCCAGGCTTCAAGGGGAATACCCTCTTGCATTTGGTGACTCCGATGGGGAGGTATTCTTCTAAAAATATGGAGCAAGATAAAGTTACCCATATCATTGATTTTGATGCTATCTAGGGTAGAGAGGAACAAACGGTGAGGAGCTTGAGGCTGCCAGGGATGGGGTTCCTCGGGTGGATGTTCTTCAAGTTCAAATAGTAACAGGAGTCCCAACGGTGACATAAGATTCCACTAGTGACGTGTTGGGATAGGTAGAGATGGCTCTTCTCATGAGCAAGTTCTTTAGGTTTTTGTAGATTCCTGTAGATGCAACGGCTTTGGGAGGGGGATTTGACCCCAACTTCCTTCATAACACCAATGGCAGCTCCGATGGCCCCATTAAACGAACCTCCAATGGGACCCTCACAAACACTGTAGCTTCCCATATTCTAACGATGAGTGCCCCAAGTGTGGCAAGTATTCCACCCATAGTCCCTCAGCCCATTGCTCCAGTGGATGCAAAAAAAAACCGCATCTTCCTTAGAAGAAATGAGGAAAGAGATGTTAAAGATGATAGCAACTTCCTCGCAATCAACCAATGAGGTAGCATCAGTAGACAATGATTTTTGTACTCCCTATCCTGAGGAGTACAACAAGGAACCTTAACCAAAGGACTACATTCCTCCCATTTTTAACAAGTACACAAGAAAAAGGTGAAACCTGAAGGAACACATCAAACGTTTCATTGAGCGTCTGGGGTCTCATTGCAACAATAAGAAACTAAGGTTAAGGGAGTTTTACAAATACCCAATTGATAAGGCTTACACCTGGTACTCTCACTTGGCACCAAAGAGTGTCTCAACATGGTTGGAAATGCATGTCCAGTTTGTCCAGAAGTTATTTTTGGAAGAAGATGAGTTCACGTTAACACAACTAGGTAGGGAGAAGCAACGACCGGGAGAGGAAGTGGTGGCGTACATCCAAAGAGAGAGGTCCCTCGACATGAGAGAAGAGGAAAAGGAGTCCAAACTGATTCAGATTTATGCTTAAGGTTTGCTCCTAGAGTACATCGATCACCTCATCAAAGAAACATGCGAAGGAACTGTCGCAGCATTTTTTAAGGCAACAAGGAATACATCGTTGGTGGTACGGCCAGACCTAGTCATAGTGTATGTGATGTTCAGGCAAACAATACAGCTCATGGTGGCACGTGACCAACCCCCACGAGTGCGGTACATCGATGGAAGATAGGAGACTAAAAAGTCAAAGAATGAAAATAAGAGAAAGTTCGGTAGAGATAGAGAGAATCCACCATAACTGCCTTATACTGTTGAGGAGGCTGTGAATTGTCACAATTCCATTATCCAAGAAGGGACAATTTATGAGCCCAAGGATACTCCAGCTGTTGAGACAGACGTAGAGATAAGAGCTAATCCCAAATATTGTCAGATCCATCGAAATATTGGCAACCCAACAGTAACCCGATTTACACTGAGGAAGATTATAAGTAAACACATGAAATTAAGGACTCTGCAAATCCCCCAGGAGAATGTCAACAATAACCCATTACTAGCACATGCGGTTAATCTAATAGTTGCTTATGATGAAGAGGTTAAATGGGAGGCGAGGGGGATGGATATTGAATGAGAGGAGTTTGAGGAAACATTGGAGGACTGCACCAGGGGAATAACTGACGTGGTGATAGCCTACGAAGAAGCTAGTGCCACAAATATAGAAGATGTGTATAATCTGGATAATAAAGAAGTAGACCAGGGGCTAGAATGCCATGTCGTATCTTGGTCGCTCAAATTCTCGTGGTTCTTCGACCAGGTGAGGATGCCAAAAGAAAGTCGGATGGAGATAACGCAAGTGATCCTCGACATTGCATGAAAGAATGTAGTTCCATCGCTAAGATGAAGGGGTCCCATGACCATATTGGTAAGAAAGTTCTTGTCCAAAATGACTTTTAGTGACACTGATAGGGCTGTAAGGTTCCCACATAATAGGACCTTATATGTTATGGTTAGTATCAATGGTGTATGTTTTATGAGGGACCTGATGGATGGTGGAGCATCAATAAATATCATGACCATCAACTCATTCCATGCGTCCAATATTTATGAGGCAAGGTTGATACCATTGACACATTAAATTTCATATGATAAAGAGTACTACTCATTACCACCATCTTATAGGAAGGGTGTGGATGCACAATCACAGTTTAATCCCTTTGACATATCACCAATACACTAAGGTATATGTGAAAGGGGCTGAGATCATTATACGCTTGATGAAGAAGCCCTTTACAAATGAAGAGGCTCACTTAGTGGATGAAGCGTTTTATACAAAGTTGTAGGAGGATGCCAGAGTCCTAACGAGAAGAATGAAGTGAGCTAAAGTCCCCTCTATCAGAAAAAGGATGGGGCTTGTGAATGGACAGAGCAACAAGGAAGAAGGAAGAAGAGAAGTAGCCGAGGAAGTCAATGAGGTTGATCCCAAACCTAAAAAAATCTCTAAAAAATTGAAAGATAAAATGAGGCCTAAGATGGACTCGATGCAGCATAAAGCCCAACGATAGAGCGTGCTGAGTCAGTTTTTGGGAAATAGATTAGTAGAATCTTCAAGATAAAGGAAACAAAAAGGCAGTTGTAATGGCCAATAGACAATGTAAGAAGATGATAACAGAGGATGGGAAGGTGATTTATTACCTTTGAAGGTGTGAGCGGGGGTCGAAGGAGCTGATCCAAAAGCTGACGAAGAGGCTGAATTAGTGTATTAATGTTTCCTAGTAAACGAGAAGGGGCAATGTATGGTCATATATAACTCTAACATTAAAGAGTTTTTGGAGAAGTGGGAGAAGAGATAGAGTACATGATGGATCACCCGAAGCCACAAGTACAGGAGTTGGAATAGGTGGACTTAGCCTAATAAGGAGAAGATTCAAGGCCCATCTTCATTTCAAAATATCTGAGTGAGGAGAAAAGAAGGACATTGATTAAGCTAATTCGGGAGTACAAAGACGTTTTTGCATGTAAGTACACAAATTAGTAAGTTTCCACAAGCTTAACATTATGCCTTCATCCATACCCATGAAGCTAGCTACGAGAACTTACAAGCTTGAGATGGATCAAAAATAAAACAGGAGGTTCAACAGTTTTTAGTAGCTAGGTTCATCAAATCGATACAACACCCACTTTGGTTGTCAAGCATCATCCTAGTGGGAAAGAAGGACAAGAATCGGATAAGGATCTGTGTGGACTTCAAGGACTTGAACTGAGCTTGCCCAAAGGATGAGTTCCCTCTGCCCTCCATTGATAGCTTCATCGATGCAACTGTTGGGCATGAAATGTATAACTTCATAGATGGGAATGTGGGGTACAACCAGGTCAAGATGGATCCAACTGATGCAGAGAAAATAATGTTCAGAACCTTGTTAGGATATTTCATGTATAAAGTAATGACCTTTGGGTTGAAGAACATCGGGGAAACATATTAGAGAACTATGATGGACATTTTCCATGACTTCTTTCATAAGTTTTTGGAATTTTATGTGGATGATCTGGTCATCAAGTCGAAGAAGGAGGAGCCCTTTTTGGGCTATTTGAAGAAGGTGTTCATTAGGTGCAAGAAGTATAACATGAAGATGAACCCGTTGAAGTGTGCCTTTGGAGTTACAAGTGGAAAGTTACTAGGCTTTGTAGTGGATTGACAGGGAGTGCAGATGGACCAGGACAAGCAATGAGTGATCCTAGAGATGCCATGTCCAAAAAAAATAAAAAGCTCAGGATTTTTCTCGGTAAAGTCTCCTATCTCAGGAAATTTATGCCGGGACTGGCCGAGACAACTCATCCACTGATGGAGCTGTTGTGAAAGGGCACAAAGTTCAAATGGGAAGAAGCTCAACAAGAATATATCACCAAGTTAAAGTGTTGCTCACTTTTTTACTAACGACTCCTCCTCCTAGGGAAGGCATTCCGTTGCAGCTCTACCTCACATCTACTACAAAGTCCATTGAAGCTCTCTTGGCACAGGAAGTTGACGGACAAGAAATACTAGTCTACTACCTGAGAAGAATCATACATAGACCAGAGACAAGGTACAGTAGTGTAGAAAGACATTATTTAGCCTTGGTGTTTGTAGCGCAGAACCTTGGGCATTATATTATATCTTTCACAATTCATATTGTGATAAGATGTGAGGCCATTAAGTTTTTGTTGACAATTACTATTTTATTTGAAAGAGCATCTAAGTGGTTCCTTATCCTTTCAGAATATGCCTTAAAGTATATGGTCCCTCGTGAGATTAAGAGCCAGGCATATGCAGATTTATTGGCAATTTTTCCATCTGGAATATGTGAGCCACCCCGAGAGATCATTCCAGGAGACGATTTTCAGGCTAATTTTTTGGATGCGAACCTTGAAGAATGGACCATGCAATTGGATGGTTCTTGAGTGGAACAGAAGAGAGGGGAAGGGGCTATCCTTTCTAAAAGGAATGAAGAATTTGTCCTTTCTTACAAGTTATATTTACCTTGCTCCAATAGTGAAGCAGAGTATGAGGTATTAGTATTAGGGTTGATAGAGGCCCTTCGAAGGGGAATTCGTCCACTGTGGATCAAAGGTGATTCGAACTTAGTGGTTCAGCAAGTGAATGGGGAATATGCGTTGAAGCACCTTAGCCTGAGGCCATATAGAACAATCATTCAATAGATGATCAACCAGTTCTATCAGATAAGGATGCATCCTAGAATGATGAATATACATGCTGATGCTTATGCCACCATTGCTTAAAAAGTGTCCATAAAGAGTGACATAACAACGATTGTGATACGACGAAGAACATTTCCCTCGATGGTGCAATCAATCTTGTCGATGGAAGACGATTCGAATTGGAGTGGCGAGATCAGGAAGTAGTTGGAGTATGGGGAGGGAAAGATGGGACTTAAAGAGCTAGCGTGGTACTTTGCCAGTCAAGGAAGTCTTTACTTCAGGAATATGGGAGGATGGTTGTTAAGATGCATCGGTCCAGAAGAACCAGAGAAGAAGTTAAAGAAGACACATGATGAACACTGTGAAATAACTGAGACCCCTCTGTATAAAATAATCCGTAGAGAGGGATACTTATGGCCAATGATGAAGTAGGATGTAGTAGAGTTACAACGAAAGTGCGATAAATGTCATCTTTTATTTCAAGAAGCTGAATGTCACTTCGTTGAAACTAGGGTGGACTGAAGGTAGCCTTATATTGATTTTATCAAGTATGGAGTTGTTCATGTGGAGAAAATTAACGCGATGGGACTCAAGCTAAGGGCCCCACTATTCTACGTTCAAGAGGAGAAACTCTGTCGTAGAGGATACTTCAATATGCCATTAAGATACATCACGAAGAAGGAGGCAATGGAATTTTTTAAGCAATCTCACGATCCATCTCACATTGGAGGGGAAAACTTATATGACCAATTAATGACCTTGAGTAATTATTAGCTAACCATGGTGAAAGATTTTGCTGAGTTTGTTCGAAAGTGCAAGGCATGCCAACTACATAGAAACATGATCCATACTCCTTTGGTGGACTTACACTCTATGGAAACTCTTTACCCATTCAACACTTAGGCGTTTAACCTGGTAGGGTCAATACATCTATCTTAGAGGGGAAAGATTTTGATATTGGCAGTAACAAAGTGCTTTACAAAGTGAACTGAAGCGATACCACTCAAGAGAGCAACAATAGGCACGATGGCTAACTTTATTAGATAGTACATAATTTGGATGTTTGGGATTCGAAAGGTTATCCTCTTTAATAACGGGATCATATTTGTCAACAAATAAGTAGCGATGCTCACAGATAATTACTCCATCATCCATCATACTTCAACGATGGCATATCCTAAGGGTAATGGTCAAGCCGAAGAAACTAACAAGACCTTGGTCAACATCTTGGCCAAGACATTGGAAGACTTATGAGGATCATGGGATGGTAAGATTCAAGCAATATTGTGAGCTTATCGAATGACAAAGAGGAAACCTACTGAGTATACGCCATTATCTCTTGTGTTTAGAGCCGAAGTAATTCTGTCAATAGAATAAGAAGTTCCTTTGGACCGATATGACTTGCGAAGCAGCATACTCCCTCAGAGAAAACATGTACATTTATAAGCATTAGATGGATACATGGATAATGTGATGCAACACTTCCAAATGTACACAAAGAAGCTCTCCAAGGCATATAACAACTTGGTGAGGCCAAGAGAGTTTATAGAAGGGGATTTTGTATTGAAAGCAGCGGTGGATCACATTAAAGAGCTCCCATTGCCTAAATTTGCTAGAAACTGGGAGGGACTGTTCATTATAAAGGAGACTCATGATTCAGGTTACGGCTTAATCTCTAAGATGGAAGAAGATAAACCTTTCAAGATTAACACTAAGTGGACGAAAATATATCATATTTGGGTGAGTAACCTTAGTTGGAAATTTATTTTGTGTTAGAGTTATATTGCAATTCGTTATATGAGTTATTTATTTTGTGATGAGATAAGAAAAAAGAGTCTACTTGTAAATTATAAGAGTTTAATCTTTGTAATAAATGGAAGAGTTGTAACAAAGAAGTGCATGATAATAAAATACTTTCATTGATATACTAAAAAGGATTACAAAATTGGGAACTATTGCCCAAGATTTATATGTAAGGAGATAAAAAGGAAAAATTTACAACACAAAAGAAGGAACCACAAGTCAGGTTAAGGTAAAAAGTCTACAGGAAAGACCGAAGAAGTCTCTAAGAATATTCTCAAAGCATCGATATAGCCATCAATCCTGGTTTACGCCTGAGCCCGTTAAATCAACAAGGATTCACATTCTTGTTCGGCCTTTAATGGAGCTTCTTTGGCAACCTTAACTTTGTCATCAATTATTACTAAGAGAGGGGCCAGATATGATAGACTTTTTTCCTCAGCCTGTTAGGCCTATACATGCTTCATATAAAGTTCCTTTTGGCTTTCTAACTGTTGCCTCTTTGAAAGTTTTAAGTGGCCAATCAGCCAATTCAGTTAGAAACCGTCCTTATCCATCTCTCTTAAGCTACCTAGGAACTGATTGATGAGGGGCATGGTAAGTTTAGACGTTTGAGTAGTAACCACCTCAGTAATATTGGCTGCCAGACCTTGAAGCCTATAGCTCATCACCAAGATGATTGAATGGAGGTAATTGACAATGAAGGTTTGAGGATGATGAATGGAAATATGCTCGATGAAAGAACGATTAATTATAGATACTTGGGGAGACTGGAACTCATGAGGAGATATGTTCGAGGGAGGAACCTCACAACTTGACTTGCTATCAGCTGGAAAGTCTGTAGTTGAACCACGATCGTTATGGCTTGAATCCTCAGAAGGGACTAGTTCTTGATGTGTGAATTCAACAAGCGAGGGATCACACTGAGTTGGCGCCTCAGTAGTAGTAGGCTCCCTCACAGCCTGAGACGTGATAAAGAGAAATGAGTTTGAGGAAGAATAATCTTATCAAGTGTTTTTCATTATTAAGTCACCATTATGGTTGGAGTTTGAGAAAAATATTAACAACTGGTTTTCATTATTAAGTCACCATTATAGGTGGATTTTGAGAAAAATATTAGAAAGTGATTATCATTCTTAAGTCACCTTTATAGGCGGTGTTTGAAAAAAAAAATCATAACAAGCGGTTTTCATTGTTAAGTCACCGTTATAGGTGGAGTTTGAGAAAATCTTTATAAGTGTTTTTTCATTGTTAAGTCACCGATATATGTGGAGATTGAGAAAAATCTTAACAAGCGTTCGTTATTAAGTCACTATTATAGGTGGAGTTTATGAAAAACCTTAACATGTGCATTTTCATTGAGAAGTCACCTCGAAGGCATAATGATAATACTTGTGAAAATAAGAGGGAGTGGGGAGAAGGAGTAATGATTGCAAGAGTAACAACTTCTAGCATAGTAATTGAAGGAATAACTCTAACTTCCCTCTGACTCTCAGTTGAACCTTTACCAAGGGGAAACTTTACACTTGGCTATGCACCTTCCTCCCGAAAAGGCATAAGTGACAAGTTAGGGGAAGGTTCCACAGACACCGTTTGATCCCTAGATGATATATTAACCCTCACAGGGGCCGAAGGAACCCCTTGGCAAGAATATGAACTAATAGTAGAATGAGGAACCTGGGGTTCCCAGAGCAAGAGGGATGAGTCAGACTTGGACAAAGCTGCAAATAATATTTAACTGTTGGACACAAAAAACACAACATAGAATAGAGGAAAAAACACAAGGAGTGAGCTATTTACCTTAGTGATGCGAATGTGAGAGGGGAAAACATAATGGAATCCCTCACCAGAAGGAACTGAAGAAGTAACCCAATAAGAGATATGGCTAGGTCAGAAGCAGTTACAACTTGAAAGACAAGAAAAATGCTAAGTACACAATACAACCAAGGTGAAAAGATGTCCAAAATAATAAAAATTATTATTACCTCTGGAGGGCTGAAAGATACTAAAATGACGTTTGAAGGAACCATAGGGAGGGAAGATGATTCATTTAAGCCAGAGGAGTCTCCTCTGGCTGAGGGGAATATCCAACGGATTCCACAGAGGTAACAACCCTCCTAGTACCCTCCTCTACACGTTGGGAGGTAGATCAGTAAGAATAAGCCAACCCATATATGGGAGAATGGGGAGGAGATACATAGGCCTTAGAAATACCGAAGCGTCCTCCTACAAAAGGGCTCATAGGGGGAGAATGTGTTTCTCTTTTAATCTCCTGCATAGACAGAATAAATTTTGACTGAGTGTTAGAGAATATACCTCGCTAATTTTGAAATGGCTAATTATGGGAAAACATATCTCTTGCTCTGGAGAAGAGTGATACGAAATAACCATGGGTAAAGCAGGAGGTAAAGGTAAGGGAAAAGCTCTCTCAATGGGACCTTACCCAATATCAGGACTATCATCAAGGTTAATGAACTCAACAGGAGCTGCAAGAGGATAGGTCCTTGGAACAAAAGTAGCATGTGTTGGTTGTACTTCATAAGCATGTTTCCTCTAGGTTTTTGTACCTAGAGTCTTCTTCCTGGCACCAGAGCCACCAACAACAGAGGGTACTCTAGAACTTTTTCTACTTGACGTAGACCCTATTGTAGGATCCACCACGATGATGGGAAATACAATAACAGGATTAATGGGGGGGGGGGGGGGGAGTGTGTCATTTAAACTCGCATTGTACCCACTCCAACTCAGCTTGGCACTTGGCTCTTATTTCCCCACTCAAATCTCTAGACATTTCAAGAGGAACGGAGGCAATAAGAAATGCATCAACAGGAACTTGGGACTTAGACTGGGATTTGTGCTTTGAAGAAGTCCCACTCTTGGAGGCCCTTGCTTTCTTGGCAAGAGGTTTTAATGGTCCTTTACTAGGAGCTACATGAGTAGAATCACCTTCGGCAGTTTGTTTTTGCATGGGATATTTCTTGGCCCTTGATGCATTAGTGGGGACATGGGGCAGTACGGGGTAGCTCTCTAGAATAAACTTTGGGAATATGACTTATAGTGAACTCAACCCCAAGGATAGAATTCCACTTTAATCCCAGCTCTAAGGATAGAAAAGTTTAAACCACTGGGAAAACAGGGGTACTTTGGATGAACTCTTAAATCTTAGCCAGTTGTGACGGCTATTGATACAAAAAATTATCCACCTACGTGGATCAATAATAAGTGGACAAATGTCTCTTACGTGGCAGAAATTCCAATCAGCATATAGTAGCTCGACATGCATGCTGACCAACATGAAGAATACAAACCTCCAATACCAATGAAGCACCACCATATGGAAAGTACAACCAAGGGTCTTATTGCACGTGGTTCATGCAACAAACCATCGTATTCATGTAAATGCTTAAATGTACAAAGGCATTCCATCCCTTAACATTCCAACCCTTTATCTTCGAGTCAAAATAAATACATTATATTCCTTTCATCAAAGGCAAGGGATTCTAGGATATTCTTATTGATAAGAGTACCTATCTTTCTTTCTGTAATCTCTGAAATCAATACCATAACAATGGACATAGGCTTTCCCACATAGTCGAACCACTTTAACACCTTGTGTATCTCTTTTAATTATCTCATCACAATTATATATTATATCTGTGATTATAAAATTAGATCAAGTCTATTTTTTTACATCAATAGATTGGTGCCATCTGTGGAAACGTGTGTCTAATTACTATTCTCAATCTTATACACCCTTGCCCAAGGAAAAATGAATGATCCAGAGACTAGTGCCAGGAATAAAGGTAACCCGACTGTTACATTTGCTCCACCTATAGCTGCCAACTTAAATGGGATTCTGTCTAGTATTTCTAGGGGTCAAGACGCTATGCAAGAATCCATGAGATAATTGGCTTAGTCTTTACAAGCCATATCTCCATCGCTATTCAGGCATTAAGAAGTTTTATATCTAAGGAGATAAATGCTGCCTCCACCTCCTAAGCATAACCAACATAACTATTCTAGATAATCACCTAATAGGACTTATCACCCAGGAGTCAGTTCATCAATTAGATCCTCAGAGTTCTATGATGGACATTCTTTCTCCCTTGAAAGGCCAAACATCTTGGAAAGATTGAGTAGAGCTTTACCTCTTGATGGTTTGGGACCCTTGGCAAATAGAAACCCTCCTAGACCGTTATCCAGGAATACTCAATATTCAGCTGACCATCATGAAGGCTCAGTCAGGTCAAGATCAAGCGTCTGATGATTTCTACATGTCGAGAAGACTTCTCAAGAAGAAAGCTCAGCATAGATACATGTTCGGGACAGCCGAGTTGCTTCGCATAAGTTTGACACATGTAATCCATCATGGAAAGGATCAATCCAGCGATTGGAAGATTGGCTAGGAGATATGTAAAAAGCAAAGAATCCCAGAGGATTTTCATCAAACTATGCACTTTTATTCACTCAATTGTGGATTTTCCAACTCCGTCTAAGTTTAAAGCTTCTGTGGTCAGCCCCAAATATGATGGCAAAACTCATCCAGTTTTGCACATCAAACAGCATCAACCTGCCACTAATATTTATTTAGTCCTTGATGAGATGAGATGTAGAGCATTCTTAAGCACTATTACAAGATCTGCCAAAGAGACCCTGGAATCCATATACAACCCTCGAGCATTGATTTTGACTATCGCGACCCATCCCCGATCAATCGTGCACTCCAAATTGACATCCGAGAATCTGATAATAAAAAAGTCTCATCCCAACCTCATATAACTCACACATATATGCCCCGGTTGAGAAATAACTAATTCCCGCCGCTTATACTCACATACGACCAAATAACATGCTGTATGATTCTATTTACTTTATCACACTTGTAAATATACAATTCACATAAATATTAACTCTTATACACAAATTAATATTTATCCTTAAATTCCCATTTTAATTCTCAATTATATTATATTAAAACCCTCAAGGTAATTTAATACTAAAAAAAAATGCCCAAAAGTAAGGGGTGTTACAATATATCTACAAATGCATAAAATGTAACTTGTAGATAACATCTCAGATGATGCTAATAGAAAGTAGCAAAATTCTAAATTATGAAGTTTAATTATTATAATAACGTGTGGCCCTAATCCACGTATTAACTACAAGGTACTCCTACTTCGATATTAGATACTAATGCTACCATTACCTAATTCATATACAAAATACTCACCACCAAACCTTTATTAATCACTACATAGCTACTTTCTTAACAACTATTAATATATGTACTGGATTTGAGATTCACAACATCATATCATCTAAAAACTTTTACCCCGAATGGAATTCCACGCGTGAGACATCTTAAAAATAAAATCCAAATAAGAGCATCCCCCACTACGATACACTTATGTATTGATTTGTCAGTCGTCAAAAGATAATAATCGTTCCCCTAAATTATAATCTAAATAATCTCACCTAAAGTACCACCCTAAGCATAGTTATATATCTCGAGAGGTGTTATAATTAATACAACCACCTATACCCTGAAAGGTCTAATCCTAACTCGCTAACCTGATAGGAAGACACCCCACACTTTCAACTAATGACAGAATTTTCTAATTAAATACTTATTACTACCTTACCTTAGGGTTTACCCATTCTAATTTAATACCTCAACTCGCTAGATATATACTATTCAAATCGGGCATAATTCCATCCATTATTAATCACAACAAAGCATCCTAATTGGCCATTAATTCAAAGAGGCATTCACACTACCCATCGTCATCAACCATATTAAATGAAGTGGAACATAATAATGTAAACTATCACTAGCTACCGCATATACAACATAGAACTACAAGTTAACCGTAATGTGATACCCCGTGAAATCCATAAATATATTGATTATTTATATTATAAATATCACGGGAGTCAAACAATTAATAATATTCTCAGTACGAACGAGATACATAAAAATATATATGTAAAGGCAATACTAAATAATAAAGTGTCCAATATTTAAAACATCTCTAATACCACCAAGCAACAATAGACTAGAACTCCCCCACTGAAATAAAAGAACTCATAATAATCCAATATCCAACTCGGAATAAATACTCCACATAAATAAATGAATATCAATACAAATTTTTGGCTTGGAAAAACTGAATAAATACAATTATTAAATAATTAAATATTAAAGAACATAGGAATGTAAATGAGTTACGCACCTATGAAAGATAAACTAATATGGAATAATGGAGAAGTCCTTCAAGTATTATCTATCAAGTTTGCAGTTACGACTGTGACCTAGAAACTGTGGTCCACAGAGAGGGTTAAACCTAGCAATTCTACGATGCATTAAAATATATATACATTTGGGAATAATAAGAATGCATCTTCCACAGATAGAAGTGCATGCCAAATGATAGTGATCCAATTTCCACCACTAGTAGTGGAAGAAGAAATACTCATGGAAGAAGATGCCCCAATGCAAGAAGAGAGAGTCGAAGCCGAGGAGGAGGGTGAGGACTCAGCATACGAGCCCGAGTTCAATGAGGGGAACTACCTTACGTTGGTCATCAATCGTCTACCGTTCTTTAAGTGATGAGGAAGAGTACACCTCTTTTAGGTCAGAATTGACCTCGGTCATGGTTTTTCACCTCAGTTAGGTCAGAATTAACCTTAGTCCTCGATCTTTACCTCTCTTAGGTCAGAATTGACCTCAGTCTTGGATCATCACCTCAATTAGGTCAGAATTGACCTCGATCCTCGATCATCACCTCTTTTAGGTCATAAGTGACCTCGGTCTTGGATCGTCACCTCAGCTAGATCAGAATTGAGCTCGATCCTTGATCGTCACCTCTCTTAGGTCAGAATTAACCTCGGTCTTGGATCATCACCTGAGTTAGGTCAGAATTTATCTCGGTCCTTAGTCGTCACCTCTCTTAGGTCAGAATTGACCTCGATCTTGGATCGTCACCTCAATTAGGTCAGAATTGACCCCGGTCCTCAATCATCACATCTCTTAGGTTAGAATTGACCTCGATCTTGGATCATCACCTCAGTTAGGTCAAAATTGACCTCGGTCTTCTGTTGTCACCTCTTTTAGGTCAGAATTGACGTTGGTCTTGGATTGTCACCTCAGTTATGTCAGAATTGACCTCCGTCCTCGGTCGTCGCCTCAATTAGGTCAAAATTGACATCGATCTTGGATTATCACCACAGTTAAGTTAGAATTGATCTCGGTCCTTAGTTGTCACCTCTCTTAGGTCATAATTGACCTCAATCTTGGATCGTTACCTCAGTAAGGTCAGAATTGACCTCGGTCCCCGGTCGTCACCTCTTTTAGGTTAAAATTGACCTCGGTCTTGGATCGTCACCTCAGTTAGGTTAGAATTGACCTCGATCCTTGTTCATCACCTCTTTTAGGTCAGAATTGACATTGATCTTAGATCGCCACCTCAGTTTGGTCAGAATTAACTTTGGTCCTCGCTCGTCACCTCTCTTAGGTAAAAAATTGACCTCGATCTTGGATCGTCACCTCAGTTAGGTCAGAATTGACATCGTTCCTCGGTCGTCACCTCTCTTAGGTAAGAATTGATCTCGATCTTGGATCGTCACCTCAGTTAGGTCATAATTGACCTCGGTCCTCGGTCGTCACCTAAGTCGTCACCTCTCTTAGGTCAGAATTGACCTCGGTATTGGATCATCACCTTAGTTAGGACATAATTGACCTCGGTCTTGGATCGTCACCTCTTTCAGGTGAAAAATGACCCCGACCCTCTAATCGGTCATCCACATCCCTCAAGTCGACAAAACTTGCCTCCCTCCATTATATGGTGTCTATTCGATAGCCATCACTTGTTCTAATCTCACCCGTTGAGGGGCTCTGTAGACACCACATTCTAAGACCCCCTAAGTCTCTCTTTAGACCCCTAGCACTTCCTCTTTCCACCTCAAACCTAGGTCGCACTCCAAGTACCGATCTAGAGGCCATTAGGCGCCCCTGATCCCCGTTTGACTCCGGTCAACTCTATAGTCAGAGCAAAAGATCTTTGAATCTTTAAAGGGATCTGAATATCCTTTCCAACGGTCCTCCCTATATGAGAATCGACATAATGATTCAGACGAATAGACCATTTCACTACCAAAAACTAATTCAGAAGCCAACAGGCGCTCCTGGGCCCCGAGTTGACCCCAATCAACTTCATCGTCAGAGCGAAACCCATTTGAATCTTTGAAGGGAACTAAGAACCTCTTTCCAACGGTCCCTGTTTTGCACAAAATAGCATAAACGTTCGGACGAATGATCAATTTTCCCCTAAAAATCAATTTAGAGGCCTCTACTGGGCGCTCCCAGACTCTGTTTGACTAAAGTCAACTCTTCAACTCGAAGGAGACTGAATGAATCTTCGAAGGACATTGAATACCCTTTCTAATGATCCACCTCATGGGCGATTTTGACCTACAGTACGGAAGAACGATTCATTATACTTTGAAAGGTCACCAAGCACTTTCGAGCCCCGTTTGACCAAGGTCAACTTTCCGAACCAAGTGAAACTCTTTGGAATGTCGAATTGCATCTTCTAACCTTTCCAACGGTATGTCCCGTGCGTGATTCTGACTTACTCTACCGATGAATAATCCAGTTGCTTTCGATGATCTCCCATCCAAAAGATCGACATGCGCTGCCGAGCCATATTTGACCCAAAGTCCACTCCCAGACCCGAGCGCAGTCCAAAGGACTCTCGAATTTCTCTGAATTATCTTTCTAACGGTATTCCCCATGCATGATTCGGATCAATGGTTTGTGTGCTGCGATCATTTTTTGAAAAAGTTCGTATGAGACTGCCAATTAGCAGGTCTTGAACCCTGTTTATCAGCACCGTTTTAAGGGTGACCTTTCGATCGGTGCCCCTCTTTTTACCTATAAATAAGGGGCATGACCTTATTCCCAAAATAGACAGAAAACCCATCAGCATTAATTGTATCAGCAACATTCTCTCGAAGTCAGCGAAGTTCCATATGAGAAGTTCCATTCAAACCTAAATACCCATCATTTTCACACCCAATTTGGCAAATATCCTTCTCTTTCATCAATATCCATCAACATTCAAAGGAGTTCGTCCAAGATCCAAGCTCAAGCTCTAAAGAAGGTCCAATTCCTTCTCCTCCTCTTTTAAATCTCTTGTCTTTGCATAAATTACTTTAGATTCATAGTCTAGTCTCATTCTAGTTCATAAATCTACGTTTTTATTTGTATATTGCACATACTTTATTTTTCATAAGAAACCTAAAAACTAATACAAGAGGGTTACACCCGTAAATTTTGAAAGGAATTATCGACCAAACTTTTTCAAAACTAAAAATACATTTTCTACACGCACACACCTAATAAAATTCCGTTCGAATCTATGCGAAAAACCCCACTCCTATTCTACATTCGAACTACGTGGATGATGCCTTTATAGGTTACGTAGGCATCTCAGACTAAAATTCGAGACTCGAGTCTAACTTTTCAATTTTCCAATTTATCTTATTTTCCAAAATTTTTAAAATCTCTCATACCTATACATATAACATGCTTGTTCGTATTTCATCCCACACATATTATCATTTCCAAATAACGATCAATATCGCGATGAACACTCATATTCTATCTTCTACATTTATTATCATTTTGGGAATATTCCTGTAGATGACCTCACCCTATATTTTCCATAGTATGGGTCGAATGATTCCAATCTCCATTATATAAACACATATACACACTTCACGGGGATAAAGGAAAATATTAACATTTGCCTATGAGAGATCGAAAGGGAGGTATGGGTACCTAACACCTTCCTATTCCGTAACTTAGCCCCCGGACCTTCGATCTATTAGTTTTGTATGCATCAGTTTGTCCTTGATGCCTCTCTCTTAAAGTGGAATCATATGCTTTTTCCTGTTTTGTGAAAAATAGGTTGTAGATTCTATCTCTTTACATTCACCCCACACCGACGACGATCGAAGCACCTTTTCGAAGAGAGGGTGCGAGACCGTGACACGGTTCTTCCTCGAGGGATCCTCCTCCTTCCCGTCAGAACGAACGCCGCGCCGACCGGGATGAACACAATAGCATCTACCTTCAGTGTCCTATTCGTGCTCTATCGATAAGTTTGGAGGAGTCCCTCATCCAAACGGGCATCACAAAATGCACACAAGCGGGCGGTCCCTACAGAGTACACCATCACACGGTCTGTACCCCCCCACTGACAATGGATCCCAGCCTCTACACCTACCTCCTCATAAGTGGCGCTGCCACATAAGACCTAAAATAATGACCTACACAATGCCTAGCCCACTCGTGTCGATGCATTCTATGTTCCTGAGACGTACGCAACTCTAACCGATAGACCGTCCACAAACATGGGTATGTTCACACAAATAATGAAACGCGTATTTTTAACACATAATATTTATAGGAAATTAACTCTATAATTACCCCCCAAAAGTCTCATTAATCTCCAATTAATATTCCTACTTTAATAATTAACCATATAGTTAATTGTCCAACTCTTCAATTAATAAATCGTGCCACAAATCCATTTTTAATAAATTATCCACTCACTTGGATGACCTCCCACCTCCTCACTTGAGTTCGTAAAAATACCCAATCCATTTCCTGATCCTATCCCGAATCAGACTTAGAGGATGAATCGATTCTCTTTAGGTCCGAATCGATTAGCCCTAGGCCGAATCGATTCTCCATGAAGGCCGAACCGATTCGATTTGGGCAGTAAGCCTAGATTTGCAACTTTTCAATATGGGCTTCTTCCCTAAAATTCTATAATCGTTTCTCCTAATCTTCATTAACTACTTATAAGCTTTGTAAACCTCAATTTCATTAACAATGAATTCTTATTAACTAAGAGGATACATCCACAAGTTTTTATAATCATTCTAAACATATTCGTGCCTAAAATAAAGTCCATCCGAAAACCACCAGCTAAAGAATTCGGTCTTGCATACATATGGAAAATGTTCGCACAATTTCTTTATTTTCACGATTCTAGTAATTTTAGTGTTGTTCCATGGTGACTTTGTATTTTTGTACCTATATGTATTTTTTATACATTATACTTGAAAATTTCTAAAAACGTTCAAAAATAGTCTTTATGCCTCTTGGATTACCACTGCATTTGCTTTATCAATTATATTTGTGATGATATTTTTTATTCTTCATGTGATGATTATTATTCATGATTAGTTTCCAGCCTTTTGTCTATTACGAACAAGAAGGGGGGAGAACAAATTGAGGGGGAGTTTTATTTTTATTTAAAACTCGTTCGTATCACAGTATTTCTTATTTCATATGTGCATGTCACTTTCTCTTTGATAATAATCTCAAGGACTACACAAGATTAATATAAAATTGGTTAAAGTAAGAACAAGTTCAGTTAAAGACAAAGTTTGAAATGTCGTTCCATTTTTGGGTTTGGGAGGACATTAGGATACATCATCTGAAGGTTTTATTATAATTTGTTTTTTGTTTTTTATTTTGTATCATAACAGCCAAAGGCGGATATTTTTAGGTACAAGATTTAATAATTGCTCACAACTTAGGATATTTGCTATTTTGACATATCTCGTTAAAAATCGACATTTCAAACCAAACACTACACCCGCATTGCCTCCACAATCATTCGAAGATATATTAGTGACCGAGCATCATTTTCGGATTTGTCATAGACACTATATGGAGGTATATAACCTGTGGTTTTAACTTCTCATATAAATTATATTCTGGGATGCTTATTTTTAAAATCTAGGCTTTTTAAAAAAAAGATTTTAAAAAAAAGTTTTTTTAAATCTCATTCAAATGAGATTAAGATATCGTTTGAAAAAAAGATAGTTCTCATTTGAATGAGCTTTAAATGAACATCTAATGAGAGTTCACTATTTGACTGAACACTCTCCTTAGAAGTTCATTATAAGGTCATTCTAACAAAAATTGGTTCTCATTAGAACAAGCTTTGAACGAATATCAAACGAGAGTCCACTGTTTGACAGAACACTCTCGTTGGAAGGTTGTTATAAGGCTGTTCAAAATAAAACGAGGTATCATTTGAACGAGACAAAATCTCATTAGAACGAAAATTCTATTTTCATTCATATGAGATGTTTTTCTCATTCTAATACCCCACCGCCTTAAAATTCGTGTTTTTGCTATAAAATCCTATTCTGTTTGGAATTTCATAAGATTTTTGGCTAAAATAATTTTCTAATACCTGTTACAAAAGTATTCATCTTTTGTTTTTCAAAACATCTTTTTTTCCAAATCATACCTCCCTTTATGTGATTTGTTGAGTTTATGAAACCATAGTTTCCATATTTACATCAAACCCTTGTAGAGATGTGCTTTACAACTGACTTTTGTGGTGTTGTGACTCCTTGGCTGAAGAAGATTGAAATTTGCAATCCTGAGGTTGATCGGTGGATAGGAGGGAAGACCACTTCCTGTGGGTGGTTTTGGAGTGCATCACTCTCTGTAGAAGTGTTGAAGACCCTGTGCATCATTCTTAGTGAGTAGTCTGTAAGTTATATAGAGTCTGTCAAACTCTTTACAGTGCTGAATACCAGGTTTTACCCAAAAGGATTTTTTCCTTATCTTCTTTGCATGTTTGATTTGCTTGTGTGATTGGTAAATTAATTTGGAAAATTTATTGCATTCACAACTAAAGGATAATCAAGTTAAGATTGAATATGTGTGTAAGGATCCTAATATACATACTATCCATACAAACTTGCATTCTTTTATATACATATGAATAAAGTATGAATCATTTTATGGAATATGTGGTGTTTACATGTGATTAGAAAATGAGTATGATGGAGAGAATAATATACATGGATAGTGGTGATATGAAAATAGCACATGTACAACATGTGAGCATGAGAGTAGGATAAATATAATAGTGGGATCATACGTACACATGTAGAAAAATTGGGAAATGGAAAATAAAGCCCACGTAAATTGAGTCTAGTCCTCTAAAAATAAATCTGGAGATGAGTCACCATTATGGGTATCCGGATATGCGGGTGTGCCCCAAAAAGGCTTGATTGAAAATGGAGTCAAGGAAGATAATTCCAATTTTGCCACTCGCATGACGTTCGCATGCTCCCTCAGACATAAAGCGGTCATCGTCAAGGGGTGTTAAAAATATAAATAATGGAGACGCCAGACTATATGACTCAAAACAGACAATAGATATAGCTGTCCACAAAGAAACGTCATCAAAATACTAACAATTCATATGAAATCATATATATCATGGGTCCGGAGACTTAGTTATAAAATTGGAAGAAGCACCCATTCTTCCCCTTCAGTTCTTGTGAGATACAAAGAAATTCTCCTTTTCCTGAATATGTAATGCATGTGTACAATGTGTGTGGGTGAAGAAAAATGTGTGAGAAATGAAATCTTTGTGTCCGCATCATGGAGAAGACGGGAACGATTCATTCGTATGATTAAGAATAAAATAAAAAGAAAAGTATAAAAGGTAGACAAGATGTGAGCAATGTGATGGATCATTAAAGGACAAGAAAATAGGTAGAAATGGCTAGACTATAAGTAATACACCATCTCATGATTCACTATGGAAGAGTGAATATATATGTCTGACGAGATTTCTATTCACTATGGAAGGGTGAATATACATGTATGACGGGATTGCTTACAAAACCTGAAAATAGATCAAAAGAGATAGTGACAAATAGACAATGAGTGGTGAACTAGATCGTAGTCGAGTGTAAACAAGTGAGTATGCATGTCAGCAGGATCGCTAAAAGATAAAAATAATTGTGTATATATATAGTAGTAGTAGAAAATGAGAAGAATAAAATGAAGAAATGAGGAAAAAGAGGATTCGAATTTCAAGTTCAACCCGGGGAGCCTACGTAGACAGAACCAACATAAAAATCCATGTAGTTAGAGAACACATAAAGGTGGGGTCTAACCCATAAATCCAAAACTTGAGTTTTCTATTTTAATTTTGGAAAATTGTGAGAAAAATGAAAGGGAAAACTCTAATTTAAGGTTTATTAATTAAACCCTCTTTTGGGGTTTATGAGTTTACAAAAATAAGTTTATGTGTATATAAATAATACAAAGGGCGATTACTGATGAAAAATTAGAGACCAAATCGAAAAACATGCTAAAATAATAAGTACAAAAATGGCATTAATTTAGTAAATTTCAATAGAGAGGATTCAGACCAAGAAGCTTGGATTCTGATTTTTGAAATGGAGTAGGATGATTTTGATGGTGGTAAAAGTGGGTGAAAAGGTGAGGTGTGGGTGATGTAATGGAATGTTGAGAGAATGTTTGGAAAGGAATGTTTTAAAAGGCTGCATACTGATTTTAAGGCGAAAGGTCTTTAACAACGATGTTAGGATTTTCTTAAATCCTAACGGGAACAAAAAACTCAACTACCCCTGAGGGGTTTACGAATTGTCATAGCCCTTGGCTGGCCGATAGGCAGGGCTTCCAGACTTGGTGGCCAAGTAAACTATCCATTGCCTATAGGAACGGGTGGTAGGGTGCCTATAAGAAGTCCAAAAAGTGATTTTCTTAAAAAATGGTCGTAAAATACAAACCGTAAGTCCAATTCGTGCATGGCCAAGACCATTACAAAGACCTTTGGTTTATGTTTTGGTGTATAAAGGTAAATAAATTCAAACTATAAGACCCATTAGCGCATGATATGAATTATTGAAAAGGGGATTCAGATCCTTATGAAAAAGTGTGAATTATTCTCAGGCCCGAGAGTTTTTCAATGTCAAATGGAGCTCGGGAAGTATCCTGTGATTTTTGGGTAAAATGGGTGCTAAATGCAAACCTGAAGTCCGATTCACGCATGGTATGGACCGTTGGAAAGGGTATTCAGAGCCCTGTGACAGTGCATCAAGATATTCTTAGGTTCGAGAGTTTACCAAAGTCAAAAGGAGCTCGTGGATCATTTAGTGACCTCTGGCTAGGGTTTAAATGAATGACCTAGGGTTTGAGGGTTAAACAAATAGGGATTGGACCTAGGGAGGTGTATGGGGTACTAGAATGGGGTGTCTACATGATTTTAATTTCCTCAACCTATAATAAAAATAATGAAAATCTTCACGTTTTGTTTGTGGATAAATAAGTATTTGGAGTTTCAGATCTAAGATATAAATAATTGGAAACTTCTAATCCCATAGATAGTTAGGTAACTTTAGGTCCCATAGCTTAATTTTGGAACTTTAGATCCCATAAATTTAAAACCAAAAAAAATATGAACCACACAATATTTAATACATTGAAAACTTAGTATAATTCTCAATCCAAATATTATTGATATTTTGTGAAAGTTTATCACACGCGCGCGTGGGAGCGCGCACACACACACACACACACATAATATGTATTTTGTTATATTATTGACATAATTTAAATTTAAATTAATTCAAAATTGGCGTTAAATTCATAATTTCAAGTCCCAACATGATATTTCCATTTTTTAATTATTAGCTAATCAATGGATAAGATTTCATCGCAATGTATTTACAAATTTAATACATGGTTTTACACTTTTCTTGTTTAGTTTTGGATTTATTCCGAAAAAAATGTCAAATTTTATTTTGTAATGTCTTTTAAGTTGTAAGTGTCATATCATTGAAGATAATGACAAATTCAAATTATTGGAGGATTAGATATTTGAGGTTTTTGTATGCTGTTTAAGTTTAATTTTAAGTAGGATGTTGTAAAGATAAAACTTTTTAGAAGTTAGTGCAAGTGTTTAAAAATTTTAGAGCATATTTAACAAGAGGGGAAAATTAAATATCTCATATGTATGAGAGGACATTTGATTTCACGTAAGAACCCTGCTTTATAAGAAGATGACCTCGTATGACAACATTATCACATGAGAGACCCTCATTCGGATGCGGGCTCCCTGATTCGAACGAGGGCCTTATTTCTTAGAAAATGCATTTTAGTTCATATTTTAGGCTACAAAGTATAAATAACAATGTATACGTGTATTTAAAGATACGAAATCTAGTTCTTAAAAGGAATTTCTTATGAGAGTAATATCCTATCAAGTTTCATTCTTGAAAAGTTTATGACTCCCTCCTATGTTCATCATTAATAAAATATTTTAGCACAAGCAATATTGTAGGTGATTAACACATAGCACACGTGTGGGTTGATTGTCATTGATAAAGAGATCCGTGGATATCGAGGTATGATGATTGTGCAAGCTGAGCCCAAGCGTGGAGCAGTTAATTGCTCACACAGACAAAGGAATTGGATTAAAAAACAAGGGAGGGACTTTGTGACCATAACCGTTGTCTTATATATAAGTCTTGTATTGTCCCTTACAAGGTATGGAATTCATATTAATCGTGGAGTTGTTAGGTTAGACGATAATGGTTTTTATATAGGTTTTTACTATAAATTTCTTCTAGATTATGTGCGATTATTTTCAGATTGCACATTTATTTCTGGATCACCCACATGCAAATTGACCTACTTAATTTTATTTGGTAAAATTAAAGCTTGGTTTAATTCAAAAAGGATTTCATTTTAATAGGACGTGGTAATTAATATATTATGTAATTGATTTTACTATAACCTTGGGGAATATAATTTTTTAAATTCGTATTAGTGTGGTTCATTACGATGAATCTTAGGGTTATTCAATTAAGGACATATCAATCACGCGTCCACCTTTGATTAATGGTAGCGACTATACATATTAAGAACCATGTATGGCATTTTTTTCTAAAATTCTAATATGAGAGGGTTTGGTCAACCATAGTTAGGGTATGAAATCATCCAATGACAAAGGTAGGGGAAGATTATGTCCCTAAGCCTGAGGTAATCTAGGCTGAGAATGAGCATAAGTTACACGACTATAATTCTAAAGGTTAAATAATAATTTATATGGTATCACCCACAAAGACTTCCACCAAATATATACATGTATTACATCCAAGCCGACATGGGACATCGAACATTTTACAAGTCACGATGATTCATCAATAATATATAGGTCTCAAATCTCCAATTTCTTGTCACCGGGTTTGAGTTATTGAAAATCTATGCAAATGAAACCTTGAATGAGTTCTACACTGAAGTGTACATTTTCATGAAATCTCACTTTAATTGGATCAGAAGATTCAAGATTTAAGCTTATTAGGAAAATACCTAGGTCACTACCCCCAGGTTCCTTCTCCACGTCTTATCCATAAAAATTATAGGAGGAATATATAAGTTGAAGGTATAGGAGATTGTAAGGTACATCCAAATGTTTGAGTTGGGAAAAAAATTATCCCAATAAATATAAAGGAATTGCATTGAAGGCATAAAATATTGCTCCATTTGTCATAAATGATAATTATGATGAGAATGACGTTGAATTTTTCTACTTAAGAAAATAATTTAAGCAGTTTATCATATCTAATCCACTGAGGTCTAAGCCTAATAAAAAATTAGCTGAGAAATCTAAACATAAAAGGGTTTATTTGTCAACGAAATCAAAAATCTCAGTTAATAATGATGTCATGGGAAAGTGTTTGAATGTCAAGGGTTTATACAACAAGCCTTTGAATTCATCACTCGACTAAGAAAGAAGGGCAAGGAAAATTTGTTTAAATTCCCAGCTTGGTGGAAGTAACTTGGACTCTAACAATAGTGAGTCTTCAGTTGAGTGCATCTCAAATACTCTTACTATTTATAAGGACGGGTTTACTCCTTGTTTTCCTATACTAAAGGCAATGATGAGAATAACAATATAAATTCAAAACATGAGTGTCCCTATGGTGATAATATTGTGAGGGGGAAGAACATGATTATTCACACTATCATGAAAGAATAATGAACCTCCCATTGGTATTCATACAATGGTTTTTCTATACACATTAATGGTGATAAGTCTATTTTTTGACACCTTGAGGATCACAAGGATGGCAAGGTCACTTTTAGTGATGGTATTTAATCAAGCGTATTGGGTAAGGTAATTATAGATATTTTTGGGTCTCTTGAGATAGAAAACGTTTTATATTTGGAGGGTATAAAGGTTAACTTAATTATAATAATCCAATTGTCCGATGAAAAATTAATAATAAATTTCTCTCAATAGTGTTGAGAAGTGTTTAATGATGTAGAGGGGTCCCAAAACTTCTTAGTACTAATTACAATTTATATTGATTATGCATATGTTTTAGCACTAATGGTAATTTATATTATAGGTTACCAAGAAAGGTAGTTTGGTCCAGTTAGTGGTTCAAGTTAGCGAAGCTCAAAGGACTTAGGGGCCCACTAAAGTAGCCAATGGAATCTTTAAGGGTTTTGACTTGGAGGTTGGAGAGTAAGGTTAAGGTAAATTCTCAACCATTCTAATAAAAGAGAGAAAAGAATCAAAAGTCCCAAGTAACTCACGATTACTTGAAAAAGTCACACTATTTTTGTGGGACCTCATGGTCATTCGAGAGGTCATTTACATTATAGTTAGTTAAATGGACTCAAGACCCATCGAACATTCATTTTAATAAATAGTCACTCCAGGAGACTTCACTTCCTTTAAGTAGTATATTTTATTTATAGCTACTCTATGAGAGGGTAGTCCCCTTGAAGCCTGAGAGTATAGTAATACTAGTAGAGGCGTAACCCCTATAGGTATGGTAATAAACGATAACCCAAGAACTTTATAACAAAGACAAATGAACACAAAATATTTTATATAATCAACACTCAGATTGAACTCAAAAATCTCTCGTGTATAACTCAAATAATAATAAAGGAAACTATAAAGAAACTCATTCAAAGGGAGATAGAAGTAAGCACTCTAGATACACATTGGTAGTCAACCAATACACCAATAACCTCTGATATATCTCTAGTTATCTATTAAAATATTCAAAATAAATGACAATCGTGGTGAGTAAACTCTCTCTGATTTTCAATAAATTCTCTTCAAATATCTTTCTCTCTTTAGAAATAAACTCTCTATAAATAATTCTCCCTTATCAGAAGTGGTTGAGGCCAATAAATAGCCCCACACCTTTCTCGAGATGCCTCAGTCCTTCACATCACAAGCATTAAATGCCTTATGGGTTAGCACACCCTATGTTATGATCATTAAATTCCAAGATATAATTTTTGCCTAACCATTGTGCGTTAGAGGACTATCACCACAGATGTGACTCACCAAACTGTTTGATAGCCCCAATACCACAGCGGTTTACTTGAGTTTGGATTGGAAAGTGTTTTGCTGGCTAGCGACATCACCTAAAGTAGATGTGACATTTGGTAGAGGACTATTTGGCTCAAAGCTGAATATACGATGGAACTCAAGGTTACTCTACTCTAGTTTCCATGATGAAAGATCTCTTGGTATTTTACCTGGTATATCTAAGATGGTCAAGACAAGACTCAACGCTGCCTCATTTCTCAATCCTCCAAACCAAGTACCTCTAAAGTTCTCACAGCGAGGTCATTCGATAATGCATGTGCGTTCTCTTAGGCCTTGCCAGGACTAGTCTCTTACGAGTACTGTTTGATCTTACACTCAATCTTACAATCGTTACAGCATTACAATTAATGTGTTTACAAGATATAATTTGACTAAATAAGAATGAAAGATAAAGAAGAGCTCTCTCGGCAAGTTTCCTCACTGAGTTGCATCCCTGAGCTTCCTCGCCGAGTTGCTTCACTGAGCTTCCTCGCTGTCTTCATGTTGCTTCCTTATCTTGAGTCTCTTATATTAATTGGGGAATCTATCTATAATTAAGAGATTACCTTCAAGCCCAACCTACATTTTCTCCATTCGTGTAGAGACTTGTTATGAGCATAATAAATGTCTGCATGAAAACTTCTCAATCCGATGGACCGTCGCCTTTTTTGAGTAATATATTCTTCCTTATCTGCCTTCATAGAAACTACTACCACTATTTCTATTAGATAAAAGTTAAACTCTCCCCGATGTACCTGAACCAAATCTCTATAATATCTCAGTGTATGGCGAGGGGACATTGTAACCTTTTTCTGTTATTAGATCCTAATCGTTTTGTCTTCTTCATTACTTACTGGAATTCTCCCACAGTATTTATGGATCCTATTTGTCACGTTCTAACTGATCAAAAGAAAAATCCCCCCAATCTGCTTTATTCTGTTCCACCATTGAGTGAACTTATAGTGAGGGGACATTTTCGTCAGGACTTCCCCTAGTAATAGGAATTCTCTTTGTTATCTCTTATAAAAATTCTCTTCATTATCTCGGCATTTGAACTTGTAAAATTCTCCTCAATATCTCCGAGGTGTGGCTGTCCCCCTTCCAGCTTGTTTAAAAAATAAATAATACCCGAGTCAAATTTATCTCTGTTCAGACTTATGGTGAGGGGACATCGTGAATTTTTTGAAATGTGCTGCGAGCAACCTCCTATTCTTAGGAGGTCAAAATTCTCCTCGATGCATTCTCAACCTGTTGTATCATCGTTCAGCCTTATAGTACGAGGACTTTCTTTAATTAGGCATTTTGGTTTTAATTATATTTCAAAATTTTTAGTGCAACAAATCATTACTTCTTTTGAAAGCAATTCTCTCTCTCCTAAGCATCACCTCATTAATGACGTGAGATTATCTTTTCAACTATCACGACACTCCCCGAAGTGCCACGTGTCCAATTTTAACCATTTTGATGGCTAAGCACGTGCTTTTATGGAAACTCAAACACCCACTTGATTTCCAAGTGTCTAAGACCTCAATACTTAGCCATTTTTCTCTTTCACGCTTTCATTTGCTATCATCGTCCCCAGAGCTTTCGAAAGAGAAAAAAGGTTTTTGTCCACCGTTGTTGCTCAAGCCTTCACCTTATTCTTCTTCTCTTTGTCATCTTCACCCCCTGTTAGTCACTTATTTCTTGTCAACTTTTTCTTCCTACCACCTTTTTCTCACCTCAAGCTCCCATGGTTTCTTAATTTGAAATCTATAGTTTCTACCACTACCACTACTCTGCCTACCACCATTTTTACTCCTTCTCCTTCTTTGCACGCCACTACCCTGATGGAAGCTCATCAAGAGAAACTTCACTTTTACCAATGCTCTCTTATTTTTGCCAAGGAAAATGAATACTCATCCATGTGTAAAACCGTCATTTTAAATGCTAAGTGCGAGTCCTTGACACTTGGTGATGAAGATGATTATGCTACTGCTTGGGGTTTCTTTCCTCCCAGAGAGGACTTTTCATTTTCACCTTGACTGAGGTGACTTCCCCTATTCCCAGATAAACTTCGAAAGGCCAGGAGGCTCCCTAACCCATTTTTTTGCCTGTAACATGGATATGCAAACAACTTATGCTGACGCCCTCATAAAGGTTAGGCTCCATCGGGATACATGGTTTGGTGAGTTTACCATGTCCAAACACAATGCTTCACTTCAAGTACTTGTATCTCGCTGTAACATTATAACTCACACCTTTATGGTTGCGATGGGGGGGGGGGGGAGTTTACCATTACACTAGAAGATTTCTATGAGATGCTTGGCTTGAGCCCACTAATACCTCTATTTACTCTAATGAGGCTTTAGATGCTGAAGAGAATGCTAATAGGGTAATGCTAGATCAGATATGTTGAAGCTTCACGGGGTCTTCCAACAAAGCTATATTCTCCCCACTTATCAGTTATTTCCTTCAATCTCCTTTGAAAAAGGGCGATTCCTCTAGTTTTAGCAAAGGCAAAGGTACACCTTTAGAGTTACCAACTTACATAATTGTTACCCTTTCCCTTTTTGTTCTATCTAGGAAACCCAACAACCAGCCTCGAAGGGACCTCATCAATATCTTTATTCATTTAGCCAGGGGGTTCAAGCTCCCTCTGGTAGCCATGTCTTTGGGGTCTCTATATACTTACTTGGATAGGACCCACTTATATATGGAGAAGTCCCTTGGCCACTAAAACGTGGCTAATTTTTCCAATACCATAATTCTAATAGGTTTCCTTTACAATCATTAACCAGAGATAGCTACTGCCGAAAGGGCTTACCTAGTTCGCGCAGACATCAAGCCCCATCGACTATTTCAGTTTCATAAGAAGCAGAGCCGAAAGTACACTCTTCCCATTTTTAATAGGCCTAGTTGCTTCATCATGCATCCCTACGGCGAAGATGCTTTTATCCATACTTGATCCTTCTTTACCCATGCAGATAGAACAATTCAAGCCACTTCAGAACAACTTATCAACAAAGACCCTTCATTTGTCTTTGTGCTCCTGTTAACCCCAGGTTATCTTCCTTCTTACACCGAGTGGGGATACACCTCTGAACACTACAACCCCATTCGCTTCTGTCATCAATTTAGCTTCGACCAAGGGGTTCCTCGCCTTATTTTCTAAGAATCCCATGCCAAGGCTACTTTCTCAGAAGCCTGTTCTTTTTAATACTATCTCAGATTCCTCCTCTATTTCTTCGGTGATTTCTAGATGAATCACCATCCCCAAGATAATGAGGAAGGGAGATGTAATTTCTATTTTTCTACTAAATATTGGCCGATGCAACTGGAGAAAATTCATGAGTTTATCGAAAGCCCACCTATCTATCCTCCTATCCTTAGCTTTCCACCCCTTGAGTTGTGTCTCAATGGTGACTTAATTTTGGGAGTTGAATTTCCTAAGACAAACCCTAAAAGATCCTCCCACTGAGTTACCTCATTACTGCCCCTGGTCATTGCAAGTGGCCCTAGGCCAAAGAAAGCTCCACTGTAGAAAATAGTTTCCCCTATCGAAGAGGTGTCTAAAGAAGGTGCTACGGCTGTAGGTGCTTCCGGTGAGGGGCCCTCTCAACACCCTTAATCAAGGACTTCAAAAAATGGGACTTCTTTAAAATCCAAGTCTAAATCCCAAGTCCCCATTGAATCCTTTCCAATTTCCTCTGTTCCTCCTCCCATGTCTGCAAACCTAAGTGAGGAGATATGAGTGCAATATCAAGCAGTGCTTGAACGGTTTCAATGTGAGTTTTAATGAATACTCCTCATGTTCCTCCCTCTCATCATTTCCCATAGAACAGGTGGATCCAATTGAGGGGGACACATCAAGAAGAAATTTTAAAGTCCCCTCTTCTATTAGTGGCTCTAGTATAAAGAAGAAGACCCTGGGTATAGAAGCCCAAAAGAAACGTGCATACAAAGTGCAACCCCACTTGCTGCTTCTATTCCCAGGACCGCTCCTCCTCAATCTCCCCTTAAGCCCATTACCCTTGATGGAAGCCCTAAAGTTGAGCGTGGTCCCACTGAAGGAGCTTATGCAGTACCTACATCTCATTTTTCGCCCATGGTCAGCTCGTCCTACTCTTATCCAAAGTAAGGGGCATATTTTCCAACACTCAACAAATTTTAAATTAGGGAGGTATACTCTCTAACACTTGTGAAAATTTCTTTTCTTTGTAAGAGGGTGAATTAGATAGGCCTTCTCCACCCGTGAGACCTTTCATGGGAGGATGTTTTGATATTTCTGAGACCGTTGCATCTCCTCCTCACTCTTCTATGATTGGGCTTACTTATTCTCACCGTTCTACCTCTTAACGTGCAGATGAGGCTACCAGGAGAGTTGTTGCCTCTATGGAATCTGTTGGAGCTTCCCATCAGCCGAATGAGACTCCCTTGACTTCTTTCGGGGCATCTCCTTTGCCGATAGTTCCTCTAGACATTATTCCAATCTCCTCGAGTCCTTAAGAGGTAATAACTTTTCTTAATTTTAGCTATTCTTTCCCTTTGGTTCACTTGTCTTCTAGTATTTTGTTTGCATTTCAGGTTGTAGCTTCTTCTGACCTGGACACATCACCTGCCGGGTCACCTCTACACTCCCCTATGATGAGGTCTGTCACTGGGTTTTCCCCTTTTTCTACCCTTACTGAGGTAATCTTACTTCTTGTGCATTTTCCCTTTCCTATGTGGTGCTTCTTGTGTCTAACATGTTGATATTATTTGCATCTTTCTCTAGGTATGACTCCTCCCTCTTGTTTTGAGACTCCACAAGTTCCTCTGGCTACTGTTGGTTCATCTTCTCTCCTAGGGGTTCTTTCGACCCCTGTGAAGGTTGATACATCTAGAGTTCAAATGACTTTAGTGGAACCTTCCCCAATTTAGGCACTTGTGCCTTTTTAGCAGGAATGTGCATTGCCAAGGGTTGAGGTTCCTCTTCTGAAGGTATAGCTGAAACTCAAAGAGATGTTGAAGTTATTCTTGCAGTTACTACCTATGCAGATGTTGCTCCTGCAATTGTTACTCCTGCAGTTTCCCATGAGGTAATTACTAGTTTCTCCCTCTTTTTCATAAGCCCTATCATTATACCTTCAAGGTGACTTAATAATGAAAACACACTTTTAAAGCTTTTTCTTAAACTCCGCTTATAATAGTGACTTAATAATGAAAACAAACTTGTTAAGGTTTTTCTCAAACTCCACCTATAATGGGTACTTAACAATGAAACCCACTTGTTAAGATTTTTCTCAAAATCTACTTATAATGGTGACTTAACAACGAAAACCACTTGTTAAGATTTTTCTCCAACTCCACCTATAATGGTGACTTAACAATGAAAATCACTTATTAAGATTTTTTTTTCAAACTCATTCTTCTTTATCATGTTTCAGGTTGTGAGGGATCCTTCTACTTCTGAAGATTTAACTCAGCATAGTCCCTCGCCTGTTGCTTTTCTGATTAAGGTCTAGTATCTTTGGAGGAAACAAGTCACAACAATTGTGGTTTAACCACAGATATGCCAGCTGATAATGAGTCCGACTATGAGACTCCTCTATCCAACATGGCTCCTCATGAGTTCTTCTTTATGGCCCTTCGCCAGTATTCCCAAGTCTCTGTGATTAATCATCCTATTATTAAATAAATTTCCACTAATCACCCTCAAACCTTCACTACTGACTACCTCCGTTAAAACACGTTGGTGATGAGCTATAAGCTCTAAGGCCTGGCAGCCATTATTACTGAGGTTGTTAACACTCAAACATCAAGTCTAACTAGGCCTCATCAATTGGTACCTATGCAACTTGAGGGAGATGGGTAAGGATGGCTTCTAACTGAAGTGGTTAATCAACCAAAGAAGTTTTTAAAGAGCAATCGGTTGGAGGGCCACAGGGAGCTCTATCAGAAGAATGTAGAGGATCAACGGGTTAAGAAGGCTAGGTTGGTGGATTTAGCCCCTTTGTTGGAAGCAGCTAATCAGGAGGTGAAGGCTACCAAAGAAGCTATTCTGAACGCCAAGAAAAAGCGTGAGGCCTTCGTCATTGAATAGGCCCAAACCCAGATTGGACTTGAAGGCTCTGTTACTTCTCAGAGAGCATGCTTGGAAGCCTCTTTGAGCTTGCCTAGGGATATCTTCTCCTCTCCTGACTTGTGGTTTCTTCTGACTTGAAGTCCCTTCTTTTGTTGTGTTATAAATTTTTTTCATTTCCTTATATGTAATTCTTGGGAAATAGTTTCCAATTTTGTAATCCTTTTGAGTATATAAATGAAACAAATAGAATTATTATCCTATCATGCTTTGCTACAACTCTCTTCTATTCATTATAATGATTAAAATCTTATATTTTTCAATCAAATTCATTAGAAGAATCACAATAAAATAAATAACTCATAATGAATTTCAACATAACTTGAGCACAAAATGAATCTCTAACTGAGGTTACTCGCTTAAACATGGTATACCTTTAACCACTTTTTATTGATTTTGAAAGATTTATCCTCTTCCATCTTAGAGATTAAGCAGTAACCCGAATCGTGAGCCTCATTCACAATGAAAGGTCCCTCCTAATTCGCAGAAAATTTAAGCAATGGGAGCCCTCGAATGTGCTTTACTGCTCCCTTCAAAACCAGATCCCCTTATATGAATTTTCTTAGCCTCGCCAAGTTGTCATATGCTCTTGAGAGCTGCTTCGTATAGATTTGGAAATGTTTCATCGCATTGTCCCTGTGTTCATTCAGTGCTTCCAACTGTATGTGTCTACTTTAAGGAAGCATGCTATTTCACAAGGCATATCGGGCTGATGGAACTTCCAGCTCCACTGATAGAATTGCTTCGGCCCCAAACATAAGCGATAACGATGTATACTCAGTGGGTTTCCCCGATAGTCCTAGAGAACTAGTAGAATCTTATTATCCCATGAACTTGGGAAATCTTCCATCGCCTTGGCCAAGATATTGACCAAGGTCTTGTTAGTTGCTTCGTCTTGACCGTTACCTTTGGGATATGCCACTGTTGAGGTATGATGGATGATGGAGTACTTGTCTATGAGCATCGTTACTTATTTATTGAATAATGGGTTCCCGTTATCAGAGAGGATAACTTTTGGGATCCCAAATCGATAAATTATGTACTCTCTAATGATGTTGGCCAGCATACCTATTGTTGCTCTCTTTAGTGGTATTGCCTCAACCCATTTTGTAAAGCACTTCGTTGCCACTAATACCTAAATCTTTCCTATACAGGATGGATGTATTGCCTCTACCAGGTTAAACACCTAAGTGTGGAATGGGTAAGGAGTGGACAAAGAGTGTAAGTCCACCAAGGGAGTATGGAGAATATTTTCATGTAGCTGCCACGCCTTTCACTTTCGAACAAAATCAGTAGAATCTTTATCCATGGTTGACCAATAATAACCCAAGGTCATTAATTAGTCATATAACTTTACCCCTTTAATATGAACTGGCTCATGAGCTTGCTTCAAGAATTTTATTGCCTCTTCCTTTGTGATGCATCTTAATGGTGAGTTGAAATATCCTCTACGATTGAGATACTCCTCTTGGATGTAGAATTGTGGGGGTCTTCGCTTGAGTCCCATCGTATCAATTTTCTCTATAGTAATAACTCCATCCTTGATAAAATCAATTTAATCCTGCTTCCAATTCGTCAAAATATTAATGAAGTGATATTCAGCTACCTGAAAGAAAATTTGACACTTATCTCACCTTCATTGTAACTCTGCTGCATCCTTCTTTATCGTTGGCTAGAAGTATCCCTCTCTCTATATTCTTCTTTAGAGAGGGATCTCATTTATTACGAAATGTTTATCATGTTTCTTCTTCAACTTCTGCTCTGCTTCCTCTGGCCCGATGTACCTTGATAGCCATCCTCCCACATTCCTGAAGTAAAGACTTCATTGGCTGGAACAATACTCCACTAGCTCTCTGAGTTCCATCTTGCCTTCCTCAGACTCCAACTAATTCCCGATCTCACCTCTTTAATATGAATCATCTTCCATCAGTAAGATCATCTGTACCACCGAGGGAACTTTTCTTTATTGTGTCACAACCGTTATTGTATCGCTCTTCATGGACACTTTCTAAGCAATGGTGGCATAAACATCAACATGCTTGTTGATCATTCTAGGATGCCTCCTTATCCTGACTTGATTGAACTAGTTAATTAATCGTTATATGATTGTTTTATAGGGTGCAAGGCTGAGGTGCTTCAATGCATATTCCCCATTCACTTGCTGAACCACCAAGTTCGAATCACCTTTAATGCATAGTGAATGGATGCCCCTTAGAAGGGCCTCTAGGAACCCCAGTACTAACGCCTTATACCCTGCTTCATTATTAGAGAAAGGGAAATCTACCTTATAGGAACAAAAAATATCTTCCTTCCCTTTTGAGAGAATAACCCCTAATCCCCCTTATTTTCTGCTAAAAACCCATCAAACTGCATTATCCATTCTTCAAGGTTTGCATCCAAAAAGTTAGCCTATAAATAATCTCCAGGAATGCTCTCATGGGGTGGCTCAAATATTATAGACAAAAATATTACCCGTAAATCTGTATATGCCTGGATCTTTGATCGCACGAGGGACCACTCACTTCAAGTAATATTCTGAAAGGATGAGGAACCACCTAGCTACTCTTTCAATCAAAATATTTCTTGCCAACAAAAACTTAATGGGATCGCATCTTGTCACAATATGAATTGTGAAAGAAAACATGTAATGTCTAAGTTATTATGATAAAAATACCAAGGCTAAGACATGTCTCTCTACACTACTATATCTTTCCTCTGGTCCATGTATAATCCTTCTCAGATAGTAGACTGGTCATTCCTTCCCATCAACTTTCTATGCCAAGAGAGCTCCGACAGACCGGTGGAAGATGTAAGGTAGAGCTGCAATGGTATCCCTACCTTTGGAGGAATCGTGGTTCGTGGAGAAGTGAGTAGCTTCTTCATCTTGGTGAGAGATTCTTGGTGAGATTCCTCCCATTTGAACTTTGTTCCTTTTCACAGCAACTCCATTAGTAGATGAGTTATCTCGGTTAGCCCTGGCATAAATCTCCTGAGGTAAGTAACTTTTTCAAGGAAACTCTTGAGCTCCTTCGTTGTTCTTGGACATGGAATCTCTAGGATCGTTCGTTGTATATCCTGGTCCATCTGCACCCCTATCGATCCACTACGAACCCCAAAAACTTCCCACTCGTAACTCTGAAGTCACACTTCAATGGATTTATCTTCATCTTGTACTTTTTTCATCGAATGAACACCTTTCTCAAATCATCCAGATGGGACTCCTCCTTCTTCAACTTGATGACCAGATCATCCACATAAAATTCCAAAAACTTATAAAAGAAGTCATGGAAAATGTCCATAATTGTTCTCTGATATGTTTCTCCATCGTTCTTCAACCCAAAAGGCATTTCTTTATACATAAAATTACTTAAAGGGGTTCTAACTGTTGTTTTCTCTGTATCTGTTGCATCCATCTTGATTTGGTTGTATCCCATACACCCATCTGTGAAACTGTACATTTTATTCTCAGTAGTTGCATCGATCAAGCTATCAATGGAGGGTAGAGGGAACTCATCCTTTGCACAAGCTCTGTTCAAGTTCCTGAAGTCCACACATATCCTTATCTAGTTCTCGTCCTTCGTTCCCACTACAACAATGCTTGATAACCAAAGTGGTTGAAGTATTAGTTCGTGGAACCCTACTACCAGCAACCAAGATTCAACTTCTAGCAACTTACTTCTTTATCTAACCCCTTTATCTCTGTGTAATTCTATGTAAAGACATCTCTGTATTCCCGAATTATCTCAATTAAGGCCCTTCTTTTCTTTTCACTCGGATCCATCAAAATAAAGATGGGCCTTGGATCTTCTCCTTCTTCAGCCAGATTAAGTGGCTCCAACTCCTACACATCCAGCTTCGAGCAATCTATCATGTACTCTGGTTATTCTTCTACTTTTTCCATAAACTTTTATATGTTTGAGTTATCTACGACCATGCACTTCCCCTGTTGGTCTATCAGAAAACACTCATACACCAAGTCAGCCAAGAACAACTACTTTGACCACTTGATCACACCTTCAAATGCTATAAATCACCTTCCCATACTTCGTTATCACTTTCTCGCACTAGCTGCTGGCCGTTACGGATACCTTCCATTTCCTTTCTCTGGAAGCTTATTTCCAAAAACCTACTCAGCATGCTCTGCCATTGGGCCTCATGCTCCATTGGTTCCATTCTAAGCCTCTTCATATTTCTCAGTTATTTAGAGATATTCCAGGGTTTGGGATCAATATGATAGACCTCCTCAGCTACTTCTCTCTTTTTTGCTCCCTTACTGCTTTGACCATTCACAGGCCCCATCATTTCCCTGATAGAAGGAATCCTTGCTCCCTCAATTAATCTCGTTATCACTTTTATGTCCTCTTCTAGCTCTATATAAAATGTTGCATCCACCAAGTGAGCCTCTTTGATTGAAAAAGGCTTCTTCATTGAACACATAATGATATTAGTTCCCTTCACATTCGCCTTAGTGCATTGGTGATATGTCGAAGGGACTAAACTATGGTTATGCATCCACGCCCTTCCTATCAGAAGGTGCTAAGAAGTAGCACTCTCAATCACATGGAACTTGATGTATGACGTGAGATTCCCCATTTTAATCCCTACATTCACATACCCAATAAACTTGGAGGACTGGTTGTCATAACCAGAGATCACCAAAGGCATTGGTATCAATCTTACCTCTGAGATATTGAATGTGTGGAATGAATTGATGGGCATGATATTTATGGATGCTCTCCCATTCATTAGATATGTCGTAAAACTTACCCCATTGATACTTTTCATCACGTACAAGGGCCTATTGTGTGGTAAACTTACAGGTCTACGGCGTCACTGAAATTAACTTCAAATAGGAATTTCCTTACCAATCTGGCCATAGTCCCCTTCCATCTCAACGATTGAACTGCATTCTTTGGTGAAATGTCCAAAATCACTTGCATTATCTCGAGTATGCTTTCCTTCGACATTCCTACCTGATCGAATAACCATGAGAATTTGGGTGACAGCGATACAACATGGTATTCCATCCCTTGGTCTACTTCCTCGCTATCTAGGTTATACAGGTCCTCCACATCTCTTGCACTAGCTTCATCGTAGTCTATCACCATATTAGTAATTCCTTTTGTCTAGTCTTTTAACGTATCCTCAAACTCTTCCTGCTCTGCCACCAGTTCTCTCTCCTCCTCTCAGCTTTTTTGTCATAAGCAACTACAGAGTTAAATGCATGTGCTGGTAATGGATTGTTATTGACGTTATCCTGAAGGATCTGCAGAGTTCGTGCCTTCCTATATTTTCTTATAATCTTCCTCAGCGTAAAATATATCATCATTGGATTGACAATCTTCCGATGGATCTGGTAGTATTTAGGATTAGCTCTTGTCTCTGCATCCGGCTTTATCATTGGAGTATCCTTGGGCTCATAGACTGTCCCGCCTTGCACCATGGCATTGTAGAAACTGACAGCCTCTTCAACAGTGCATGGTAGTGGTGGTATATCGTCTCTGTCTCTACCGAACATTTTTTATTGTCCTTCTTTGACTATTTGAACCACTCTCCTCAATCGGCGTATCCCACTCATGGGGGCTGGCCACATTCCATAACGGGTTATATTGTCTACCTAAATATCACAGGCACCATGATCGGGTTTGGACGTAGGACTAACAAGATGTTCCTTACTGCTTTAAAAAATGCTACAAAAGTTTCTCCACGCGTTTCATTTATGAGGTGACAGATGTACTCTGGGAGCAAACTTTTAGCATAAATTTGAAGCGGCCTCCACGATCATGTCAAGGTACCTTTCTCTGAACCTTTGGATGTCAACCACCACTTCCTCCCTAGTTCGTTGCTTCTCCCTGCCCAATTGTGTCAATGGGAATTCGTCTTCTTCTAGATAGAAAGTCTAGACAAACAGAATATGCATTTATGACTACGTTGGAACACTCTTTGGTGCCAAGTGAGAGTACTAAGTATATGCCTTATCGGCGAGGGATTTGGAAAACTCCCTCAACCTTAACTTCTTATTGTTGCAATGAGCCCCCAAATGCTTAATGAGTCGCTTGATATAGTCCTTCGGGTTTTCCCCCTTTCTTATATATTTCTCAAAGATAGGAGGAATGTAGTCCTTCGGGTAAGGTTCCTCATTATACACCTCAGGATAGGGAGTATGAAAATCGTCATACACAGATGCCACCTCGCTAGCTGACTGCAGAGAGGCTGCTATCATCTTTAGTTTTTTTTGTGCATCGCTGGGGTTTTCTCAACCGTTGGAGCAAATAGCCAAGGGACCACCGGTGAAATACTTTCCACAACTAGGGTACCCACCATTGGGACAGGGGTTGGGATAATGTTCATGGGATCAAGTCTCATTAGATCTACGCTCGATGGTGCTATCGAATCCGCCATTGGTGTTATGAAAGGGTTAGGGTATAATCCCCCTCCAAAAGTTGTTGTAGCTAGTGAAGTTAACAAAAACTCAAAGAGTTTGCCAATGAGAAGGGTTATCTGCGTCTTCCCCATCATAGCGCCAGTAGAAGCCTGTGTGATTGTTGGGATTCCTGTTGCCATTTGAAATTGGGGCAAATATACTCGAGGAACCCCATCCCTAGAAACCTCAAGCTCTTTCACCACTTGTTCTTCATTTCTCTGAATATCATCAAAGTCAATGGTACAGTTAGAATTATCTTGCGCCGTACTTCTAAAAGAATACCTCCTCAGCAAAGTCGCCAAATGTAAGAGGGTAGTCCTCTTAAAGCCTGGGAGTATAGTAATACCAGCAGAGGCATAACCCTAATAGGTATGGTAATAAATGATAACCCAAGTACTCTTTAACAAAGAAAAATGAACACACAATACTCATATTTAACTCACAAATCTCTCGTGTATAACTCAAATAATAATAAAGGAAACTAAAAAACACCTCATTCAAAGGGAGAGAGAAGTAAGCACCCTAAATACACCTTGGCATGCAGCTAACACACCAACAACCTCTGATACATCTCTTGTTAGCTATTAAAATCTTCACAATTAATGATAATGGTGGGTGACTAAACTCTCTTCGGTTTGCAATAACTTCTCATAAAATCTCTTTCTTTCTCCAGCAGTAAACTCTATAGAAAGGAATCTTCCTTTTCAAAAGTGCTTGAGGCCAATAAATAGCCCCACACCTTTACCGAGATGCCTCGGTCCTTCAGAGCTGTGACAGACATCCCCCCCACACTTTACATCACAGGCATTAAATGCCTTATGGGTCAGCCTACCCTACGTCATGATCATTAAATACCAGGACCTATCTTTTTCCTAACCACTGTGCATCAAAGGACTGTCACCATAGAGTTGGCTCACCAAACTGTCTAATAGCCCTAACACCACAATGGTTTACTCGAGTTTGGATTGGACAGTGTTTAGCTAACTGGTGACATCACCTAATGTAGATGTCACATTTGGTAGAGGACGATTTGGCTCAAAGCTCAATATACAATGGCACTCAAGGTTACTCTACACAAGTTTTCATGATGAAAGATCTCTTGATGTTTAACCAGGTATATTTATAATGGTCAAGACAAGCCTTAACACTATCTCACATATCAATCTTCCAAACCAAGTCTCTCAGATGTTCTCACAACGAGGTCATTCGATAGAGCATGTGAGCTCTCCCAGGCCTGGTCTCTCATGAGTCCCATTTGACCTCACACTCAATATTACAATTGTCATATCATTGCAATCAATGTGTTTACAAGATACAATTTGACTATGTAAAAATGGAAGATAAAGAAGAGCTCTCTCGATAAGTTTTCTCGCTGAGCTACATCCTGAAGCTTCCTCGTTGAGCTGCTTCACTGAGTTGCCGCGCTCAGATGCCTCGCTGAACTTCCTTGCTGTCTTCATGTTTCTTACTTCTCTTAAGTCTAATTTATTAATTGGGTAAGCTCTATCTAATTCAGATATTACCTTAAATCCCCCTTAAAAACTCGACGGGGTTCATGTCCCTCGAGAAATCATAATAAAATTAATAATTAGTCGAGCAGGATCACGGTCTCTCGACAACCCATTTTTATTGCATAACTGCCACATGCTGTAGAAAAAGGTCATTTTAATGACAGTTTAATATTTATTTATTTGTTTTAGTCCCACAAAAAATGGGACTTAGGATGCGTATATTTTACGAAATAATGTTTTGTGTTAAATGCAGATGTTGTCCCCAACCACGTAACTTTTGTGTCCCCTAAGTCTTATTATATTATTTAAATAATAAATACAGGTTTAAAACCACCTCATTTGAATGAGGACACATGTCACATTTTGGTAAAACCCTAATTCACCCACACCTTTTTATAAATTAAAGGCTTAGCCCTCACTACAAAGACAATGAGAAAAATAGGCAAGAGCACTTTGCAGAAGTGGAGGATCATAGTCCGAACCTTAATAAAAAGCCATGAAGCTTGAAGTTCTAGCTTCAAAATTATAGTATTCTATACCAGATTATATTATTAATAGATGAGTCAATAATATTCATTTACACACACACTTGGTGCTTGTACACCCTGCTACTCTCTCTCTTATTTTTAGAGTGCTTATTTTGTCACCCTCTTCTCCACAACTTTGAAAGGTCCTTTCATGGAAATGAAAACTTTGTTATTATTGCTGTTGAATATTACATCAGAAAAGTTATTTACATCATATAACGTCTTCATTGTTCATTGAACGCAAGTCATGCCTCATCCTTTCATAATAATAATAGAACCTAATTACACTACCCTCCTCCATTTAGTGACTCCACTAGGGAGGTATTCTCGTTGAATATTGATGTTGATGGAGAAAAACATAAGATTTTATCTCCAGAAACCTCGTTTGGCGGCTCGCGAGGAAAGTTAACCATCTTTATACCTTATTTTTACTTATATTTTTATTTTCCTATAACTAGCTGAGATGCTTGCTAATTGCTATTTCTGCTAAAGAAATATTTGCATTAATGATAGTTTTTACACATGTGACAGTATATGATACCATATATCATAACTCTCTCAATATAATAATAAACAGAGACTATGTTTCATATTCTCAAAGTAGTCATGCGATTTGATTAGAAAATTAAAGCTATTGCTTTTATTTTGTAATATATCAAAAATAAGATACAAGAACAATTACAAGAGGATTCCTCATTGCTAATTTACTCTAATAGTGAATAGCGTTTACTTACTCGTTGATTTCAGTTATAATTTTAACAAAATTTGCGTGCTAAAGACGCTTAAAACTGTATATCAAATATAGTACTATTTTATTTAACTATCCTTCTTTAGTTTTAGAAGTAGCAAGTAGTCTTGTTGTTTACAAGTTACAGAAAATTTAATGAATGCTACTGCTATACTATGAATAGGTCTAATAGATATTAAAGTGCTTTGTATTGGCTCTATGCCTCAAGGAAACTCACTTGCGATTTCTTTGTAAATACATATGTATATATGTGTATTTTATTTGCAGTTTCCTTATCATATCCTCTATTTACAGTAGTCAAAGATTGAAATATTTTATTTGATTTCATAAATGAGAGAGAATAGTTTGTTGATTTGTTATCTAGTTATTTTACTTAGATTGTAATAAAATAAATAAAATAATAGGGAACAAGATCAACTCCAAATTTCCTTATGCATTAAATCTCTAAAATCATTGTATATAACAAGAAGTACATGAGTGTGATTTTGCAATAAACCCATTTTCTCTCCACATAGCTGTTACAATTCTCATAGGGTCCAATAAGAAAAGTTAGATAACTTTTATCTATGCACTACTCATTGCAAGTAATGATAAAGGCACTTAACATTTAATAAACACACAATTTTACATCTTGTAATTTCTTTGTCTCCCGTACCTAAAAAATATAGAGACCAAAAGGAAAAACAAATATTCATTTTCAAGCAATAATAAAAAGCAATACTAAAGGGAACCAAGTTTATTAATGAGAAAGGGTGACATATGCTCAATTGCTCTAGGCACAAGTTATATCGTAGTCAGAAGTATTGTCGAGTAAAACGGCAAGGAATTTTCATTGTTGAAGCCTGGTGCTATTTCTGACTAATGGTTCGTAATTGATATCATAGTGCAAAATGGCCCGCTCGTCGATTTAATAGACCAAAAGTACACGAGAGGGTCAAATAATGAATATATTATAAATTTAAAAGTTCGATAGTGACAAGTAATTTCACTAGTCTTGGGACCTTTTAACGAAAAAGCAGTAAATCCTTTTGAACTATCTCTCGACCCAAAATGTATGTGACTTGCTCGAATTGGAATTTCCAAATATCCATTATGTACATCTCAATCACCTCAGAGTAGAAAATGAAGTTCCTCATAGTCATTTTACAAAAGAGTTGATGACCTAAAAAATAGAACAAAAATAAACATATACCAGACGTTTTCCTCGCCCTCAAATTGAAAACTTCCTACTCAAAAAATATATCTCAAAGTAAAAAATTTACAAAGAAAAAATTACACGTACGAGGGATAAAATCTACAGCACCCCTTACAACTATATGATTTGAACTAGCTATTCGCCAATCTAAAGAGCAAGTATCACCTACTTGGCCATTCAAATCAAATTCCAAGATTCAAAAGGAGTCCTCAAACTTGCTCGGCCAAGTATTACTCGACAAAGATTAAAAGAATAACAAATTTTACAATAAATAGCTTAAAGAAGCAAGTACAATTTTTTGCATATTATTTCAACATATAAGAGGAGATAAGTCTCAAAGTCAGCTAAGTTGGTGCTGCTGAAACCAAGCATAATAAACAACAAGTTGCTCAAATTAACTAAATTAACTAAAACTATTGGTAGCCTGTTTCAAATTCTCGTTGAAATGTGGAACTTGTGGAAAAATTGATTCTTGAGCAAGGCTTTTTTAAGACAATAGAAATGAAGATACCAAGAAAATTAATAAGACAATATGAGTTTGTGTCACATCCTTATTTCCCTAGTGTGACGTTTTGTCACGACCCCAACCTAATAGTAGTAGGGAATGAGTGTCTTGACATGCCACCAAGGCATTCAATGTTATGGCCTTAAAATATCTCTTAAAATAAATGCAACGGAAATACATTCACATGGTCATGGATCGTAAACTTTTGAAAAAATGGAATTACGTCATCAGAACTTTCTAAAAGGGAACTTCATATATATTAAAGTATGAACGGATTACAACTTTTGCCAAAATTAAAAACTTATCACTAAAGAGCCTAACATACTCTATCTCCTAAAACCAAACGTTATATTTAAAAGTATAACAAAAGAGCTCCTTATGCTATAACTTCAACATAGTCCTTCTACACTCCTTCCTCCAGTCTAATTACTTCCTGAAAAATCGTTATTTATACAACGTCAGCTAAAAGCTGAATAAGATTTAATCTCCCAACATTCCAAGGTTTTCAGAAAATAGATACCTATTCAAGTCAAAAGAGAAGGCATATAGATATATGGATAGGAACTTGCAGTAAATAGATACATATTTTGAAATGATAGTATATATATCACAATTAGATAGCTCAGAATAAGAAGAATGCAACAAATCAAATGTGATATCTTTTTATTGCAATCATATCATTTTAATGGCCAAGTACACTCTAATACCGTGTTCTTCTACCGTATTATACCCCGGTAGTTGAGGGTCAATTGAATTAGTTCGTCACAACGCCTTATTTAGGGCACACCAGGGATAACCCAACTGGGAAGGTCAGTCAGTAAAAGAGGTCCCTTAGGCCGAATCTCATTTCCAATATTCAATTTCATTTTCAATACTCATTTCAATCAGTATGTCTATACGGAGAGATATAAACATATCACAAATCAATCAATCATCGGTATCAGATGCATTTTGAGAATAAAAGCAGTTCACAAAATATATAGTTTTGCATAATATCATATACTTGAATTGTGCAAGAAATGACATAGAGTACTCACCTAAAATAGAGGCTCAAAAATACAGATATTGAGTCTTGGATCACACGTTAATCTAATAAATACAATAAGGTTTAATTACGTATTCTAAATAAAGCCCAATTCTAAATATTGTGTTTTAATCCTAAAATATCTTGCTGAAAAAGGTTATTAAAACCATTTTCTCAATTTTTAATATTCATTCATCGTATTTAAAGAATTCAATTCATAGTTCTTCCTAATCAGTCGGTTCTTAGTAGAGATGGAAGGTCATAGGGGCACCACTTAAATACCATCTCATCTAGACAGAACATTTTCGAATTTATTCCCAGTAGAGATGGAGGGTCACAGGGGAACCACTTTAATACCATCTCAACTAGACATAATTTCACCGGGACTGACTTTGGAATTACTAAAATGAGATTCCATAATAATGAGCAATTGTTGAAAAAATCATTTTAAAAAGCGTATATATATTTTTCAAACAAGTTGACATATTTTGAAAATAAAATCAATTTAGATTGTTTCCAATTTTAAGTTTTGATTAGTGAAGTCTTTAGTGTATTTTACCAGCATAATTACTAAGTAAAGCTATAAAATATGAAAGTAAAACTACAAAAATGCATTATAACATTTAAATAAAATTATACCTACGAAATGAATTCTTTCTTCGAAATTATAGAACTCCTTCTTAACATATTTCCCAAGATTTCTATCACTCTTTCTTATTATAATTCTCAAGGAATTGGTGTGAGTTTCAAATGATCCCAAAGGCCCTATTTATAGGTTTCCAAAAGTATTAGGTGTTGACATGTGTCTAGGTGGTCAAGCATTTACGGTGGCAAGTCATCGTTTGGGTGTTGCGTTTCGGGGTGGTCTTGCGGTCTTAACATCACCAAATGATGACAAGTGTTTTAGCTTTCTCTCTGGAGACGACATGTGTAAGGTGGAGGTGACCAGTACGTGGTGGAAAGGTGATAAGGGTATAAGGGTCATTTCACATATGAAGGGTATTTTGGTAATTTCACACTATATATTTTCAATATTTTTTAGAGTTCCTTAAAAATATTTTATTTACAAAATGGCCCTTTTTATATTTTATTTTAGTCCCTAAAATTTCATAAAATTATATTCTTTACTCCAAAACTTATTATATACCTTAAGATATGTCATAAGACTTCGATTTGATCCTATTTACGATTGATTCTTCATATTTAAAGATGAGGTTTGTTATATTGATAGCCAATAACACCACATATCTAATAATACAACATTTATAAGATAGTAAGTAACACATGAGTGTAAAAACAAACTATATACATATGAGCACATAAAAGTGGGGTCATTACATCCTACCCTCCTTATAAAAAGTTTGGTCCCCAAACTTGGCTCGTATTAATTTACAAAAAAGTATGGATATCTCTCCTTCATTTCATCTTCCTGCTCCCATGTTGCTTCTTCAACTGAATGATTTCTCCATAATACTTTGACTAGTGGAATTATCTTGGTCCGTAATATTTGATCTTTATGGTCGAAAATTTCTACCGGATGCTCAATGTATGACAAATCTTCTCTAGCTTAAAGAGGTTCGTGACTTAAGATATGTGTTGGATCTGGGACATATTTCTTTATCATTGATACATGAAACACATTATGTACACTAGAGAGTTCAGGTGGTAAGGCTATTTTATAGACGACGGCTCCTATCTTTTCAAGGATTTCAAAAGGTCCTATGTATCTTGGGCTCAACTTCACTTTCTTCCCGAATCGTATTACTCCCTTTGAAGGCGATACTCGCAAGAACACATAATCTCCTTTTTGGAATTCTAACTGTCGGTGTTGATTGTCAAAATAACTCTTTTGACGGCTTTGAGTGATTCGAAGTCGGTCTTGTATCAATTTGACTTTCTCTGTTGTGATCTGAATTAATTCTGTTCCCAACAATTTTCTTTGTCCAACTTCTACCCAACACGCGGGAGAACGACACCTTCTACCATATAGTGCTTCATATGGATCCATTTGAATACTTTCTTGATGACTATTATTATAGGCAAACTCCACTAATGGTAAATGATCATCCCAATTCACCTTTAAATTAAGTACACAGGCCCTAAGTATATCCTCTAAGGTTTGAATGGTTCTCTCAGATTGTCCATCTGTTTGAGGATGAAAAGCGGTGCTGAAATTCCATTTTGTTCCCATGTGTGCTTGTAGGCTTTTCCAAAAAATGAGAAACGAATCTAGTGTCACGATCAGAAACAATTGAAATTGGGGTTCCATGAAGCCTAATTATTTCCTGCACATACAACTTGGCTAACTTTTCTAATGAATGGGTAATTTTAATGGCAAGAAAATGAGCAGATTTAGTTAACCTATCAATAATTACCCAAATAGAATCATTACCATTGGAACTCCTTGGTAAACCTGTCACAAAATCCATGGTAATATGTTCCCATTTTCATTTAGGGATATGTAGAGGTTGTAATAATCCTGACGGTTTATGATGTTCAGCTTTTACTTGTTGACAAATCAAACAGTGAGATACAAATTCTGCTATCTCCCTTTTCATAATATTCCACCAAAACACTTCTCGAAGATCTTTATACATCTTGATATTTCAAGGATGAAATGTAAATCTCGAGCAATGAGTTTCCTCCAAAATTTGCCTCTTTAGTTGGGCATCACGTGGAACACGCACTCTATTTCCAAACCTTAATATATCATCTCGTATCGTAAATTCGATTCTCTTCCCTTCAATAACCTCTTCTTTAATCTTCTTCAGTTGTGGGTCATTTACTTGTGCAACTTTAATTCTTTCCGTCAACGTGGATTGTATTTGTACGTTTATGATTATTCCTCCTTTGGTATAAATACGTACATCTATTTCCATACTGCTCAAATCTTTCAATAGAGCTTCTGGGATGGTAATAAGACATGCTAAATTTGGTGTAGACTTTCTACTTAAAGCGTCAGCTACTACATTAACTTTCCCCGGGTGATAGTGGATATTTACATCATAATCCTTCATCTATTCTAACCGCCTCCTTTGCCTTATGTTCAATTCTTTCTGAGTAAAGATATATTTTAAACTCTTATGATTGGTATAAATCTCACAAGTCTCACCATACAAATAATGTCTCCAAATCTTAAGAGAAAAAATTACCGCTGCTAATTCTAAGTCATGGGTTCGATAATTTTGCTCATGTGGTTTTAACTGTCTCGAGGCATAAGCTACTACTTTTCCATTTTGCATTAGAACACATTCCAAACCATTTTTAGAAGCATCACTATAAATCACAAATCCTCCTGTACCGGAAGTTATAGTCAAAATTGGGGCAGTTACTAATAGATTCTTAAGTTCTCGAAAACTATTCTCAACTTCCTCAGACCATTCATATTTCAGACTCTTTTGCGTTAACCTAGACAGAGGTTTGTCAATACTAGAAAATCCTTCAATAAATCTTCGATAATAACCTGCTAATCCCAGGTAACTACGAATCTCCGTTACATTAGTTGGTCTTGTCCAATCTAGTATAGCCTCGATCTTTTGAGGATCAATCGACACTCCCTCCTTGGATATGACATGTCCTAGAAAAGAAACACTAGGCAACCAAAATTCACACTTCTTTAATTTTGCATATAATTTATCTTTCCTAAGGATTTGTAATACTATCTGCAAATGCTTCTCGTGTTCTTCAATATCTTTGGAATAAATAAGGATGTCATCAATGAAAACAACAACACACTGATCCAGATATTTCCTAAACACTCTATTCATCATATTCATAAAAGAGGCTGGTGCATTAGTTAATCCAAATGGCATCACAAGAAATTCATAGTGACCATATCTAGTACGAAAAGCTGATTTTGAAATATCCTCTTCCTTAATCTTCAATTGGTGATAGTCTGACCTAAGGTCAATCTTAGAAAATACTTGTGCACCTTGCAGTTGGTCAAATAAATCATCTATACGCGGTAAGGGGTATTTATTCTTAATAGTCACCTTATTTAGTTCACGAAAATCTATACATAACCTCATCCTCCCATCCTTCTTTTTAACAAATAACACGGGAGCACCCCAAGAGGATATACTTGGTCTAATAAAATCCTTGTCTAATAGATCTTGTAATTGAACTTTTAATTCCATTAATTCTAAAGGTTCCATGCGATAAGGTGGTTTTGAGATTGGTGTAGTTCTAGGAACAAGGTCAATGGTAAATTTTACTTCTTTACTAGGAGGTAGACTGGGAAAATCATCTGGAAAAACATGTGGATAAAGCTTAGCTATAGGAATATCTTCTAAACTCGGCTCTTTTGTTTGAAAATCAATAACACTGGCAAGGAATCCTTGACATCCCTTCTTAAGAAAACTACAATCTTGCATTGCAGAGATAATACGCATGGGCGATAAGATGCTAGTTCCTTCAAAACTGAATTCTGGTTGGTTAGGAATTTGGAAAATAACACTCTTCTCAAAACAATCAACCCTAGCATGATATGATGCTAACCAATCCATCCCCAAAATGACTTCAAAATCTCTTATGTCTAAAATTATCCAATCAACGAATAATTTATGGCTACTGACATCTATAGGGCATGACTTATACACTAATGTTACCATCAATAACTCATCCGAAGGAGTAAGAACGTGTATACTATGATTCAAGGGTTCAGGAATATTAGGAAAGCGATTAACAAAATGTACAAAGACATATGAATGGGTAGAACCAGAATCTATTAAAACTTGAAAAGGTTTTGCACATATAGAAAATGTACCTGACACTACTGCATAAGAAGCCTTTGCATCGAAAAGATTAAAAACTCTACCCCATCTGCCCTGATCCTTATTGTCATTAGAAGTGTTTGTTGCTGCCTTCGCTTTATTAGGATAATCTCGCATTTTATGTCCCTTTTGGCCACACCCAAAGAAACTTCCCGTCTCCAGGTAACATGGTTGCCCTCTATGAATATTACCACAACGTTGGCATTTATCACCATTAAAGGGTTTGTTTACTAAAGGTTGTCCTATATTAGGTATAGTCCTAAAGGGTTTGTTATTGGGGTTCCTTCCTCTTTGTTATCCAAACTTCCTCTTCCTCGCTCTAACCTGATTATATTCTTCACTATCCTTCTCAGCTATTGTTGCCCTAGCCCCTATGTCATTATATGATGTCAACTTCAGGATGGAAATTTGGCAACGAACATTCAACCTTAACCCACGATCAAACTTCTTGGATCTTAAAACATCGGGTATCACAACATAAGGTGTAAAATGGGATAACTCAGTAAACTTTGCCTCGTATTGACTAACCATCATATTTCCTTGAACCAAACTCATGAAGTCAGCTTCTTTTTGGTCTTGCACCATTTCGAGAAAGTATTTCTCATAGAAGATCACTAAGAAGTCATGCCAACTTATGGGATTATTCCTTTCCCCGTGTATTCTTTTAGTCATTCTCCACCAATGTTCGGCTTCACCTTCTAACATGAATGTTCCAAATGAAACTCGTTGTTCATCTATACACTTAAGAACATCGAACATCTTTTCTATTTGCATCACCCAATTTTTTGCTTCAGTGGGGTTATGAGTACCTTTAAAAGACGACGAATTCAACTTCTTGAATTGTTCAATAGTACAACTACTTAAGTCAAGATTCCTTGGTGCTCCATTATTCACCTGATGCTCCACAATTGTTGCTAGACTTTCAATTTCCTTGTATGCACCTTTCAGTCCCTCCATACTTGAACCACTAGTTCCTGGAGTTGATCTTGTCTTGGTCATTTTCTACAGTCATGGACAAGCGTAAGATGTATTATACTAGCCCAAGATTGAGATTATATATATATATATATATATATATATATATATATATATATATATCGTAAGACATGTGGAGGGTTATCACATAAGTCGGATATTTAATCCTGTATCATATGTATGGAAACTTAAAATCTATAACGTTCGAAACTTATGTTCAGTAGCCTACAGGTTCATAACCTATGCTCTGATACCACCTCTGTCACGACCCCAACTCATTAGTAGTAGGGAATGAGTTTCTTGACATGCCACCAAGTCATTCAATGTTATGGCCTTAAAATATCTTTTTAAATAAATGCAACGAAAATACATTCACATGGTCATGAATCGTAAACTATTGAAAAATGGAATTACATCATCAGAGCTTTCTAAAAGGGAACTTCGTATATATTAAAGTATGAATGGATTACAACTTATGCCAAAATTAAAAACTTATCACTAAAGAGCCTAACATGCTCTATCTCCTAAAAAACAACCGTTATATTTAAAAGTATAACAAAAGAGCTCCTTAAGTTAGATTTTCAACATAGTCCTTCTACACTCCATCCTCCAGTCTAATCATTTCTTGAAAAATCGTTATTTATACAACGCCAGCTAAAAGATTAATAAGATTTAATCTCCCGACGTTCCAAGGTTTTCAGAAAATAGATACCTATTCAAGTCAAAAGAGAAGGCATATAGATATATGGATAGGAACTTGTAGTAATTAAATATATATTTTGAAATGATAATATATATACCACAATTAGATAGCTCAGAATAAGAAGAATGCAGCAAATCAAATGTGATAGCTTTTTCTTTCAATCATATCATTTTAATGGCCAAGTACACTCTAATACCGTGTTCTTTTACCGTATTATACCCCGATATTTGAGGGTCAATTGAACTAGTTCATCACAACGCCTTATTTAGGGCACACCAGCGATAACCCAGCTGCGAAGGTCAGTCAATAAAGAGGTCCCTTAGGCCGAATCTCATTTCTAATATTCAATTTCATTTTCAATACTCATTTCAATCAGTATGTCTATACGGAGAGATATAAACATATCACAAATGAATCAATCATCGGTATCAGATGCATTTTGAGAATAAAAGCAGTTCACAAAATATATAGTTTTGCATTATATCATATACTTGAATTGTGCAAGAAATGACATAGAGTACTCACCTAAAATAGAGGCCCAAAAATACAAATATTGAGTCTTGGATCACACGTTAATCTAATAAATACAATAAGGTTTAATTACGTATTCTAAATAAAGCCCAATTCTAAATATTGTGTTTTAATCCTAAAATATCTTGATGAAAAAGGTTATTAAAACCATTTTCTCAATTTTTAATATTCATTCATCGTATTTAAAGAATTCCATTCATAGTTCTTCCTAATTAGTCGGTTCCCAGTAGAGATCGAGGGTCACAGGGGCACCACTTAAATACCATCTCATCTAGACAGAATATTTTCGAATTTATTCCCAGTAGAGATGGAGGGTCACAGGGGCACCACTTAAATACCATTTGAACTTGACAGAATTTCACCGGGACTAACTACTAAAATGAGATTTCATAATAACGAGCAATTGCTTAAAAAATCATTTTAAAAAGTGTACATATATTTTTCGAACAAGTTGACATATTTTGAAAATAAAATCAATTTAGATTGTTTCCAATTTTAAGTTTTGATTAGTGAAGTGTTTAATGTATTTTACCAGCATAACTACTAAGTAAAGCTATAAAATACGAAATTAAAACTACAAAAATGCATTATAACATTTAAATAAAATCATACCTATGAAATGAATTCTTTCTTCGAAATTATAGAACTCCTTCTTAAGATGTTTCCCAAGATTTCTATCACTCTTTCTTACTATAATTCTCAAGGAATTGGTGTGAGTTTCAAATGATCCCAAAGGTCCTATTTATAGGTTTCCAAATGTATTACGTTGTTGACATGTGTCTAGGTGATCAAGCATTTACGGTGGAAAGTCATTATTTGGGTGTCACGTTCCAGGGTGGTCTTGCAGTCTTAACATCACCAAATGATGACAAGTGTTTTGGCTTTCTCTCTGAAGACGACGTGTGTAAGGTGGAGGTGACCAGCAAGTGGTGGAAAGGTGATAAGGGTATAAGTGTCATTTCACTTATGAAGGGTATTTTTGTAATTTCACACTATATATTTTCAATATTTTTTAAGAGGTCCTAGAAAATATTTTATTTACAAAATGGCCCTCTTTATATTTTTATTTTAGTCCCTAAAGTTTCATAAAAATATATTTTCTACCCCAAAACTTATTATATACCTTAAGATATGTCATAAGACTTCGATTTGATCCTATTTATGATTGATTCTTCATATTTAAAAATGGGGTTTGTTATATTGATAGCCAATAACACCACATATCTATTAATACAATATTTATAAGATAGTAAGTAACATATGAGTGTAAAAACAAACTATATACATATGAGCACATAAAAGTGGGGTCATTACCGGTTTATCCTAATAAATACTAAATCGTAATGAAAACCATCATTTCTTTTGAAATAGGAAGCTGTATTGATAATTCATGGTGTTATAACCCATAGTTTTTATTGTACAATGTTAGATACATATCTCAGTTCCTGATGTTGTATAATTATTTATAGCCAACACTATGCCTGATCATCATATAATTCCACTGCCTATAGGTAACTATTTAAAATAACTGGAAGGAAGCGAATAAGCCAAACTTTGCCAAGTAGATAATTCTACTTCTATAACAATGTATATACGAGAGTTTGTTTTTATAGCATAGTTGGAACTGAAATGCTTGTAATATAACACAATTTATACTAATCTAAAGAAAAATGAAATATTAACAGTATTGAATGAGGGTATACTGGAGTTTCTGATATTTAAAAGGACAATATGGTTATTTATAACTGGAAAGGTTTTATCAAGTCATAAAGATAAGGGTTCAGATTATAACAAGATAACCCAAAATTCTCGATTATAGGCTTAAAATGCGTAGCAATACCGCTATAAGATCGTCCCAAATCTTTGGACCATCGACCTAAATAATTGGAGAAAAATAAATAACTAGACACACTAATTAGAGTGGCACTTATACGTATGTAGCAAATAAAACTAGGCACTCAACATCTATGTCATACAGGATAAATAGAACTTACGTGGTATATTGGAGTCTAATCCCCGAATCATAAGGTACGCCATTGGGGTTTTACTAATAATAAATCATAAGTTGCAGGGTATTACTGGAATCAGGGGTGACAGTGAAGTCAAGGGGTTTAACTGAAATCAGGGTTTTAATAAGAATAATTAGTTGTCATAGTTTGTCCGGATGGGGTTTAATTAGATAAAGATTGAATAAATATTCATCGTAATATGAACTACACAAAAGAGATCAGGGGCTATCACATAGTGATATAAATAAGGGAATAATTTTAAAGGAGTAAGCTCAAATTTAATAGTGAAATACAATCACCAACCATAATTCCGTGGAATTTTGACTGGTTGGTTTGCATTTGATGTCTCTGGCTGTGATTTTAATGCAGGATTTTTATGGCTAATCAATATAGACATTTTACAAGTTTATGTGTATGCATACTATTTGTTATTAATACGGTGACATAACCTTCACTTTATATGAAGCTCGGCTCGAAGTTTAATAAAATTGATTGATAATGCAGGTAGTGGATTAATATTTATACATATCTTTTTGTAGGATCCGACTTTAAAGTTTTGTAAAATAATTCAAGTCATCGAAATAGCTTTCAGGAAAATGTAACAAAATAATGATTTTTTAGGTTTGTAATCGAGTAGCTTGGTTCATCGTAAAACATGTTAAGTAATGTAGGAAAATTTATGGTACAGGCTTCACAAGGTAAAAATGAAAATTTTTACTAGTGTTCCAAGCCTGTAATTGACACAATGGATGAATTTGGAACTCTTAAAAATAGTGTTGATTATAAAATGTTTATATAATAAAATGTTCCTTTCGACACTGTGAATCCAATGGTATGTTCCATGTATTTTTCTAAGCAAGGGTTTAAAATATATGAATAATTTAAGATGACAAACCTCACCATTTTTACGTGTATTTTTAAATTCACAGTTGTGTTTTAAAATTAGCAGTATTTCCTTTGACCACCTATACTATAGACACCACATTCTAGAACCCCTTAAGTATCTTCTTAGGTACCTAGCAGTTCCTCCTTCACTACAAACCCTAGGTCATACTCCGAGTACTGATCTAAAGGCCACCGGGCGCTCTCGAGCCCCGTTTGACTACCAGTCATCTCTCACACCAGAGCAAAGGCTCAATGAATCTTCGAAGGGATCTGAATCCCCTTTCCAATGGTCCACCCTGTGCGCGAATCGGACTCACATTCATGATGAACGGTCCATTTTACTATCAAAAATTGATCTGGAGGCCACCGAGCACTCCCGGGACCCGTTTTGATCCCAATCAACTCTCTCACCCGAGATAAGCTCAATGAATATTCAAAAGGATCTGAATCCCCATTCCAACGGTCCATCCCACGCATGAAACAACCTTATGGTTCGGACGAATGGACAATTTGCTCCTAAAAACTGATACGGAGGCCACCAGATGCTCTTGGGCTCCATTTAACTCCCATCAACTCTTCATCTCAAATGAGACTGAATGAATCTTTAAAGGTATTTAAATAAACTTTCCAATGATTTGTCTCGTGCATGAATCATCCTTACAGTACGGACGAATGACCCATTTTACTCTGAAGGGTCACCAAAAACTTTCGAGCCCCATTTGACCAAGGTTAACTCTCCAAACAAAGTGAAGATCCCTGCATAACATTTCTAACAATTTACCCATGAAAGAATCGTCCTTACGATTCAGAAAAATGATTCGTTCTCCTCTTGTCCTAAAGAACAATTGGCACTTCCAAGACCCATTTGACCATGATCAATTCCTGAACTCGGGAGCAACCCATGGATTCATAAAGGTCTCTGAATACCCTTTCTAACGGTCAATCTCGTGCAAGATTCAGTCGTGCAGATTTCATTTATGACCATTTTTCCAGAAAATCTACATCAGACTGTCGAATGACAAATCTATTTTCTTGCCTATCACTAGTGTGTCTGGGGTTGCCTGTCATTATGCATGTCAAGGACAATGCCGATCGGCACCCCCTTTAGACTATATAAAGGGAACTTGAGCTCACTTCTAAATGCACCTCATAAACATCCCTCTTAGTGATCTCAGCAACATTCTCTCAAAGTCAGCATGGTTTTTATATTGAAACCTCTCTCCCACATTCCATTTCCGTCCTTTCCTTACCCAATTTAGCAAATTCCCTTCCCTCTACTCCTACCACCTTAATCCACTTGGAAGATCAACCCTTCAACAATCAAGATCAACTTTAAATCTTCCGAGGAAGGTCCAAACCTTTCACTCTCTATTTGGATTATCTTGTTTTCGGATTAGTTATTTAATTCTTAATTTATCATTTCATCTCTATTAGACCACACATATTAATATCCAACTTTTTTACTAGTAGTATTACATATACTATATTTTCCATAAATAATAAGAAAACAAGAAAAAGAGGGCCCTCTTGTAAATTTTGAACGGGGATTTCTCACTACCTTTTCTTACACTAAAAAATCCTTTTTCTACACACACATATAATAAAGTCCCGATTGGATTTATGGGATAAACCCCACCATCGTGTAACATGTGAACTACGTGGAATTTTATGCCTTTTTAGGATACGTAGATGTCTCGGGTAAAATCCAAGATTCGAGTCCTCCTTTCCTATTTTTGTTCATGTATTATTTCTATATATTATATTTATGATTCGTGATCACATTTTGTCTAACATATACCCATTTATTTCTATAAATGAGCGGTAACTCGACAAATATACACATTATATTTTTAATTATTATTTTGGGAACACTTCTAACGATGACCTCACTCCGTCTTTATCCATGATGTGAGTCGAGAATTCTATTCTCCATTTATATATACAAGTACACATAGTTCACGGAGTTATTAAGGAGAAGAATAACACTTGCCCATGAGAGACCGAAAGGGTAATATGGGTGTCTAACACCTTCCCATACCATAACTTAGCCCCTGAATCCTTGAACGAATTGGTTTTGACAAGCATCAGTATGTCTTTGATGTCGTTCTCTCAAGGCGAAAATATTTTTTTTTGTCTATTTTGTGCAAAATTGGTTAGCCACTCTAGCTCTATACATCACCCCAATCGACAAGAGTTGAAGCATCCTGAGAAAAAGCGCGAGACCACCGCGCACACGCGACGATCGAAATGGGATGGCTAGAGTGGTGACTCCACTAGGGACTTTATTTGTCATAAGAGGGCTATACTCTATTCTTACATGGGTGTTATCATTTTCTGCATGTGTGTCGTATGTTCAATTTTTCCTCTATTACTTCTTGTATATATCTACCTCATGTTTATATCACATCTCACCCACTTTTCACTTCATGCACTTGTAAATACCCTCCGTGTAAACCTCACACTACTTACAGTTGTATATAGGATCAATTGTACCCACATGTTTTACACACCACCTATAATATTCGTTCTTAGGTTTCACTAGAACACACGTCCACTTATCACACTTGTATATATCCATGTTCACTTCCACGCATCACAGCCCACTTGTAGTTGATCCATGCATAGGCTCACTATCGCACACTAACTCATAGATATTCACACATCACTCACTCACACCTACCATGCTTAGTATAGTCTTCACACTCCATGCTAGATTTACTTTACTTGTACATGTTTGCCCCATAGTACTTATTTTACTCATCATAAACTACTTTCTCCATAATATACTAATTGAAGAATCATGAATTTTTTCCACACTACATCACCAAGGGCATGGCTATTGACTAAATTTTTTTTCCGTACTAGGGGTTCACTTTGTGATGGGCCGCTGATCCGACAGGTCGCAGTTAGCCTAAGAAATATGACTCTTACCTTCCATTGGCCTAGTACCTTCGACGTAAATCGAACGGTTCTCCCATATTGTACCGCTTGACTGAACTCATAACAGTCCAAGGGAGGTATATAGTAGGGAACTCGTTCACGTACGTCGAGTATATCGAATTCTCTCACACGTACTGTCCCCATGAGGTATATAGTGAGGCAATTAATGTACACTTAGGTATATCAAATGGCTTGTTCACACGTACCGATTGCCCTCAAAAGAAAAAAGTATATCGTGAAAGTCATGCTAAGGGGGGAACCCTTCCACTAACCCCAGAAACTGCATAAACCTCATATAGGCGTCAAACTTAGGGCACTCATATTTAGTTTGTCAGTTTCTACACGAAACTATGTAAAAATGACGGGTCGTCTTGCCGTCCAAATTTTTTCACTATTTTGTAGTTTTTCAAAACAGAACCCTGTCCATGAGCTTGGAAACGAGTCAAACCGTATCTTACCTATTTTTCAAACCCAATTTTCCCAGGCTTGGGTCCTATACGACATTTATTTTTTGCATTTAGGAAAACCTAATACAAGTGAAAATATAATAATAATAATAATAATAATAATAATAATAATAATAATAATAATAATAATAATAATAATGATAATAAAAATAATCATGTTGAGATTTTTCTCTCACGTTTCCCTCCTTTTTGTCAAAAATGTCAAAATCATTCTCTTTTAAAAAAAAATATACCAAAACAATGTTCCTCCCTTTTAAAAAAATAAATTCGAACCATTTTTTCTTCTCAAGTCGATTGCATACCCGATTCTTGGCCTCGCTCCCTATTGGCTTCGGTCTTTTGTCAAACCGCTTCGAACCTCCAAAGTTCCTCTGCTACTTCATTCAAGTTTTAATTTTGCCTTCACGAGTCCTTCACGGAAAATTCCGACCAAGAACCGAACGTGCGTCCTGATCTGATGGCAGTCTTAGTCCAACTCAGTGCCAAGATTGACAACCTTCAAACTGAGGTCCATGAAATGAAACAAAATTGGGTACAAGTTCTCAAAGAAACCAAGATTTGTTAAATCGAAACCTCATCAAACCCTTGGACCCCCGTTTACGAAACCCATTTCCCAAGAACTTTAAGACTGATGCCCATTATGATTTCCATCGATCGGAGGGCCACACTACCGACCAATTCTTCCATCTAAATAACGTGATCCAAGGCTTGATTGATAGAGGTATCATTGCCCCACCAAAATATCCTAAGACCAAGACCACTAATAACCCACTTCCAACCCACATGAATGCCATCTTTCTAGAGAATGACCCAAAATTTGATTCATCTACCAAAATTGTGCCTAGTAGAGCACCTATCATACTCGTAATCTCATCCAAACCACTCAAAGTTTGCCCATATTTTCTCCTACACCCTAGCTGCTTTACTAACCAAGCTTTGCCACTCCTCACAAGGTCTTATATTACTATTCGCACTCGATCTGAAGGGAGAGATATGGAGTTACTGGCTATTCTAAACCAACTCTTGGAGTTCAGGATGAAATTGAACACCAAGATGACCATCGACTGTCAAAAATTCAATGGCTTGTTCATAGAAGCTTGAAAATGGGCTGGAGAATCAGATGAGTGGGTGATACCCATTGATGAAGTTAGCTTAGTACAGATCATGATAGACATGTTTCGACAGACCAACGAGATCTATAACATTCACTACACCAAAATGGGTAAATTGTCACCCTTCCAGCGCTAAGACTTGTCATGGTCATTGACCGTGACAAGGTCGTGACAAAGTATTGTCACGGTCAATGACCATGACAAGGTCGTGACAAATATAATTGTCACGGACTTGTCATGGTCAATGACCGTGACGCGACCGTGACAAATGTCGCAGTAAAAAACCCTTTCCCCTTCTTTTTTCCCCTGCCGTTTCTTCCCTCCTCTTTTCTCTCTCTCTCTCTACGCTGCTGCTCTCTCTCTCTCTCTCTCTCTCTCTCTCTCTCTCTCTCTCATATATATATATATATATATATATATGTGTGTGTGTGTGTGTGTGTGTGTGTGTGGGGAGGGGGTGGGGCAAGGTGGGGGACTGTGCGTGTGTGTGTATGTGTGTGCGTGCGTGCGTGTGTGGTGGGTGTGGGGTGGGGAGGGGGTTGGGGCAGGGTGGGGGTAGGGGGTGGGATTATTATTATTACTATTTTATTATGATTATGATTATTATTATTTTTAATAATATTATTATTATTATTATTATTATTATTATTATTATTATTATTATTATTATTATTATTATTATTATTATTATTATTATTATTATTATTATTATTATTATTATTATTATTATTATTATTATTATTATTGTTATTGTTGTTGTTGTTGTCATTTATGTTGTTGTTGTTGTTGTTGTTGTTGTTGTTGTTGTTGTTTTTGTTGTTGTTATTAATTAATTATAAATATGAATTTGAAATTTGTAAAAATCTCTATTTTAATTGTAATAAAATTAAAATATGAAAAAATGTCATTAAAATTACATTAGATAGTGATTTATGTAAAACTGTCCCCTAAAGTTGGTTCAGTCTTAATTAGGTTCCTAACGTGAGTGACATGTGTCAAGTTCATTAGAGGAGTTAATTTTATGTTAAAATTTGGACAAAATTAAAACAATATGATAATTTAAGGGCTCGATTGAGAAAATTAAAACATCAGGGATCCACCACCAAACTTAAGGGACACATATTTTATTAACCCTAAAAATAAAGATTCCTTTTGCATAACTTTACATACACTCTTAAGGATTCCGATTATGGTGCTAACTCATGTAAGATGTTGATTGTGGAGAAAATATACTATGCCTTATATTATCATGAGACATGTATACATTGTGCATCAATAAGTACAAGAAAAATATGAAAGAAGTGACATGTTAGTCTTAATAATAACCAATAACGATTCACTATTACTTCACATTACTTTGGTGGTGTATTGTTCGGTTTAACCACCACACATGTTACCTTGCATTCTTTACATAAAATTAATTGTGCAGATGCTTGCAATATATGAGGTATATTTCTATAATATTGAGTATCTTGTAAGAATTAGGGGGGTGGGGAGGGGTGGGGCAGGTGGGAGGTTGTGTGTGTGTGTGCGTGCATGTGTGGTGGGTGGGGTGGGTCACGGTGGGGGGGGGGGGGGGGGGGGATGGGACAGGGATGGGTGGGGGGCAGGGTGGGGGGGGGGGCTGTGCGCGTGTGTGTGTGTGTGTGTGTGTATATGTGCGTGTGCGTGTGTGGTGGGTGTGGTGGGTTGGGGGTGGGGAGGAGGGGGAAGGGATGGGTGGGTGGGTGGGGGAGGTGTTTAATAGTAACAATTCATTTTTATTTGTAGTAATTGTACATATTTGCATGTCTTCTTTTAATTCATTTTGATATATAGTAATAACATTTATTTACAGCAAATGTCTCCTTCAGGTATTAAGGCGAGAATGATGATGCTAGTTATGATGATGTCGTCTGGGCTCGGTGGTAGCGGAGCCGACGAGGGCTCCTCGGCCCCTAGTCTCTCCAAATATGGAAAATTAGGGATGCCCATCGAGAACAAGTCGGGGCTATTAGCGATATCCCTCGAGCTTATAAAGATGATCATCGGCCCGGGGTACATTAGTTGGAAGGAGGTGCCATATGAGATCAAGTTAGCTGTTTGGGTGTCACTACAGGTAATATATTTATATTTGTATAAATATTTCAATTTCAATTTCGATCTCAATTTCATTTTATATTTATATTTATATTTATATTTATTTGCAACTAATGTTGTATTTGTTGGGCTGGAACAATTCAACCTGGATCCAAAGCTACGTGATTCCGTCTTGGAGCAGTTGAGGGAGCAACAAAAGACGTAGAAGAAAAATATGCGGACCCGGTACTTTGGGAAGACACGAGAGTCCATTATCCAATGGCGTGAATCCGTCCCGCCGAAGGAGCCGATCTCATTGTCACAATGGAAAAGGTTCATTGACAATGAGATCGGGGAGCAACAATTGGCATCTCGCCAATCGGGAAGGGAAAACCAGGCAAAAAATACGGACGTGAACTACTCCGGCTGTACGTCTTACGCCGAGGTGGAGCGTAGGATGATGGTAAGATTTAATTTTTATATAACTACATAAAATATATTATTCTGCATTATTTTACTTTGTGGGGCCGATACTAATTTTACTTTATTTTATTTTAGGGGATAGGGAGTGGCCCTGGGGGTAGGCCACATAGGCTCGATACTTATGTGGCTCTTCGGACGAAGAAGGGGAAGGACAAGGAGGTGTCCCCATGCATCGCTACCACGATTGTAAGTAATCCGACAGTTTAATTTTTGTTAATTACTTTATAATTTTTTAATTTACTTATTTTACTAATCATGTGCTTTTTGTCGTTTCAGGAAAAGCTTAAGGAAGTGCATGAGTCGCAGTTTGATGCCGACAAGGCATCTTTGTCCATAGACGCACTCAGCCAAGTTCTTGGCTCTGATTGCAAGGGTAGGGCAAGGGGGTGAGCTCGCGGGTGGACAAATCTAGGATCATCGGATTGGAGACGAGCGACACCGGGTTGACTTGAACGGTGGATTCACATGACGCGAAGCTGTCCCATTTGGAGGCGACGGTCCAGGATATGCACTCATTTGTGAAGCGTTCGTTGGGTGGAAACCATAATGTTAAAGGGAAGGAGAAGGTGGTACAGATGGATGTGCGAGAGGAGGAGGTGTGGGAGGACAAGGACGAGGATGTGGACCTCTCTGCTTCATCGCCGACATGTGCGGACTTTGATGATCCACTTCCCTATTTGGCTCCCTTCAACAGACCGATGTCGACACTTGGTTGGCTGAGCATGTTTATAATGGACATATTTGATGGACAACGGATAGGGCGGGGGTTGAGGTACCTGAATATCGTGCAGGGTGCACTAGTTCATGGACGTGAGCTTCAAGACATCAAGTCTAGGGTGCTCGTCATGCATGTGATGCCCGGGAAGGAGAACTCCCAATTGTGGTTGCGTGAATAATGCGACACGGGGTATATTAGTGGATGTGTTAATTCGTATATCATGTGGCCTACTCACCTCCTCAGCGTTAACCATACCCCAGAAATTTAGTGACATTGATTTAAGTTTGAATTGAATTGTTTTAAATTATTACATTTGAATTATATTTGGTTTATATGGTGATGCATATTCTCTCTATTTTGAATGTATATATGCACTATCTCTATTTTATCTGGATATATAATGTTTGAACAGGTACAATGTTGCTATAACAGGTATACATATACTGCTGGGCAGTGGCAGTGGCCAAACTGCCCAGCAGATGTTTTTTCAATTCTGCCCAAAATTGTCACGGTCATTGACCGTGACAAGTCCGTGACAAAGGATTGTTGTCACGGACTTGTCACGGTCAATGATCGTAATAATTTTTTAAACATTGTCACGGGTTTGTCACGGTCCTGAACTGTGATAAAACTTGTCAAGGTCAAGGACCGTGACATGACCGTGACAAGTCTAACGAACTTGTCACGATCATTGACCGTGACAAGTTCGTGATAAAAAAATTTGTCACCCCCAGAATTGTCACGGTCATTGACCTTGACAAGTCTAACTTGTCAAGGTCAATGAACGTGATAATTCAGCAGATTTGGTGTATCGATTTTTTAATTACTCACTAATTTGAAGTTGCAAGGGCGGTTGGTTCCCTCACTCATGAACCTCCTTGTTGAATGAGAAGATTTATATGAGGAAGTTGTTAAGGTCGTGGAATGCATTAATTTCTCTTGGCAAGAATACATCGTTGCCACTGTATTGGAGGGGGGATAAATTTGACAGCTCAGATGATGAACCAAGTCAGGAAAAAGTCAGTCCAGTTATCAGCATGTGCGGAATCATATCTTTTGAAGACTTATTAAAAATCAGTAAAGTAGCCATTCATCCAAGAATAGATGAAGATACAGGGTTCTTATTCTTCTCCGGCTTCGTAAACCACATGACCCATTTAAGGAGACACTACAAGGATTCAGATCCTCTATCATCGAGAATAATTAAGGAAAAGTGAGTTGTCGAGGAACTTTCCATGCCAAAAAAGACCATCGAAGAAAGCAAAATCCTCAACCAAATCAAGAAGACTCTAGATAACATCACCTTATGGGGAATCTTCATATCTTCCCAATTATATCGAAACATTGTGATAAAGATTATTACCGGGCCCACAGTCTCTCCTTTCACCCCTCCAGAAGAAGCTGTAAACTTGGTTGGATTTTTACCTTTACTAGACTCATTTACTTCTCGAAAGAGGAAATTTTGAAAGTCGGACCTGACCATAACTATGCCCTCAGCATCTCTGTTAAAGTGATGGGAAAGATAGTCCTTTTCTCACTCAGCGATAATAGATTTCTCCTCAATGTTTTCCCACTAAGAACCTATAATTGCTTGGGGTTAAAAGTAAGAGACCTTACTCCTACTTTCGCAATAATGCGTTCCTATGATAATACTCATCGACAGGTAATGGGATCCATAACACTCACAATAGGGGTTGGCCCTATCAATCCCATCACCGAGTTTTAAGTTATTGACATACCTACGTGCTTCAACTTGATGCTTGGTCGACCGTGACTTCATATAATCCGAGGATCATCAGAAGTTGAAATTCTTTGCCAAGGGGAAAGTTATCGCCATTTTGGGGGACGATGATGTTATAGAAAATGCCAGAACCAACAATTCGATACTAGAAATATAGCATGGGATGAATGATATGCTCCTCTACGACTTCAGGATTGATCCCCTTCCCCTTCCAATAGGATGTAATTTCAAAGACTGAGTCTATTCAGAACACAGGCCTCACGACAATGTAATTGTGATAGAAATGTTTAATAACATGCATTTCATGCTCGGACTGGGGCTAGAACGATGCCAACAAGGGATACTAGAGCCTATAGTCCTGAAAGAGGCCTATCCCCCATGTTGCCTGGGTTATTATCCTTCACTAGAAGAACTCACAACGCTCCACCAACTATGGATGAAAATGAGTTTAGAAGATGCGAAGACTATTTTGAGGGACTATCTAACCAAATGATTCGTCAAGGAGCATGAAGACCCCCTTCTGTGGATTTCCTGAAGCATAGTATGACCATGTTGATAAGAAGATGAAGTCGGGGATGGAAATCCTATTTCAAGACAACTACTCCTGGGACAAAGAATGCCAGCATAAAGTGCAACCTTCCACCCAGAAAGATGTAGCCATTATCGGGGTCTCAGAGGAAAGAGAATTCTAAAACTCATTCAACCTACAAACACTGGGACCCTCTGTATGATCCTTCTAAGAGCTACATCGTCGGACTCATCCACTCTGATCAAGGCCTCTGTTGAGTCTCTTCTCAACTAAAATGCTATACCAGTCCCACCTACTGAGATGAAACCCAACCTTATTGTTTACCATATCTCTTCATCTGTTAATGTTCCTTATTTTTCTGATAACAATGTAATCGATACTTCTTTTAACGAGGTTCTTAACACAGTTTTTCCTGAAAGTGAAATAAAGTAGAATTTTGAGTATTTTATTGTGCCTTATATTAATTTTCTTGATTCTAATCAAACTCTTGATGATAATGATTTTTCAAATGAACAATTCTTAACTGATCTTAATAAGGTTAATAACAAATAACATAATCGCATTCAAATTAATGATAATGAAACTCTTGTTGTTAATATCGGTTATAATAGCCAACGATATGAGATTAGGATAAAGTCCACCCTTAACGCATGTGAGAGCACATAATTCAAAGAAATGCTGAAAGAATTTATGGATATCTTCGCATGGTCCTACAACGACACTCCTGGCATCGATCCCTTGAGCTCAACACGCGATCCCAACTCTCCCGGGATGCAAGATGGTTAAATAAAAGCTACGAAAGCTTTGCACTGAATAGTTACCTAAAGTCAAGGAAGAGGTAGTCAAGCAGTTGAACGTGGGCTTTATCTGGGTGATCGAATATCCCAGATGGTTCGCTATTATAATACCCATACCAAAATCAAGAGGAAAAGTTTGTATGTGCGTCGACTATCGGGATTTGAACAAAGCATCTCTGAAGGAAAATTACTCATTGCCCAACATAGATATAATTATAGACAACACGGCCACTCACACCCTCAAGTCATTCTTCGATGGATTTTTTAGATACAATTAGATCAAGATGTGCCCTAACCATCAGGAGAAAACCGCATTCATCACCCCCTTAGGAACCTTTTGTTACACACTAATGCCATTCGGGCTCAACAACGCTAGGGCTACCTACCAAAGGGCTTCCATAACCATCTTGCATGATTTGATACACAAGGAGGTCTAAATCTACATAGAAGATATTATTATTAAGTCTAAAACTCAGGAAAGTCCCGTGCTAGCCCTTTGAAAGTTCTTTGAGCGACTTCGACGATACCAAATGAGGCTAAACCCATATAAATGCATTTTTGGCATCACGATAGGAAATTTTTTAGGATTTATGGTAAGTGAAAATGGAATTGAAGCAGACCCCGCTAAGCTAAAAGCTATACTCGAAATTACACCACCCCAAACGAAGAAGGAAGTCTGGGGATTCTTGGGAAAATTACAGTACATCAGCCGATTCATTAGCCAACTAACTTCTATTTTCAAACCCATCTTCAAACTCCTCTGAAAAGATTCTACTAAAGTCTAGAATGAGGCCTATCAAGACGACTTCGACAGAATAAAAAAATACCTTACTCGACCTCCGGTACTTATGCCTCCGCAGCCTGGTCTCCCTCGACTCTTATACTTGATTGTAACAGATATTGTAGCAGTTGCTTTGCTATGCCAACACATTGAGGAATCCCGCAAAGTGAGGAAAATCTACTATGCAAGTAAAAAATTAATAGGGTATAAATTCAACTACATTGCCTTAGAAAAATCATGCATCTCTCTAGTCTAGGTCACTCAAAAGTTAAGGTACTGCATGTTATCTTTTCCCATCAGACATGTATCCCGAATGGTTTCCATCAAATATCTGCTTGAGAAACTGTCCATGTCTAGTCGAATGACCCAATGGTTGATGTTACTAGATGAGTTCGATATCGTGTGTGTCACATAGGAATCCATGAAAGGGAGAGTCATTTTTGAATACCTTGTTGACTACTCCATGCAAGAGTTCGTTGTTTGGGTCTCTGAATTCCCAAATGAAGATGTTCTCTACACCTTTCAGGAGGACCTCCGGTGGAAAATGTTTATTGACGGTGCTGCTAACAAGAAAGGATACTGTATTAGAATACTTTTGATCACCCTTGGTGAGTTTCACACTCCCATTGCCATCAAGCTAGATTTTCCCGGCATCAATAATATGATCGGATACGAGGCATGCACTATAGGGCTCAAAGTCACCCTCCAAAAAGGTATCAAATACTTAGATGTCCACGATTAAAGATGAAAAGCTCTTACCCTTCCACGCCCACCTAGAAGAGCTGGCCTCCTAGTTCCAAGACATCACCTTCCACTAATTACCCATGCAAAGAAAACTTAACCGATTCCCTTTATACCCTAGACTCCATGGTCGACATGCTCGAGGGTATAATGATGAACCCTTTTTTAGTCCAAAAACAAGTTATACCAACCCACTGCTACCATAGAGGAAAATTCCGTTATGTCCGAGTTCTGGTACGATGACATTTGGTGCCTCCTCAAACATGGTAGCTATCCCTAAGTTTCCAACAAGAAAGAATGTGCCACTCTTCATAAACTAGTTGCCTAGTACATCATCTATGATAAAGCACTGTTCAAGAGAAACATCGATGGGACCCATTTGCACTGCATTACAGGGGCTGACATTGAAGAAATGATGCAGAAGATCCACAACGGGGAATGCAAACCCCACATGAATGGTCATATGCTTGCTAAGAAGATCATTCGTCAAGAGTATTATTAAACCACCATGGTTTAGGATTGCACTACTTACATTCATAGACGCCTCAAATGCTAACATTTTTCTAATATCCAGCACCTGCCTCTTTCAGAATTGTACAAGATGACTACTCCTTGGTCGTTCTACACCTAGGGAATTGACATCATATTCATACTTAAAGCTTCAAATAGTTATGAGTTAATTCGATTCACCATTGATTACTTCACTAAATGGGTCGAAGCTAAGTCATACGCAATACTTAATTCCAGGAACGTAGCCAGGTTTATTCGAAAGAACATCATCTGCCCATATGGGGTTCCCCACAAGCTAGTTTCAGATAATGGGATACATTTCAAATCCAAGGTCATAGAACTGGTTGACATATACGAGATTCAGAGATACAAATCTTCTCCATACCGACCCCAAACAAATGGTGCAGTCGAAGCTACCAATAAAAACCTTAAAGTCATCATCAGAAAAATGATCGAGAGTTACTGTGATTGGGATGATCGAAACCCTTACGCCATTTGGGGATACCGCACTTTAGTCAAGGCATCTACTGTGGCTACCCCTTAGTCTCTAGTATATGACATAGAAGTAGTCCTACCAATTGAGCTAGAAATACCTTCCCTAAGCATTATGCTTGAGAACAAAGTCAGCGAGGAAGACTAGCATTAGAATCACTTTGATGAATTGTCATTATCGGATGGAAAGCGGTAGAAGGATCTATACAACATACACGGGTACGATCGCTGAATATCACGATCATTCAATTGAAGAGTCAAGGACCATGGTGTCCAGGACGGAGATGTGGCCCTCAAAGAGATCATAGAACCCGTCTAGGACCTCAGAGGGAAATTCAAGCCAAACTAGAGTTAGCCCTACATCGTAAAGAAGATTGTCTCAGGCGGTGTCGCTATGCTCACTAACCTCGATGGAGAGGAAATGGCATGTCCAATCAACCTGGATCGTCTCAAGAAGTTCTACCCTCAATTCAAAATCTCGGTGCGCTACGACTCTTCTCATATCCATTATATTCTAAACAAAATCTGTTCATTTCTCTCTACCCAGAACTACATGGGGCATGATCCTCTAAGAAACATTTTACTTTCAAAATGGAACTCAATTTTTTTTAAAAACCCCAGAGATACGTAGGCGGTTTATGGTCCCCCTTTTTCACAAAATACTACTATTTTCTAACCTCTGAGAATGACGGATCATTTTATCATTTACATAAACAAAAGGATTATGTAGGCCTTCACGGTTGGTATGGATAACTCAAATGTAAAAATCATCAAGAGACACAACAATATGATCATTTTTTTTTTTAAATTTCAAATAAGGGAGTTCAGTCCCATTACATGAAATATCAACAAAGGGAGTCAAACTAACCATCCCTCTCCACTAACCAACTATTTCTAAACAAGACTAACCAAACTTCACAAAATTATTCCAATATCCCAAATAAAAAAACATCTCAAACACCAAAAGCTTCACAAAAGTCATCGAAAAAGCTTCACATAAAAATAAACCTAGCTTCACAAAGACCTATCCGTAGCTGCCAGAAGACCCAACCTCATCATCATTAGCCCACAAAGGTCCCCAAATTTCCCCCGCTTGGTTGATATTCCAAATACAATCCATGGAGCGGTATGCTCTGACGAGTCTGGAAAAAACCACACCCTCCCTTCCATGGTGTCAAAAATAATAAACCACCTCTGACCGGTCTCTTTCGTCAGGATCTTAACCACTACTCATTTTCACAACCATTTCAAATAGTCCCTAAAAACATAACAGACCCTCCCTATAGATTGAGATGGACGAGTCGACGATCGACGACTCTCCCACGGAGAACCTAACCTTATGCACATGGATTGAATCAACTCTTCAACCGAAAAGACGTCTAGTGTTCGAGGATACACTATTTGATCCCACCCAACTTGACACATAGGCCGCTAAGGGAAATAGAACGAAGTCTGCCACAGGCCCACTAAATGAGCATGCTGATACTCTCCTAGATGCAGAATATGATGAAGTTTCCCATACCATGATACCGACCAACGAAGGCACTGGGATCCATGCTCCATGAACTAATTGACCCAGTTCACTACAGATGGGCCAAAACTGATAAAGTAGCGAGATTTTTTTTTATCACGCCTACCAAGGGATACTCAGGGGGAATCGACAAACGTAAACTCTTAGCCAGCCATATGAACAACATAATCGGGCTCCCTCTCAGAAAATTAGAGTGACCTTTTTTCCAAGCATCAAGACCATTTAGAGTCTCCTCCAGTATCACCGCCGTAAGACTGTAACGGTAGGAAATCCAGGGTATTATCATAGCCAACTAAGGATTTACCATTAAGTCCCCCACTAACAGCAACAACCTCGGAGTTAGGCCCAAGGCAACATCTCCGACAAAGCCAGCATCACTAAAACCCTTAGCAGTCAATCCCCAGCAGCTGCAGAACATCAATAGGAGTAACAATCATCTCCTTGAAGCCCAGATGGAAGGTGTGGGTATTGTCCCAACACCTCTCTTCCAAAGCACACAACATCGCAATAGAATGCGACATCTCATCCAAAGCAATAGCTCCATTAAAACTAGCATCATTACAATTTGGTCTACACACCGAATTCAGTACAATCCAACGAAGGCGACAAGCCCCACTTTACCACTAAGCTTTCTATCGCCTCATAAACCAAGCCTCCAGGGTCTTCCTCTATCCAAAAAAAAAAATTCTAAAAACACATTTTTCTCAAAATAAGTCCGTTTAAAGCGAAGGTTTTAAAACTAAGACTCTTAGGATTTTCTCTACTCAAAAATTGTAAAAATACACGTTTCCTACTCTTTTTCAAAGAAAAACTAAGTAGAAAATTAAAGTGCATGTAGAGTAAGCCACTAAATCAAGATAATCAAACCAAATATGAATCTATTTTTTTCATTTATTGAGTCTCTTTTCAGGTGCAATGCCGCTATATCAAGCATGCAAAATGATCAACACCGAGCTTCCACAGTTAACGATGAATCTACAAGAAAATCCCTGTAAAAGTGGGATGTGATACCAAATTGTGAATTTTCAACATTTCATTGGATTAAATTTATTTTACTAGATGTAAATCTAAAAAAAACCAAGATTATAATTTTGTTAATCCCTAAACATTCATCTATGTTATTTAAAGCATTAAATCATGTAAACATGCAACCAAAAAATTTCAGGAAAAATCCCCACAGGGAAAAACGTTAGTTTCACTAATAAAATGGAAATAGTAAATTATAAACTTACAAGTGCAATACTACAATGAATTTCCGTAAGTAGCCACAAAAGACCGCAGTCTTGAACTAGAAATGACTCCCTCGAGAATCATAAGAATCGCAGTTCCTCCTTTAGCAGTGAATACCCTCGAGTGTCCTCAAGATCAACAGTAAAAACAACACTCCACAAGTATAACTTCGATAAAGAAGTGTTTGGGTTCCAAAGATGATTCAAAAAAGTATTTGAGATTGATTTGTGTGAATCAAAGAGAAGTTTTCCCGTACAAAGAGAAGACTATTTTGCAGTTGTTCTGTAGATTGTGTAAAATAATAGTCTTAATCAAAAGCTTCACAAAATAGGTTTTTAAAGGCAAAGAAAAAATTTGAGGCGACGAAAAGTCGTTTGAACGACATCTTAATGTCGTTAGAACGAGGTTGACATCTCATTAGAAGTGGCTTCAAACGACCTATATAATGACCTTTAAAACATGAAACCGAATGGCCTCGTTTGATCCATATGAGAACTTGGGTTTCAAACGACATGTCAATGTGGTTAAAAAAACATGCCAATCTGGTTACAACGACATGTCATTGTGATTAGAATGACATAAAAGTGAAAAAAATATTTTTTAAGTTTAAAAACACTGTTCGAAAACTATTTCAAAACATTAATAAAAACAAATTTAGAAAATTATCCAAATACATAGTGAAAAATCTAAGTAACACCAAACTCAATTCATACCAAAGTATACCTCATGTCACGTAGATGTTGAAGATGTGTGATATTTGGATCCGTCTTCTTGAACTTGTAAGCTTTAATGCCATGACGGTTGGAATGGGATACTCCATACATGATGTAAACTTGTTACTAGGGACATGATGAAAAATATGTCCTTATTAATCTCTCACTATGGCTATTTCGATACAAAACAAAAAAATTCGAATTACCTAACAAATGTCCTATACAAATCTAATACTATTTGATGAACCCAAAAGTGAAAATATAGTAAATATATAAGTCTTCAAAGATCTTTCAAATCTCCTTGCTTTCTCTTGTTCTTCTTTTTTGTGCTTTTGAAATGCCCATCAAAGTCCTACACACGATAAACAAAGCAAATACCTTCATGGCGTATCTAGTTTGAAATGAGATAATAAATGATAAATCAAATAAATAATCAATTCAATTCAATGAAATCAAATCTCCACCATAATTCAAACTCTCACTCCCCGATAATTCATAATTCATTCTCCCCATTTTTATTTGTTCGAAGTAGATAAGGAAAAGAATAAAACATAATAAACCGGAGTATTATGAGAAGCATAACAAATTATCACAAATATCTATCAAATTAGCTCATGCAAGGGTAAACTCAATAGGTTCCATAAACTATTTTTTATTTTTCAAATATTTTTCAAGAAAAAATAATTTTACAAAAACCACACATCATGAATTAACACTAAGAAAACCAAATCAAGGAAATGAAATGAATGGGTGTGAACAAATTCGATAGAAACATCAACTGAAACACTCATAACATATGTGTACGATGAAATTCGGATACTCCTAACGAATGAACTCAAAATCGCCCTTAGGTTTGAAACGATGAATTTATATGATATTGACTCAATCTAATCAACAAATGAAAGTCTAAAATGATTTCCACACCAATAAATTCTAAAACTATGTAATGCTTTTTCATGACTTTGTTAGGACGTGCGAACCCGTCAATTTCCAACCAAACTCCCTCATAAATAATAATTCTTTTTATGTTTCTATTGAGGTGCTAATATCTGTTGAAGAGATTTCTTGTTGGCCCCATTTTAGCATATTTTCTTTTTATTGCCCTAATTTTTTTCTTGGGCCCTTTTCAAAAAGTGGATTTCATGACGAGTTCACATGACACTCGCTGCCATTTCCCGTGTTCACTCATATTTTTTCAATATTAATTAAACTCTCACGGGCAATGATTCTTACATGCACTAATTTTATTGTCTCATTTTATCGCATTTAGTTCGTTTTAAAGAAAGGATAAAGATGAAAACACTTTGACCAACATGTGATAGAGAAGTGCACAAATCAATTAAATCCATGCATGTGTGCATTGAAGGAAATCATGAGTCAAACATGTAGAAAGCAACAACTAATCACATCTCAATGACTCCAAACATTGTAAAGAACATTGATGAAATGATGTTGCATCTCAAAACGTTATCAAAAAGGGACGTGGATAATGGAATGATATTGTGACTTGATCATCCTAAATGCCCATCCATATATGGTGTAAAACAAACTACAATTTTTTTTTTTGTGTTTTTCAAAAAAATTTATCAAACATAAAATCTTTTTAGCTTTTCAATTTTTACTCAAAAAAATATATAGTCTTTTTGTATTTTCCAAAATTTTTGAAGAAAAACAAAACTGTTTTTTAATTTTGCGAAAAATATATCAAAATGAAAAATAAGTACAATGGCAGTGCACACTAGCAATAGGCATAAAGATATGAACATAAAAATTATCCTATGCTAGCAAACAAGTCTAAACCTCCATCATTAGGTCTGGAGGAGTTTTTCAAAGGTGGTGACATCCTATGAAAAACATCCATTAAATCATGTGAATTCTTGACTAAATACTCAACTTGCTCACGAAAGTTCTCAAAATCTCTCATGTGATGTGTAGGAGCATGCAAGGTATCGTGTGTGGGAGTGCGTGTGGGAACACATGTAGTATCATAATGAGGTAAATGCCTATGATATACACTACCCAATTTAAAGAAAAATTCCCTGAGGTGTCCTCTCTTCTTGCAATGGGAACAAACATACACGGGCCTAGGAACACCTCTCTCAAAACGTCTAGGACGCTCTCTCCTATGGGGAAACAGATGCCTAGGTGGGTTAGGTTGAGAGCCATATGGATCTATAACAAACTTAGGAACCAACTCGTATGGAACATGGGAAGTGGACAAACCGTTATAACCTATTCCTAGTCTCTCAACCTTACCCTAAGAGGGATCGAGGAGCATCTTTCCAACCTTCTTATATGTGTCCTCTATAGTGACCTTGACCTCTTTGGCACGTTCGAGATCTCTATAGAGTTAGGACTCAAGGGATTTAAGTTCACTAATTTCCTGGCCTAATTCAATCAACTGCTCGCATAAAGAAACTCTCACCTTCATGAGTTGACTTGTCGAGGTCTCACACACCATCAAAACTTCTATCTCTCTCTCCAAATCTAACACCTTAAGACCTAACTCTTTATCCAACTTCTTCATCTTTAAAGTCTCGGTGTACAAGTATCTAAACGCCTTTTGGACATCCCCTTATCCCTCACTTGCAGTCTCATCCTCACACTCACTATCTCCGAATGGCTCGAAACATCATCAAGACTGTCACGTATACAAGTTTTCTCATCATCGTGGGACAAACTAGATGTGCTCACGGACTATCCAAGAAAGAAATGCTCTTTTCATTTGGTGATTAATTCCTGGAATCATCAGACTTGATGTCACTATCACTAAGAGTGTTTGTATTAGCAATCTTCTTACCCATTCTCTTTAGCATAGGGGGACACCATTTGCCCTCGCACTCATAACACCTCATATCTTCCTCTTTCTCACTGCTATCCTTGACTTTATCTTTCTTTTCGTTTTTCTCAAAAATCTTTTTATTGGAAGAATTTTCTTTGGAAACCTTGCGAAATTTTTTAAATTTTTTAGCAAATAATGCCAAGTCATCTAAATCAACCTTACCCTCAAAATCAGACTCACAAACTCTTTTTTTTTCTTTTTCTTAACCCGAGTCTTTAAAGCTATCCCTCCATCCATAGGCTTAATAGATTTGGTAAACATATCGATCTCATAAGTTTGAAGGTCTCCTACAAGTTCTTCAAACCTAAGAGAGTCTAAAATACCTAAAGAGTTAATCACAGTGACCTTAGCAATAAATCGGGCTGGGAGTGACCTAAAAATCTTTTTCACAACTCTCGAATCATCAATCTTCTCACCCAAATTAAAACTCGTGTTAACTATGTCCGATAACCTAGCATAAAACTCATCAAAATACTTGGACTCTAACATAATGATAGTCTCAATCTGAGTGGTCAAAGTTTTCAGTTAGACGCCATAACTGCTTTGGTACCCTCATGTGTCAACTGGAGGATATCCCATTCCTCTTTTGACATGGTGCGCGTTATGACACCTCAAAACTCGTCGGGGGTGATGGCTCCAAAAATAGTACTAAGGCCATGGGAGTTGTAGGTACTCCACTTAAGCTTATCATCAGTTCAATCAGACACATGTTTGGGATTAATCACATTATTAACAGGGATAGTGGAAAAATTTGTGCCATCAATAGTTTTTAAAGAGGATCTCATCTGAGCTTTCCAATAGGCATAATTTGTGCCATCAAAGACGCGCATCCGATTATATAAGTTATCTATTGGAAAAATTACGATTTTTCCAAACGATTGATATCACAACAATTTTGCAAAATAGGGATCTCACGATATTTTGGTGAAACCTGCTCAGATACCAATTTATAAAAGCGGGATGTGACACTAATTTTTTAATTCGTAAGATTTTAATGTATTAAGATTATTTAATAGATGTCAATCTCAAACAAACCAATATTCTAATTTTATTAAACCCTAAACATGAATCTGTGTGATTAAAAACATTAAATCATATAAGCATGCAACCAAACAGTTTTAGGAAAAATCTTCGCAGGGAAAAATATTATTTCACTAATAAAATGTAAATCGCAACTTAAAAACTTACAAGTGAAATACTCCAATGAATTCTCACAAGAATTCACAAAGGCCGAAGCCTTGAACCCGCAATGACTCCCTCAAGAATCACAAGAACCACACTTCCTCCTTCAGTAGAGTATACCCTCAAGTGTCCCCAAGACCAGTAGCAGAGATAGCAATCCACAAGAATAACTTCGATAAAAAAGTGTTTGGGTTCCAAACAGGATTCACAAAAGTAATTGGGATGGATTTATGTGACTTAAAAAAATATTTTGCCCTAAAAAGTGAAGACTATTTTGCAGTTCTTTTGCAAATTGGGTAAAATAAAAGTCTTAATCAAAAAGCTTCACGAAACAGCTTGTATAGGCAAAAAACGTTAAGGCTACAAAAATTCGTTCGGACGAGATCTTGATGCCGTTAGAATGAGATTGACATCTTGTTTGAAGTGGCTTCGAACGACCTATCAAACGACCTTTAAAACATGAAACAATACGGGTTCGTTTGATCCATATGAGAACTTGGGTTTCAAATGACATGTCAATGTGGTTAGAACGACATGCCAATGTGGTAAGAACAACGAGTAAATGTTGTTTGAAGGACATAAAAGCAAAAAAAATATTTTTAAAGTTTAAAAACACTGTTTCAAAACATTTATTAAAAATGCCTCGTTTTGATATAAACTAATTTAGAAAATTATCCCAATACTTAGTAAAAAATCTAAGTAACCCAAAACTAAATCCATACAAAAGTATACCTCATGTCGCGTAGATGTTGAAGATGCGTGATATTCGGATCCGTCTTCTTGAACTTCTAAACTTGAATGACTTGTAGGTTGGAATGCGATACTCCATAAATGATGTAAACTTGTTACTAGGGACATGATGGAAAAGATGTCCCTACGATCCCAAAGGGAAAGAACCAGAATTAGATGTCACATCACCTTTCCCATAACCCTATCTCCTAGGTACAACACATACCCAAACACGTACGACTGCAACCTCCTCATCTGCACCTACATGCCCGTAACCTCCATGGAGTCATCCTCTAAGGATAAAAGATCACCTACAATCCTTGATAGAGAATCAACATTTATTAAAGAGACAAAAAATTCCATAAAAATCTAAAAATTACCTGAAAATTCTTAAAAATTCCAAACAAATATCGGAACATATCTTCATCAGGAAGAATATTTTTTGGAAAATTAACCCCGTATAGACTCGCTAAGTCCCCAGCGAGATTAATATTATGCTCGTATCCCCAATATAGACCCTAAACATATTCCACAAACAGAACTAGCAATGCAACCACATCCTAAAGTCGAATTACAATTCCCAAGAGAAATCTCAAATCTCATGTTTTCCCCAGCGGAACCTGATAAGGTGTAAATATTTCATATTTATCCCTTTAATTTTTGTCCGTTTATGATCCCGTGCATCGTAATTAACTTGGGTCTATCTTGTATTCATGTTATTAACCATTGTTGGCAAGTATTTCTTGTTTCGTGTATCTTCCATGTGGTTTAGAGGTATTTCATGTAAGATAGTGCGAGAGAGAAATCACAATAGTGAAATAAACCAATAACAGGGAGTTAAAGGGCATTTTAGTAATTTTGCAACCTGAGTCCAGAAGCACAGCTAACTATAAAGTTGAAAAGTATGAAATCACAAGAACACTAGAAGAAACAACACCCAATTCTGAGCTACGATTGAGGAGTTACAATCATTCGAAGTTGAGAAAGAAATCCAAGGAAAGAAGAGGAAGCAAGCTAATACAATAAGTTTTGCCAAACTAGACTCCAAGCTGATTCAATAGTGAACCGCCTATGCACCTGAATCGATTCAGCATACCTATGCGTGAATTTTCATTTAAATGATAATTTTTCTAGGAGTTGTATTTGAGTTGGACTCTTGTAAAAACGACCTTAGGAACTTGTAGCTTCAAGTTAGACGTAGTTTTCTCAGTTTTTGACCTAGGAGTAGAGAGGAAGAGAGGCAAGAACCATGGTTGTAAGGACATAGATTTTCTATTGATTCCTTTATTGTTTTGGTTCAATTCCGGACAAAAACATTTGAGTCATATGATAGTGTTCTTGTGTATCCTTCAAGCCTATGACAATTTTGAGTTGAAGACGTTGCGGCCTACTTATCAAGAGAACATTATTGTCGAGTTTTAGTGCCACATATCACGTCATCAACATCATATTTCAAGTCTCCAAAGGTAAGAATGCTTTTGTATATTTGTAGGAGACTTGGAATAGTTTATAATGGGTGTAATTTTATTTCAGAAAGTTATTTTAGAACTTTGAATAAAAAGTTTTTGGGCTTAAAATTAAAAAATGAACTTCTGACATTGCGTTTGAAATTGTCGTTCGAATGAGTTTGTCATTCGAACGAGTTTGCCAATGACCTTTTCCATTTGGCCACTAGAACATCGTTAGATGGTCGTTCGAATGAGACTTCATTCGAACGAACAAAAATCTGGGAAAATATTTTTGGCAGTTTTCTCCATCATCCCACTACTTTTGTTCCCACTATCTTTTGCCAGTTTTAATAGGTCCGGGAACCAACTTTTTCATTTTTACTTTTTCATCTTGTACAACTTGTAAGGGAGAGTTTTGAAAATTTAATTCCTCCATGAAAAAGTTCAAGTTTTGAGTGTTTGTTTATCAAAAAAATCATTCTTAAACTCTTTTGTTTACACCCATATTAGTTTATTTCAAGTACCACATATATATGTATATATATTTCTTTGAGCGTTTGGCATCGGGTTAATTCTCATCCCATAAAATAGTTGTTTTGGTTCGTCTCTATTACGAAAAGGAGAAACGTTTACTGCGGCGTTCCCACTCGGAGAAAGGCTCGAGGTGCGGGTTGACGGTTGCCCTAAAAGCTTCATTGATGGATTCCAAGGTTCCGGTGGATTTCGGGATTGTCGAATAAGCAGAGGTTGGTACAATAAGATGCGTCACGGGCTTGAAGGGAGTCGAGTCGAGTTGACTAAGTCATTTGTCTTGTACTTGTAAAAATACCATACTTAGTGGAGTTAAGGCTAGGGTTGTCCGAGGTTTTTTCCATTTGGGTTTTCCTCGTATATCGTGGTGTAGTGGTTGTGAATTTATTTTATCTTGCAAATCACCTAAAACGCATATTTAGGGTAAAAAGATAAAATTGGGTTTAATTCACTTCTATTGTTTAAAATGGTGCATGTTTAATTATTTTGGGTAAAGTTTATTTTTAAGTTCAAGTTGGCACTTGTTTAATTGGATTATATTCTTGTGTAAATTTTTTAAACTTGATAATTAAATTAATATCGTTTAAGTGAATTTAAAGTGTGTGTGTGTTTACCATAATTCTTTTAATTAATTTCAATTTTAATTTTATTTTTGGAAATTTAAATTTGTGTTTAATTTAATTTTTCATCTTCTAAAGAAAAGAAAATCAAATAAATTTGGAAACTTAATGTGTTGTGTTGAACCATCTTTATTCCTCACTTAAAGGAAATTTATATTTAAAAATTTAAAATTGGGGGTCCTATCACGTATTTTCAAATTGGTATCAGAGCCGGAGCACTAATTAATCTCGTTAAAGATCCGTTTTCCGGCTTTTATAATTTTTGTGCTCCTTGTATTTTTAGGTGGTTCATTTTTGTCTCACTCTCATTTTTGTTTTGTTTCTCTCGATGGGACGTCTTAATGATAATTTTTCCATTTCTAGTGATAATCAAGTTTTTGATATTCGAGAAGAATTTAATGGGCTTAATAAGTGTAATGAAAAATTAAGAGAATTAAATTTGAGATTTACAAAAAGAATTAAGTTTCTTGAAAATGAAAATTTATGTTTTAAATCAAGAATTGAACTGTTGCAAACCTCACTATCTCAAAAAGATATTTTTCGTAAAAAGCTCATGGACATAAATTATAAATTTAATATTTTATAAATGTCCAAGAAAGAGAGTGATAGTCGAGAAAAGACTCTTAGGGACAAGTTTGCTCACATTGAGGGGGAGCGTGATAACCTTTTAGGAGTTATAGAAAATTTAAAGAAGGAGTCTAGTAAATTTGAGGAGTCTAATTTATTACTTGAGTCTGAAATTTTAAAAATGAAAAATGATTTACGCGACTCTAGTAGTTATTGTAATGGTTCTAGCTGATCATATTTTAATGCTTCTTTATCTAAGGCTAAGACCATTGTTTGTTTTAGAGGGTCAACTTTGTCCAAGAACGTTAGAAAAGATCTTACCTTAGGTCACTTTCCTCAAGTTTACTCATGTTCACATTGTGGTAGGAAAGGTCATCTTAGGTCCTTTTGTTTTGATCTTATAAGATGTTCTAGGAAGTTTAAATCTAGTATTTCATTTGCTTTCAAATCCCGACATTGTAGATACACATCCATTTGGGTTAGAAAATCTCTTTTAGAGGAACTAGATGTTAGACTTGTTGATTCTCGCATGCTTGCACATGACCCCCACATGCTATATCTTATGGGTGACTGCTTGCATGTTTTCATACTCTAGCTATTTGTGCTTCATATCATATATCCTAGCTAGTTGTATGCATGTTTAGTCATTTTTTAGTCCATGATTAATTATCCACGCCTTACTTGAATTATGACTTGTTTACCTTTTGTACTATATTCTTTTCATTTTTGTTTGCATTATATGAAAAATACAAAAATATTTTCTTTATCATTTTTATTTTAATTTTGTGAGTTATTTGGACTTAATGAAAAATACAAAATGATTTTGTTTATCTTTTGAGTTATTTTTGTTTGGTTTATAAATCTCAAAAACTCAAAAAGATTTTTTGCGTGTGTATTTTAATTTGACACACCTTTTGTGGCATATGTTTGTGTTTGAATCCTATCTTTCCGCTTCCATGTGACTAGAACTTTTGGTTAAAATTCTAATCCTTAAAATGTCCTTTATCATGCTTACATGGAGTTATTTAAATTTGACTTGCTTAATGAATTCTCTTTTATATGCCTTTTCACACACATGCACGAGCTCTTGTGAATCTTAACTTCACTTGTATTTTTGGGCTTTATGAGGTGTTCTCCTACCAATCTAGTCATCTTCATATTATGTGACCTAGGAGGACTAGTGCATGTTAAAATTCATTGCACGTGAGCTTATTGCGTGTTTAAAAAATTTAATATATGATACGTGCATGGGGAAGGGTTTTGAAAGGAAATATCATCCTTTGCGAGTAAGATACCGTTTTCTTGGACCTAAAAGAAATACTTGGTCCAAAGGCCTAAAAGAATAATGACATTAAAAGAAAATATTTTCCAAGGACTATTTTTTTTAGTTGATTTATTCATTCAAAAGATTAAAATAATATGCTTACTTTGAGAGAGTTTGGATGGTATATTAACGGTTCCGTTTATCCTAGTTGATATTTCTTTGTTATGACTCTATTGGTTTGTAGAATCATCAATATGCTAGGCGTGTATGCATTGTGTTTGTTTGTTTATAGAGTTCAATTTATCTTGTCACATAAGGCTAAATCTTAAGTTGATAAAGTTTTGCAATCAAATGAGAATTCCGTGAATATGTTTAAGTGATTGAATTTTAATTCATTGGTATCTTGCTCACACCACTTCACTTTCGTTTTAATATGACACAATTATGCCATAAGAGTGTGGAAAACTCATACTATAATATTTTGTGTCATTTGTGTGTTTATATCTATATATGTGTGCTTGTGCATATTTTTATATCTATTGAGTATACATATATGATATTTTTATTTGTTTAAGACTTTGCCAAATTAGCTAGTCCATTTATATTTTTTTATTTCATAATTTGTATCTATTGTGTTTCATATTTAGTTTGATATCACATGCTTAGTCTCTTATATTAGCCAAAGTGATATCATTTTTGTCGCATCATAGTTGGTATCCAGTAATATCTGTTTTGGATTAGTTACTTTTATTGTTGCCCCTACACCTTAATAATCCTATTTCCTTAAGCATCATCACGGTTTACTTGTTTTTCCATATTTATACCCCTTATTCATTTTTAAGGATAGAAAGGGTACTTAGTTAAATTGGGGGCGAAATGAGTAATTAATTAATTCCTAATCCTTTGTCTATTCCTGAACAAAAAGGGGAGAATGATAGGAGGATAAATGGTATCTAATCCTATTATAATCGTATCTTAGTTTAGGAGATTTAACTTATGGGGAGTCGCGATCTTCTTAGGTTAATCACATTTGATAAATGGAAATTAATTTAGGGGAGTATTTATTTTAAATGCATTTAATATTTTGATATTCCCTATACATTTAATGTTTTGCTTAAGTGTGCAGGAATTATTCTCGTGGCAACTTTCATCGGCAAAGATAGTCATCCTTGGGTTTTGAGTCAAGTTTGTATTTTTTTATTTTGGGTGCGAAGTTTTTGAGTCTAGTAGAGCTTGACGGACCTTTTAGGATTTTGTTTTGGATTTTGTCCCGGAATAGACAAAGGGGGAGATTTGTAAGGACACAAATTTCCAATTGAGTCCTTTGTTGTTTTGGCACAATTCCGGACAAAAACATTTGAGTCACAGGATAGTGTTCTTATGTATCCTTCAAGACTATGACAAGTTTGAGTTGAAGATGTTGAGGCCTACTTATCAAGAGAACATCATTGTCGAGTTTCAATACCACGTTTCACGTCATCAACATCATATTTCAAGTCTCCAAAGGTATGAATGCTTTTGTATATTTGTAGGAGACACGGAATATTTTATAATGGGTGTAATTTTATTTTAAAATGAGTTTTATTTTTAGAAAGTTATTTTAGAACTTTGAATAAAAAGTTTTTGGGCCTAAAATTAAAAAAATGAACTTCTGACATTTCGTTTGAAATTGTTGTTCGAATGAGTTTGTCATTCAAACGAGTTTTCCAACGACTTTTTCCATTTGTCCACTGGAACATCGTTAGATGGTCGTTCGAACGAGACTTTTTGACGAGAAAATATTTTGGTATTTTTCTCCATCATCCCACTACTTTTGTTCCCACTATCTTTTGCCAGTTTTAATAGGTGTGGGAACCAACTGTTTCTTATTAACTTTTTCATCTTGTACAACCTCTAAGAGAGAGTTTTGAAAGTTTAATTCCTCCGTGAAAAAGTTCAAGTTTTGAGTGTTTGTTTTTCAAGAAAATCATTCTTAAACACTATTTTTACACCCATATTAGTTTATTCCAAGTACCATATATATATATATCTTTCTTTGAGCATTTGGCATCAGGTTAATTCTCATCCCATAGAAGAGTTGTTTTGGTTCTTCTCTATTCTAAAAAGGAGAAAAGTTTGCTACGGCGTTCCCACTCGGAGAAAGGCTTTGGGTGCGGGTTGACTGTTTCCGTAAAGGATTTACTGGCAAATGAATTTTGCCAACGACTTTTTCCATTTGTCCACTAGAACATCGTTAAACGGTTATTCGAACGAGACTTCGTTCGAATGAAGATCTCGTTCGAACGAGATTTTCGACGGGAAAATATTTTGGCAGTTTTTTCCATCATCGAACTACTTTTGTTCCCACTATCTTTTGCCAGTTTTCATAGGTGCGGGAACCAACTTTTTCATATTAACTTTTTCATCTTATACAACCTCTAGGAGAGAGTTTTGAGATTTTAATTCCTCTACGAAAAAGTTCAAGTTTTGAATGTTTGTTTTTCAAGAAAATGATTGTTAAAAACTTTTGTTTACACCCATATTAGTTTATTCCAAGTACCACACACACACACACACACACACATATATATATATATATTGCTTGGAGCGTTTGGCATTGGGTTAATTCTCATCCCATACAAGAGTTATTTTGGCTCATCTTTATTCTAAAAAGGAGACAAATTTGCTGCGGCATTCCCACTCGGAGAAAGGCTTCGGATGCGGGTTGACGGTTGTTCTAAAAGCTTCATTGGTGGATTCCTTGGTTCCGGTGGATTCTGTGATTGTTGACTAGGTGGAGGTTGGTATAAGAAGATGCGTCAAGGGCTTGAAGGGAGTGAAGTCGAGTTGAGTAACTCATTTGTCTTGTACTTGTAAAAATACCATACTTAGTGGACTTACGGTTAGGTCCGTGCAAGGTTTTTCCCATTTGGGTTTTCCTCGTACATCGCGGCATAGTGGTTGTGAATTTATTTTATCTTGAAAATCACCTAGAGCGTACGTTTAGGGTAAAAAGATAAAATTGTGTTTAATTCACTTCTCTTGTTTAAAATGGTGCACGTTTAATTATTTTGGGTAAAGTTTATTTTTAAGTTAATTTAATTCAAGTTGGCACTTGTTTAATTGGATTATATTCTTGCCTAAATTGTTTAAACTTGATAATTAAATTAATATGGTTTAAGTGAATTTAAAGTGTGTGTGTGTTTACCATAATTCTCTTAGTTAAGTTTAATTTTAATTTTGTTTTTGGAAATTAAAATTTGTGTTTAATTTAATTTTTCATCTTCTAAAGAAAAGAAAATCAAATAAATTTGGAAACTTAAAGTGTTGTGTTGAACCATCTTTATTCCACACTTAAAGGAAATTTATATTAAAAAATTTAAAATTGGGGGTCCTATCACGTTCTTTCAATGGTTTTGAATTCCTGTATTAACGTTACACAATTGTGGATTGCTTTTCGTGGCTTAATACATAAAGTTTGTCTTCTCTACCATGTTCTTGAATATTCTTCCTCTTTGCATGTTTTATTTATTTTTTGGGAATTTAAGACCTCCATGCTTGTTTAGATATAATTTCATCATATTCCGATTACATGCAAAATTAGAATTTTGTTTATTACCCACATCACCATATCCGACTAAGAAATTAGCGGGTTGGGGTACATGAACCCAACCTAGGTGTTACGAATGGATTTAAAAGCGAATAAAATATAATTAACAATTTAAAATTTTGATTTCTTATCAAAACAAATATTTTTAGGTCTCTTAATTCTAATTTCCCTAGGTAACCGAAATCTTTAAGGATGCAATATAAGTTTCGATAATTAGTCATTCTCGTTAGGTACGATTTTTAATTTGATATTGTGAGGAGTAAAATCTTCATATTACAAATCCTTAGAGAGTATTTTGATAATTCTTTGAATTGTGAATTGGGTTTTTGAAGTTTTATGTTCTATGTAATTACCCGATGGTTCAGGGGAGTTTATCCCAACTCCATTTTCTCACATTGATTTAAAAACACTTAATTATTATCGCTTGCGCATTAAATTCACTAGTTTAGTTAATCTCCTTTAGTTGATAGAAAAGTTTCACAAACAATCATCTTTTTCCTTCTTTTTTCTGTGTCAATCAAATGGTTAATTGTCTTTCCTACTCGTCGTCATGTCTTATGTCCTATTCCCTATGTTCGATACTCGACTTACTCGAATTATTACTTATGCGATCAACATACACTTAAGCCGATATAAGCACGCATTAGAGACACTTTTTAAGTTGTGAAAAGTTTTTGGCGCCGTTGCCAGAGAATTAGGTAGACATTTAGGTTAGGTAGAATCAATCTAATATTTGACTTTAATTCTTAAAAAGCCAAAAAAATCATAAAATTAAAAAAAAAATAGAAAAAATAAAAGAAAATAAAATATAAAATCTCTTAAATCCTTAAATGAAAAATCCTCAACCAACTCCTCAATCCACTCCTACCAGAATTCACGAGAATCCTATAGTAGAGTACAATACCGATAAAGCACACACTCCTCGCGTTCCACGATTTTAGGTTCCAGCTCCTACACCGCTCAACTCCATCACGAGTCACACTGCGCACTTCTAGGGCATCGAGTGAGGATATCGAGTCATTAAGAAAGAGAGAGAGAGATCGATGTCTTACAATTCTAGTTATGGTACGAATGAGGGTGAGATATCGTATCGCCCTATAAGAGACCTCTTATATCTTGAGTGAATCGTTTCTCCGGGATGCATTATATTCCCATATAATGTGGGGTAATTTCACTTTTACAATGGGATGATCTAGATTCTTCCCACATTTAATGGTTTGGAGTCGGAAAAACCATACCACCACTTCTGCGAGTTCGAAGAGGCATGAAAAACTTTTAGCGATCAAACGTGCACCCAAGACATCATTTGCCTCAAACCTTTACCCTTCTCCCTGAAGGATAAGTCCAGGGATTGTCTATGGTCTTTGGCATCAAACTCGATTGGAACGTGGAGGAATATGAAAGCTAAGATTCTTTTGAAAGTCTATCCCTAACATCGAACCAATTCCATAAAACCTCAAATTCAAATGGTTAAACAACAAGAGAATAAGTCGTTCGATATATGTTAGGATCATTTTAACGAGTTACTCAATATGTGCCACACCACGAGTTCAAGAAATGGAAACTTATCTCCTTTTTCCATCACATGCTATGATTAAGTTTCAAACAAGTCGTTGAAACCATATGCTCCAGGGAATTTCTACAGTTAGACGTGGACGATATCGAGGCTCACCTTAAGTATATCATAGAGACTACTCAAGCATGGGACATATCTGATCCAAACACCTGATCGCGGGCTCGACAAATGTCTACGACTTCTTCTGTGTTCGAACTCTACCATTTGTATAAAGAAGCCGAGTTGAAGCTTCAAATCAACCAACTTTCCAAGAGGTTGGAAGACGTAGTCTAATTGAGAGGTGGAGAAACATCGGGCTCCACTCGAGCAGTTATAGACGAGGTATGTGCGATTTGTGAGGCGGGACATCCAACGAAGGAATGCTCGATAATACCCACCTACAAAGTGATACTTCAAGAGCAAGTTGAAGTGGTAGGAACTTTTAAGGGTAATTTAAATGCCCCTCCTAGGAATTCTTAGGAACCTTCGTGGAAGAACCCTCTCAATTTCAATTATGGGCAACCACACGCAGTGATGAATTCTAATTCACATGTTTCCCACCTTTGCCACCACTCTCGCATCTCCAACAACCTATGTATATGCAAGAACCACCTCATGCGCCTTATATCACCCCATCGTGTAGAAATCTCGAGGAAACATTGAGCCAATTTATGCAAACCCAGTCGAAAATTGACACTCAACATGCCCCAAAATTTTTCGAATTAAAAGCGTCGATCTCTTAGCTGCAATCATCCTTAAGTGTCCAATAAAAGGTCAAGTGAAACTCATGTTTGGGAATATGACTCTTGAGACAAATATCTTCAACATCACCAAGAAAGTGAGTAATGAGTACGAGTTTTATACAGTGGATCTTATCGAGGAGGTACTAGATGAGAACATAGAGGGAAGTTTGAGTGGGGACTCACTTGAAGCATGCCTTATTTCGAGTAGTAAGAGAGACAATACGTACACTAATTTTAAGCAGGAGGTGAGTGAGTTGAGAGAGATTCTGGATGAGAGTGCGGCGGATGAGGGTGTGAGATACGTTAGTTTGGTTTTTATATTTGAGGAATTACCACCGAGGGAGTCGTGCAAGGTTCCCTCTGATGAGAAATTCCCCACCCTCGAATTGAAGAAACTACTTTCAAACATACAATATTTAGGAGAGGATGAGACATTTCCCGTTGTTGTCTCTACGAGCCTAAATAAAAAACAAGAGGGTAAGCTACTATTGATTTTAAGGAATCACCGTAGTGGGTTTGGTTAGAGCATCGCGTATTTGAAGGGTATAAGTCCCCTCATTTCTACCCATAAAATCCACCTCGAGGAGGACGTGAAGCCTTTAAAAGAGATGGAAAGGCCATCGAATCCCACGTTAAAAGATTCCATGAGAGACGAGATTATTCAGTTATTGAATGCGAGCATCATTTACCCCATTTCAGATAGCAAGTGAGTGAGTCCGATTTAAGTCATCCCAAAGAAGTCGGGAATAACTGTGGTCGACAACGCAAAGGGTGAGCTTATTCCACAATGTACCACCACTGGGTGGCGCATTTCCATTAACTACCAGACGCGAAATGCCGTCACTAATAAAGATCACTCCCCCTTACCGTTTATTGACCAAATTCTTGAGTGAGTAGCGGGACACCCATTCTACTACTTTCTCTATGGTTATTCCAGACATAATCAAATTTAGGTAGATGTTCTAGATCAAGAAAAGACAACATTCACATGTCCTTTTGGCACGTTTGCCTATAAACGTATGCCTTTTGAATTATGTAATGAACCTACGACCTTTCAAAGGTGGATGATTAATTATTTTAGTGATACAGTCAAAAGGGGCTTTGAAGTTTTTATGGATGACTTTAGTGTCTTCGGCCCCTCTTTAGACCTTTGCCTCGCTAATTTAGAGAAAGTTCTAGCCCGTTGTGTGGAAAAGAACTAGGTACTAAATTGGGAGAAGTGACATTGTATGGTTACTAAAGGAATAGTTCTTGGACACATAGTTTTGTTCAAAGTTATTGAGGTAGATAGGCCAAAAATAGATGTCATAGCCAATCTTCCCCCACTAAGTCACTAAAGTATGTGCACTCTTTCTTGGACCACGTAGGTTTTTATCGAAGGTTTATTAAGTACTTTAGTGTCAACGTTAGGCCCCTGAGTAACCTACTTGAGAAAGATGCCCCCTTTTAGTTGAATGAAGGGTGCCAAAGTGCTTTTGAAAAAATAAAAAGCATGCTCATGTCCGCTCCAATTATGCAAGCTCCGGATTGGTCCCTTCCATTCGAGCTTGTGTTATGCGAGTGATTATGCTATAGGGGTTATTTTAGGTGAAAGAAAAGATAAGAAGGCTCACGTCATCTACTATGCTATCCAGATGTTAACCGGACCACAACTCAATTACCCCACCATGGAGAAAGAATGATAGCCCTAGTCTTTGCCCTAGACAAATTCTGCTCTTACCTTATAGGTTTGGCGATTACATGCTTCAATGACCATGCGGCTCTTAAGTAGCTCCTTTCCAAAAATTATGTTAAACCGCGCCTTATTAGATGGATCCTACTCCTAAAATAGTTTAATATCTCTAAAAAAGCTAATAAATGAGTAGAAAACATCGTAGCTAACCAATTGTCCCGACTTTCGTCCAACCTACCTAGTGATCCCATATCCATAGACGAAAACTTTTTGGATGAGAAATTATTTTCCACTTCTTCTCTCCGTTGGTTTGCATATATAAAAAATTACCTTGTCATAGGGGTCGTCCCCCACGATTTGACATCGTAAGAGAAAAAGAAGTTTCTAACTTGGCCGCCCATGTTCTTTTATGACAATCCCTATTTGTTCAAGTATTGTGTGAACCAAATCATCCGAAGATGTTTATCGGATAACGACATACCTAGAGTCATCCATTTTTGTCATGCGAAAGCATGTGGTGGCCAATTTTCAACGAATAAGAGGGCCACTAAAATTCTTCAAAGAGGACTCTATTGAGGCATAATTTTTCGGGATGTAAGTTCTTATTATAAATATTGTGATAGATGTCAAAGGGTGGGAGCCACCACACGACGAGATATGATGCCATTGCCCCCATTATCGTCATTGCGATATACTATTGTTGGGGCATTGACTTTATAGGGACCTTTCCTCCCTCCTTTGGATTTATATACATCCTTGTTTTGGTAAATTATGTGTCCAAATGGGTTGAGGCCATAGCTACGAAGACAAATGACAACAAGGTGGTCGTAAAGTTTCTACAAGAACACATACTTTCTCGCTTTGGAGATCCAAAGGAAATCATTAGTGATAACCAAAAACACTTTTGCAATAGTCCGTTTAAAAAACTCATGAGAAAGTATGGGGTCATCCACAAGGTTGTGATGACTTATCACCCCCAAACAAATGGGCAAGTTGAGCTAGCAAATCGTGAAATTATGCACATTCTAGAGAAGACCGTCGATCCTAATCGAAGAGCTTGGTCTCTCCGTTTGAATGATGAGCTATGGTATTATCAAACTACGTACAAGAACCCCATCGATATGTCTCCCTTTTTATTTGTGTATGGCAAGCCTTATCATTTTCCCATGGAGCTACATCATAAGGCATATTGGGTAATCAAGAGGTTGAATTACAACTTAGATCAAGCCGATGAAGCATGCAAGCTTGAATTGAATGAGTTGGAACAAATACGCAACGAAGAGTATGAGAGAGTAAAAATATCCGAAGAAAGGATGAGACTCGCGCATGAGCGCATCATCCATAGAAAGGAGTTTCATTAGTCTCCAAAAGTTCTCTTATACAACTCTCGTTTACACTTGTTTCCCGACACGATATGTTCACGGTGGACTTAACTGTTTGTTGTGAGAGAGATATTTCCCCATGGATCCATCGTATTAGAAGATCTTAATAGGGGAGACACGGTTAGGGTGAATGGACAACGCCTAAAGCCTTATCTAGAGGTGTGTGTTGAGAAAGACGAAATAATTTGGTTGTCGAACCCCGTTTATGGGGTTGAGTGAGTTTATAGGAGAGGTCATCACACCCCCGACCCGTATGGGGTGAGTAGGTGTTGTATACTAGTGAGTAGAGTTAGTTTTTAGGTAGTTTAGAAGTCCATAGAGGTAACAAGGTACGAAAGGTTTGAGCATTATGTTGAGTTTTCATGCCCGAGAGCATGCATGCGCATTTCGAGAGCGAGGTTGAGGTGTCCCTAGTACTTTAGTAGACTTGTGATACATTAGAGAGGAGAGTTGAAGGGTAAGAACACTTAGAATATGAAAAAAGGCCATCTTTTGCTCTAAGGCGGAGAGTTTTTATGAAACGCAATCCGATCCGGTTCACCTCCACTCCCGAACCAGTTTGGGTCACCTTCTTAGGTAGGCTCCACCTTCCCCCTTTTCCCTCACTACAAAAATTACCCCCCCTCCCCACATTCTTCCCCCAACCAATGTTTTCACCATTAATCTTCCCATTTCCCCCCAAATTCCACCCCTCCCCATCTATAAATACAACACATTACCACCATTCCCCCCCCCCACACCTAAACTCTTCTTCACCTCTATTATAATATTCCTCAACTCTCAAATATTCCCTCACACCATAGATCCCCGTCGCTACCTCCGACCCGCAAATACAACTCCACCACCATCCTCCCAAAAGGGGTCAACCACAAGTTTTGTTCACTACAAGAACGTGATTGGTTCCAAGAGTACTTCCAGGTCTCCCGCACTATCCATATTGAGTGTTAGGTCATTTGGGATGAGCTTCCCGGTGATGGCACCACCCTTTTCCACCGCTGAAGGCGGTGCACGTTTTTCACCCCGACGCATGATCGGGTCTATGATGAAGACGTGCGCTATTTTTACGTGACCCTCATTCAAAAATCAAACACTCTCCACAAGGTATTCATAAACAACATCCACATCCCTTTTTTCGTAGACATTATCGAACGAAAGATGTGTGAGAAAGGGGTTACTTTACCTTTACCATTTGCATATCCTAACAACGGAGCCCCACCCAAAAATTTTGAATGCATCGAGCACATGGCACCGAGTGAGGAATGGATTTCAAATACAATTCTGGTAGGCTGGCTACCGAAGACGGTACGCTACGCGCACCTCATAACTTGTGGCACAATTCTATAAGCCACCAATGACTCGGTGGTCCACCAACGCCACAAAATTTTTCTCTACCATTTCCTTGACCCGGAGAGCATCGTCTATCTCACCCATCGTTTCCATACGAAAATCATCCATGTCGCCTATGACGACAATGGAAAAGTGTCTCTTCCATATGCACGCCTCATCACCGACGTCATGTACGGCGCTAGGGTGCGGGCCCCTAACTAGTAAGTTAAAATTCCAAAACCTATTGAGGACACTTCCACCACCCAATGTGCTTGTCAAATGCGAGTGGCCCACCCCATTCTACCTGTTATTAATGAGGAGGAGCATATGGATTACAATGCCCGATGTGGTTAGTGATCCCGAGGAGGAAGAATTGGAAGAATCGACAGACCCAGATTATGAGCTCGACTCGATGGAGATCTATCATTGCCTTGATAACTTGGATGCTCGTTTTTACACTTTTACGAGCAATTACGAGTGCAACACGAGCATGATGATTCATCTCCAAGACAAGATGTAGCGGTTGCAAGTCGGTCCAAACATCTCACTCCCGACATAGTTTTATAATCCATATAACCCAAGCGCACCCAGATCCTCCCATCTGCCACTATAGCAGCAATCCCATTATTGGTGTTTTTGAGGTGTATCTTTGGTCTAGGTCTTATATGCTTAAATTTTCTTATTTGGTAAAAAGAACTATGTAGTTGCTCTACATTTCCTTCTTGTATGTATTTGGTGGTTTTAATGAAAAAGTTGCATTTTGAAAATTTGTTTGTTTTATTTGTCGCACTTTTTATTTATCTTCTTTAGCTTTTAGTCCTTTTGATTGAGGACAATGCAAAAGTCTAACTTAGGGGGTGACAATTGCGTCTTTTAGGAAAGCTTCACAAATTTTTAAAAATCCCCAAAAACAATTAGAAAATTTCAAAATTTTCCAAAACAAATTGAAAAATTTCGGAAAAGTCAAAAAATATTTTTCTTCAAAATAAATAAAAATTAAATTTAAAGTTTTCAAAAATGTCACTAAAAATTTGTTTGAAGTCTCAAATTGTAAAAATCAAGAGCACTAAGCCAAACTTGACTAAAGACAGAAATTGAACAAAAATTGACGACTTTACGAATAAATGTTGAGATTAATTAACTTAGTGAGATTTTGAACATTTCATCCCTGTGAGTAATTAAATCAATTCGAGTTATAATTAATCAATGTTCGAAATTAGCGTTTAAATAAGCCGTTGAAGATTTCAAAATCTTTGTTTTAATTGGTTACGGGAAACGAGTGAGATGTTATCTTGGAAACGCACACAAAATATCTCTAAATTAAATTTAATCTCAAGACACATATGGCAAAATAATTAGTAGTTCGGATAAATGAAGTTAGGCCATCAATTGTTTACCCAAAAATATTAGCCATAAAAAGTAATGAAAAATTACCTCTTTTTGCAAACCAAATTGGGCCAAATAAATTTCCCAATTTTGTTTGATAACCCGAAAAATCCATTTAGCCCGGAGTTGTGAAAATCAGAAGATTCATCAAGTAAGTTCAAATGGTGAAATAAAAAGGGTATGAAAAACAAAAATGCTCAACAAAATAGAAAGAAAAAGATAGAAAAAAGGAGAAAATATGAACCAAAAAATAGAAAAAATATATGAGAAAATGCCTGAAAAGCGCCAAGGGACAACGCAAGAATATTTTCTAACTCCAAAATTTCCCAATTATACCCATATTACCCAATACACCTTATGACTCAAAAAAGTCCTAACCAATTCCGAATAACAAAATTAAATAACGCATTGAGAGCTTACACACGAAAAGATAATGAGAGAGATTCATTTGTGAGTGCATCGGTGAGAAATTGAATCAATATGAATTTTCGACAAGTAACGTAATGATCAATCGATGGAAGTTAGTGGTTTCAGTTTCGTCTTTGCACACACGCACTACAAATTGAGACTATTAAATATAAATTTATGGTGACTATTCTTGGAGAGTTTAAATTATATAACCTTTAAGTATTTTGAGTTTTCTTTGAGTTGAAAAATGAACTTTGTGGGTATATTCACTACACCCCTCACGAGACTCCATTCGTCATACTAGGGTAGCCTAGGGGTTTAGCGGCTTGTTACATGCGCTAAATGCAATCGCTTGCCCGTGAAAGAGGTATTCTATCCACGTAAAGTTTTTGAATGGTTTTTAACTCATATTCTTATTCTTTTACATCGCTCGGGACATGCAACGTTCTAAGTTACCGAAACCTGACAAGGCATAAATATTTCATATTTATCCCCTAAATTTCGATCCTTTTATGATCCTGTGCATCGTTATTAACTTGGATTTATATCATATTCATGTTACTAACCATTATTGGAAAGTATTCCTTATTTTGTTTATCTCCCATGTGTTTCACAGGTATTTCATGCAAGTTAGTACGAGAGAGAAATCAAAACAGTGAAGGAACCCAATGACACGAAGTTGAAGGGAAGTTTTAGTAATTTTACAACCTGAGTTTGAAAGGGGAACCAACTAGAAAGTTGAAGAGGATGAAATCACAACTAGAAGAAATGACACCCAATTTTGAGCTATGGTTGAGGAGTTATGAGCGTTCGAATTTGAGAAAGAAATCGAGGGAAAGAAGACGAAGTAAGCTAATACAGTAAGTTTTGCCAAACGAAACTCCAAATCAGTTGATGGCGAACCGGTTCGCCAATGCACCTGAACTAATTTGGCATACCTGATGCCCAAATTTTCATTGAAATGATGATTTTTTTAGGAGTTGTATTAGAGTTGGACCCTTGCAAAAACAACCTTAGGAACTTGTTGTTTCATGTTAGACATAGGTTTTCTCAGTTTCTGACATAGAATTAGAGAGGAAGAGAGGTAAGAACCATAGTTTTGAATTCCTACATTAAAGTTACAAAATTGTGGATTGCTTTTCAAGGCTTAATACATAAAGTTTGTCTTCTTTACCTTGTTCTTGAATATTCTTCCTCTTTGCATGTTTTATTTATTTTATGGGAATTTAAGACCTCCATGCATGTTTAGATATAGTTTCATCATGATTTCGATTACATGAAACGTTATAATTTCATTTATTACCCACATCACCATGTCCAGCTAAGCTGTTAGCGGGGTGGGCTACATGAACCCAACCTAGGTGTTTTGAATGGATTTAAAAGAAATAAAATTTAATTAACAATTCAAAGGTTTGATTTCTTATTGAAATAAGTATTGTAGGTCCTTTAATTCCGTTTGCCCTAGGTAATTAGAATGTTTAAAGATGCAACATAAGTTTTGGTAATTAGTCATTCTCGTTAAGTACGATTTTTAATTTGATATTGTGAAAAGTAATATCTTCATATATCAAATTCTTAGAGAGTATTTGATGATTCTTTGAATTGTGAATTAGTTTTTTGATGTTTTGATTTCTATGTAATTACCGACAGTTCGGGTGAGTGTATCCTAACTCCATTTTCTCACATTTATTTAAAAACACTTAGTTATTCTCGCATGCATAGTAAATTCACCAGTTTAATTAATCTCAACTAGGTGATAGAAAAGTTTCACAAACAATCATATTTTCCTTCTTTTTTCTGAGTCAACGCAACGGTTAATTGTTCTCCTACTCATCATCACGTCTTATGTCCTATTCCCTATGTTTGATATCCGAATTTCTTGGATTATTACTTACGCGACCGACTTACACTATAGTTGATATAGTCATGCACTAGAGACACTATTTAAGTCATGTCAGAACCCAAACCTTAAATAAAATGCTTCCTCTGCAAAATTACAAAATAATACCTTCCCAATTCCACAACTAAATTTCCAGGCTGAATTTTCTTCCAATCCATGTGGCAGCAGAATTTCAAGATGTGCCTGCAATCCGAATCCCTCACTGCTTCCCCAGCGAAGCTATCACCTCTCAAAATATTATAATCCCCAGCCGGATGTCTCAAGGGTAAAACCTTCCTCAGAAGAGTGCCAAGAGAACATAATCCGTTGTGGAACAACAAGTGAATTTGCATCCCCAAGATAAGATAAAGATTTCCCAGGAGAATAACTCCCCGCATCACAATTTTTGGTCCTCAAAATTGACCTCGACCCGCAGAATCAGTCATCACCACTTTATGTCCACAGAATTAACCTCAATCCGCAAAATCAATCATCACCACTTTAGGTCCTTTGAATCGACCTCGACTTGTAGAATTCGTCATCACAACTTCAGGTCCATAAAATCTACCTCGACCCGTAGAATCGGTCATCGTAACTTTAAGTCCTCAAAATTGACCTCGACCTGCAGAATCAGTCATCAAAACTTTAGGTCCTCAGAACTAACCTCGACCTGCAGAATCGAACATCACAAATTTAGGTCCTCAGAATCGACCTCGACCCACAGAATCGACCGTCACCACTTAGATCATCAGAGTTGACCTCGACCCGCAAAATTGTTTATTCCAACTTTAGGTACTTAAAATCGACCTCCACCCATAAAATTGGTCATCACCACTTTAGGTCCTCATAATTTGTCTTGGACCTCATAATCGGTCATCACCAATTCAGGTCCCTAGAATTGACATCGCCCCACATAATCGATCGTCATCACTTTAGGTCCTCAGAATTTATCTTGCCCCTCAAAATCGATCGTCACCACTTTAGGTCCTCAGAATTGGCCTCGACACCACTTTAGGTCCTCAGAATTGACTTCGGCCCCCATAATCAATCGTCAACACTTCAGATACTCAGAATTGACCTCGGCCCTCAAAATCGACGGTCACCACCTAAGGTCCTCAGAATTGACCTCGGCCCTCAGAATCGGTTGTCAGTCCTCATAATTGACCACGACTCGCAGAATTAGTCCCCTCGACTTTAGGTCCTCAGAATTGACCTCGGACCTCAGAATCAGTCGTCACTATTTTAGGCCCTCAAAATTAGCCTCGGCCATCAGAATCGACCGTCACCACTCTAGGTCCTCAGAATTGACCTTGACCCTCAGAATCGGTCGTCACCACTTTAGGTCCTCAGAATTAACCTCGGTCCACATAATCGACCATCACCACTTTAGTTCATCGGAATTCACCTCGGCCCTCAAAATTGGTCGTCACCAGTTTAGGTCCTCAAAATTGACCTCGACTCGCAGACTCGGTCCCCTCCATTTTAGGTCCTTAGAATCAACCTCGGCCCTCAGAATCGATCGTCACCACTTTAGGTCCTTAGAATTGACCTTAGCCCTCAGAATCGGCGACCAATGATTTAGGTCCTTAGAATCGACGTCGACCCACATAATCCATCGTCACCACTTTAGGTCCTCAAAATCAACCTTGGCCCTCAGAATCGATCGTCGCCACTTTAGGTCCTCAAAATGGACCTCGACCCTTAGAATCGATCATCCCCACTTTAGGTCATCAGAATTGACCTCGGCCCTTATAATCAGTCGTCACCCCTTCAGGTCCTCTGAATGGACCTCGACCCTCAGAATTGGTCGTCACCACTTTAAGTCCTCAGAATTGGCCTTGACCTTCAGAATTTCTCGTCACCACTTTAGGTCCTCGAAATTGACCTCGACCCACAGAATCTGTCTCTATAATTTTAGGTCCCCAGAATCGACCTCGGTCCTCTTAACTAGTCATCCTCGTCCCTTTGGTTTACAAAACTGACCTATTTCCCAAACATTCATGTGATGTATATTCGATGGCCTTCACTTTTTCCAAGATCATCCATTGAGGGGATATGTAAAAACCACATTCTAGGATCCCCTAAGCATCTACTTAGGCCCCTAGCACTTCCTCCTTCACCATATACCCTAGGTCATACTCCAGGTACTAATCTGGAGGCCACCAGGCGCTCTTAGGCCCCATTTAACTACCCGTAAACTCTCTCATCTGAGCATAAGTTGATTAAATCTTCAAAGGTCTATGAATATTCTTTCCAATGGTCCTCCCCGTGCATGAATAGGCCGTACGATTTGAATAAACGATCCGCTTACTATCAAAAATCAATTTGAAGGCCACTGAGAACTCCCGGGCCCCATTTTGACCCCAATCAACTTCTTTGCCTTAGTGGACACTCAATAAATACTTGAAGGGTCCTAAATACCCTTTATAACGGTCCATCCCGTGTGCGAATTACGCTTATGATTCAAACAAGTGGACCATTTTCTCCCAAAAATTGATTTAGAGGCATTTGAATCCTATAAAATCTTTAGCTCAAATAAGATTAAATGAATATTTGAAGGGCTCTGAACATTCTTTCCAATGATTTTCCCTGTGTGCGAATCATCCTTACTAAGCAGAAGAATGACCCATTTAAGTTCGAAGGGTCACCGAGCACTTCTGGGACCAGTTTGAACAAGGTTAGCCCTCTGAATTGAGCGAAGCTCTTTGAAAAATGAAGGAGTCCTTCATAACCTTTCTAACGGTTCACCCTGCGCACAAATCATCCTTATCGTTCGGACGAATGATTCATTTTCCTCGTGTCCAAAAGATCATTGGGATCTTTCGAGCACCATTTCACCACAGTCAATTCCCGAACCCGGGAGTGGCCCCATGGATTCTTAAAGGGCTCTGAATACCCTTTCTAAGGGTCCATCTCGTACATGATACAAACTTATGGATTGCATTTTATGATCACATTTTTGGAAATTCTGCCTGAGACTCCCGACTGGCAAACCAATTTTCCTACCTATTGGCAGTGCGTCTGGGCTTGCCTGTTGATAGGCATGTCAAGGGCGATGATGATTGGAACCCCCTTGACCCTATATAAAGGGAGCATGGGCTAAGTTCAAAAGGCATGTAAAAAAGATCCCTCTTAGTGATCACAACATTATTCTCTCGATGTTAACATGGTTTCCATTTTGAAACCTCTCTCCCATATTCCATTTCCATCCTTTCCTTACCCAATTTAGAAAATTCCTTTCCTTATCCTCCCACCACCTGCATCCACTTTCAAGAGAAACCCTTCAACAATCAAGATCAAATTTAAAGCAATCCAAAGAAGGTCCAAACCTTTCACTCTCTCTTTAGATTCTCTTATTTTCGCATTAGTTGTTTATCTCTTACTATAGAATTTCATCTTTATTAGACCACACATATTAATAACCAACTTTTTATTAGTAGTATTTCACATACTATATTTTCCATAAAAAAAAAATGAAAAATAGGGTTCACTGGTAAATTCCAAAAGGGGTTTCTCACTACATTTTCTGACACTAAAACATCCTTTTTTTACACACACACATATAATAAAGTCCCCGATTGGATTCATGGGATAAACTCCACCCCCGTGTTGCATGCACACTACGTGGACTTTGATGCCTTTTTAGGCTATGTAGGCATCTTGGGTAAAATCCTAGATGCAAGTCCTCCTTTCCTATTTTTCTTCATATATTATTACCATATATTATATTTATGATTTGTGCTTGAGTAATGTCCAACATATACCATCGTCTTTCTATAAACGAGCAATAACCCAACAAATGTACACATTATATTTTTAATTACTACTTTTGAAGAACTCCTAAGGATGACCTCACTCCACCTTCATCCATGATGCGAGTCGAGTAATTCCACTCTCCATTTATATATACACGCACACACACTTCACAACGCCATTAATGAGAAGAAAAACACATGCCCATGAGAGACCGAAAGGGTGGGATGGGTGCCTAACACCTTCCCATTTCGTAATTCATCCCCTAAATACTTGAACTAATTGGTTTTACAAGCATCAGTATGTCTTTGATGCTGCTCTCTCGAGGCGAAAACATTTCTTTGGCCTATATTGTGCAAAATAGGCTGGTGAATCTCTCTATACATCACCCCAATTGACGACGACTGAAGCATCCTGAGGAAGGGGGAGAGACCCTTGCTCGGATGGCCACATATATGTATCGTAAAAGTTTGTTATGGCCAATATTTTGCCCTTTTGTAATCAAAACCTCATTTTTTCATACTTCTCGTAGCACACGCGCATACATAAACACATATTTATTTTTCTATCTTTTAAAATATCCCAACCTATATATGTGCATATATATATATATATATATATATATATATATATATATATATATATACAACTTAATCATAAAAAACCAAAAATGCAGACACATACTCAAACACACACTAGAGCACACGCACCCACACACAGAGCAACACGCACGCACAACACCTCTACCTCCATATATATACACACATACAATATATATATATATATATATATATATATATATATATATATATATATATATATATATATATCATAATCAAAACTCCATAGTTGATAACGAAAAACTTCCACGGCTACCTCAAAACCCAAAACATCTTATGAACCCATTACGCACAAAACCAACCTATATATACTCTCAACCATACATATATATACATTAAACCAATCCATAATCCTCCATATATACACACACATAGATACATGGCCATGCTTACATATATATGTACGTATATGTAAGCATTTAAAAAAAAGGATTATACGTATATATAATATCTCATATTTATAGAAAAGGAAACATGGTTACAAACAAACTTTTAAAAATGGGAATATACAATCCAAGCCTCATGTGGTGGTGGACCTCTCCTCAGCAAATATCTTTCCTTGTTCATAGGGATGCTCAACGTCTTCTTAACTACAGATTCAGGAATTAATTTACTATGTTATTTATATTATCCCAAAACTCAATTTTGGTAGGAATAGTTGGATCTTCCAAATTAGGCTTTGTAGAGGGTTTGCCTCCTCATGCTATAAATTTATTTATTTTATTAATAATTCTCTACTTAGGTCTTTCCTAAGTGTTGATACCAAAATTAATATGCTGATATGGACGAATAATACGAAGACACGTGTCAATCTACGTGGAACAATAGCAACGAGGAAGTTTATTTCCCCGACCAACTCATGTTCTCTCCGAGCAACGAGGATACACCGAGGAACTCTAGCACTCCGAGGTACTCCAGCGCTCCGGGGAACTCCTGAGCAACGAGCAACTAAGACGGTCCGAGCTGCATCTCGGCCGTAGCATTAAATGCCAGATAATCAACAGTTCAACTATTCATTGAATGTTTATCATCTTGACGCACAAGCTGCATTAAATGTATTATCCTTTCATATGTCTGTCATTTAATGTATCAACCCTTTCATGTACAGCCTAAGGGCTATAAATACCTTGTATCACCCTCATTCAAAGGGACGGGAATTTCTTAAGAGAATTTGTACTCGAGAATTCTCAAACACTCAGCAATAACATAATAGTGGACGTAGGCCATTCTTATAAGGCTGAACCACTTTAAAAACCTTTGTCTCATTTTATTTATTTGTGATTGAATAATTAGAGCGATCTAATTTTTTACATCAACAGATTGGCGCCGTCTGTGGGAACGATTGTTACTATCGTTTTTCACCAAAAATCATTCATCATCAGTGGCGGATAATCCATAATCTAGCAATCGAAACGCTGGAAATACTGGAAATCCTCCGAATCCCTCTGCACCTCCAGATCTAGCAGGGATTATGACGAATCTAGCTCAAGGACAAACCGCCATGCAAGAAACAATGAGGCAACTCATACAAACCCTTCATGGCGGTGCACCTGCACGTTCAGGACAACAAAGTGGTCAGAGGAAAAATTATTTACTTTCTTCACGATCCAGGCGTAATGAGTCATATCGTAATGAGGAGTCTGATGATTTCTCTTATCAGCCTGGGCGAACTTCGTCAATAAGGGCTACAGATACTAATCAACATATCACCCTCTCTCCAGAAAGACCCAGTGCTTTAGAAAGACTGAGTAGGGTGTCTCCTTTCAGTCGATTAGGCCCTAGGAGGAATAGGAGTCCACCTAAGACCATGTCGAGGAGTTTTCGACAACCATCAGATCTAAGAGAAGGATCAGCACAATCACGACCAGTTGCTCGTCAAGATAAATCTCAGGAGGCTACTTCAGAACGATCTATTGCTCGAACTAACAAGCTCGATGAAGGAAATGATGCATGGAAAGGTTCCATCCAGCGGTTGGAGGATAGATTGGGAGAAATGGCTAAGGCAAAGAACCCCCTACAACGAACTTTTGTTCGAGGAACACCTTTTATACAGGCCATTGTGGATTTTCCTACACCATCAAAATTTAAAGCACCCGTGGTAACTCCCAAATATGATGGAAAGATTGATCATGTTCTTCACATAGAACAATATGAAGCTGCTGACATCTATGTTGTCCCCGACGAGATGAGATGCAGAGCATTCTCAGGAACCCTTACTGGATCTGCCCAGATATGGTACAACAATCTTCCTCGGGGTAAGATCTCAACTTTCTTTCATTTGGCCGAGTTGTTTATTGGCAATTTTTGTTTTGGAGCAAAGCCAGTAAAACGAGTAGCACACTTGTTAAGTGTTAGACAAAAATCTGGTGAGAGTACTAGAGATTACATAACTCATTTCAATAACGAGAAGCTGGAAGTCATAGATTACGAAGAGAAGACAGCAATCACCGCCTTGATGAGTGGGTTGTTGCCTAATAAATTGTATTACACCTTGGCGAAAGATCCACCTAAAACTATGTCAGAGTTGATGGCAAAAGCGGCCAAAATCATGAATGCCGAGGAGGCTATGGCTGCAAAGAAGAATATGGATAAAGACACCAAGGTGGACGTCGACAAGTCTAAAAATAAAGAGCATAAGGGCAATGGAGGTGACAAACGTTCCAAAAATAATAAATCATCATGGGAAGTCCTGAAGAAATACGACAATTATACTCCTTTGAAAATGGGTATTCATCATGTCTTGGAAGAAATCAAGAACAACGAGGAGGTAAAATGGCCAAAGAAAATGAGGTCAGACCCTGATTCGAGGAGTAAGGATAAATATTGCGAGTTTCATAAAGATCATGGTCACATGACCAAAAATTGCATAGCTCTTCAGAACGAGATTGAAACACTCATCCGAAGAGGAAAGCTAGCAAAATATGTTGATCGGGGAGGTGAAAGAAAAAATAACGACCAAGCTAGAGAGAGGTCTAGATCTCCTCATCGAGCAGAGGAGAAAAAGAAGAGAAACCATGAAGATGATCCAGATTATGACCCCGACCTTCCCAAGAAACCAAGGCAGCCAGAACGAGAGGTATTTTCTATACGTTTTGGGTCATTTGATTGTAATGTCATTACAGGAGGAGATGCAGGAGGAGGAGACCTTACTGCAGAAAGAAAGGCTTACCTTGGAGAGGCTCAAGCTTGTTCATATATTCAGCGAATAAATCTGGCCGAGGACGATCGTCCGAGGAAGGTAAACAAAGAGAAGCTGGTCATTGGCTTTTCAAAAAATGTCCTGGAAGGTGTTCTTTATCCTCACGACGATCCTCTGGTGATCAAAATGAGGATGAAGGAAGTAGTGATTTCAAGGGTGTTGGTAGACAATGGAAGTTCAGCAGACATCATGTACTATTCATGCTTTGACAGCTTGAATCTGAAATTATCTCAATTGGAACCGTATCACAGACCCCTCCTGGGTTTTGCTGGCGAGAAAGTTTTTCCACTTGGGACGATCAAGTTGGATATATTCATTGGAACTTGGCCTGCTTGTCGAACAGAAAGAATACGCTTCTTTGTGATGGATAAGAATGTGCAGTCGACCTACAACATCATCATGGTAAGGGTTGGTTCGAAGAAGTTTGAAGCAGTTCCATCTACAGTGCATCAATGCTTAAAATTCCCAACAAACTTTGGAGTAGGAGTTGTGAAAGGTGATAAAAAATTAGCTCGGGAATGCTATTATTCATCTGCCGAGCAAGAGGAGCTTGAGGAATCAAGGAAAAAGACTACTACCTACCAGGTGGAAGAAGATACAGAGATTGAAACTCTCGATCCCAGAGATGAATCCCAACTTGTAAAAGGACAGGTGGTGGAATCTACAGAAAATGTTATTCTAGACGACGAGCACCCTGAACGAGTAACCCAGATAGGCTCAACGTTGGATGCTTCAATAAAACAGGAGTTGATAATTATCTTGAGAAATAAGAAGAAAACTTTTGCATGGAGTCATGAGGACATGCCAGGAATAGATCCAAACTTCCTATGTCACGATCTCAATGTGAATAAGGAGATCAAGCCTGTAAAGCAAAGAAGAAGGGTATTTATCCCCGAGAAGAATAAAGCTATTCAAGAGGAGGTCGATAAGCTCCAGAAAGCTCAATTCATTGAAGATGTGAAGTACCCGGACTGGTTGGCAAATGTGGTGATGGTAAAGAAGAAAAATAACAAATGGAGAATGTGTGTTGATTTCACTGATCTCAACAAGGCGTGCCCAAAGGATCGTTTTCCATTGCCCAGAATTGACCAACTAGTAGATGCTACCTCTGGGAACGAGCTGCTTAGCTTCATGGACGCTTATTCAGGCTACAACCAGATCAAGATGAAACCTGAAGATAGGGAGAGTACTTCTTTTATTACACCTAGGGGTACTTATTGTTATAATGTTATGCCTTTTGGTTTGAAAAATGCAGGAGCGACATACCAGCGGCTGATGAACAAGGTTTTTGCCGAACAAATCAGTTGCAATATGGAAGTCTATGTCGATGATATGTTGACAAAAATCAAGAAAGTTGCTGATCATCTAGTTGATTTAAGGGAGACTTTTGATCAACTGGATAAATACCAGATGAAGCTCAACCCGACGAAGTGCACATTTGGAGTACGAGAAGGAATGTTTCTCGGGTATATTGTCAACCAGTGAGGCATTGAGGCAAATCCTAAAAAGATCAAAGCTCTTTTAGGGTTGCGATCTCCAACAACAAAGAAATAAGTGCAAAGTCTTACAGGACGAGTTGCAGCGCTCAACAGATTTGTATCTCGAGCAACAGATAGATGCCTACCATTCTTCAAAACACTTCGAAAAACTTTCGAGTGGAACGATGAATGTGAAAAAGCCTTTCAAGACTTGAAGAAATATCTGGGAACACCTCCACTGCTGTCCAGACCCGTAATGGGAGAAAAGTTGTACTTATACCTGGCAGTATCAGAGAATGCAGTCAGCTCGGCTTTAATCAGATTGGAGAATGGAGTCCAGAAGCTAATTTATTACACAAGTAAGGCTTTCCGAGGTGCAGAGATCAGGTACCCAAAGTTAGAAAAATTGGCATTGGCATTAATTGAGGCAAGTAGAAGAATGAGGCCATATTTTCAGGCCCATACCATCATCGTGTATACCGACATGCCATTAAGACAAGCCCTTCATAAGCCAGAAAAGTCAGAGAGACTGATGTACTGGGCAATAGAGCTCGGTGAATATGATATTGTGTATGAACCTAGATCATCATTGAAAAGGCAAGCTGTAGCAGATTTTATAGCAGAGTTTACATATCCTGATACCCCCGAGGAGCAAAAGTTGCTCACTGACCAACCTCTGGATGTTACAGGATCAACATACATAAGTCCAGACCAACTCCGGTTGGTAAAAGGGCTTGTGGATGTAGAAAGATCATCAAATTCAAACCCAGACCAACTCCGGTTGGTGAAAGGGCGAGAAGAAATGGTCGACGAGGAGCAAAAAATAACAGGGGAGGATGGAAGAGAACAACAGATATTTCACCGAGGAACTCTACTGGATAAGAAATTTGAAGACGAGTTACCTACATGGAGATTGTATGTAGATGGGTCATCTTGCACAGCAGGTTGTGGTGCAGGGATTGTTTTGAAAACCCCAGACGAGATTGACATAGAATATGCCTTGCGATTTCAATTCAAAACCTCCAATAATGAGGCTGAGTATGAGGCCATGATAGCAGGTCTTAATTTAGCAAAGATTATGGAAGCACAACAAGTGATGGTATTCAGTGATTCTCAATTAATTGTGAATCAAATGATGGGAACATATGCGATTAAAGGAGAATTAATGGTCAAGTATCATGCAAAGGTGATGGAATTGTTGGAAGAATTTGATGCCATTCAGTTGATCAAAATACCCAGAATAGAAAATGCACAAGTAGACGCACTTGCCCGACTAGCATCAGCTACTCGTACCGAGCTGCGGAGAACGATACCAATTGAAGTACTGGAAAGTTGGAGCATAGATGAAGACCTGACGATGAATGTTATTACCCTTGATTTAGGACCATCTTGGATGGATCCCATCAGGGCATATATTGAAGGGGGAGAATTGCTAGAGGACAAGCTCGCGGCAAAGAAATTGAAGTTTAAAGCTGCTCGGTATGTACTAACTAATGGTATTTTGTATAGACGAGGAATTATGGTAAGTCTGCAGAGATGTGTACATCCCTCTGAGGTAAAAGAATTGATTGAAAAGATCCATGAAGGGTCATGTGAAGCCCATGTAGCAGGTCGGACACTTTTGCAAAGGGTGATGACGCAGGGATATTTCTGGCCGACGATGAGGGCTGATTGCATAGCCTACGCCAAGAAATGTGACAAATGCCAACGTTTTTCCTCCATCCGAAGAACTCCACAAGCATTGTTGAAACGCATAACTTCTCCTTGGCCATTTGCCATGTGGGGAATTGATTTGGTTGGACCATTGCCAACGACCCGAGGAAGATTCAAGTACCTCGTTGTTGCAGTGGATTATTTTACTAAGTGGGTAGAAGCCGAGCCACTTATTGATATGACGTACGAGAAGGTGTACCAATTTGTTTGGAAGAATATCATCTGCTGATATGGTCTCCCTCATGCCTTCATCACAGACTATGGAACACAATTCGATAACGAGGAGTTTGCTGCCTATTGTCAACAATCAAACATCCTGAAGACCCATTCAGCACCAGGTCATCCTCAAAGCAATGGGCAGACTGAGGTGACAAACAGAACACTACTAAATGGTTTGAAGAAGAGTCTAAGTGAGGCTAAAGCTAATTGGATTAATGAGCTACAGTCAGTATTGTGGGCTTAGCGAACAACTCCCCGAGCAGCAACTGGAGAATCACCATACATGCTGGCATTTGGAAGTGAGGCTGTAGTACCTGCCGAGTTGGGTCTCCCAACACACAGAGTGCTGAATTTCAATTCCCCAGTCAGTGACTTGATGAGAAGATTAGATTTGGACATGCTCGAGGAGGTTAGAGAAGAGGCAGCCATTAGGAATGCTACTTACCAACAACGCATAGCTCTGTTCTATAACAAGAGGGTGAAGAAATGCGACTTAAAAGAAGGGGATTATGTGCTAAAGAAGGTCATTCAGAAGCACAATAAGCTTGAAGCCAACTGGCATGGACCTTACCGAGTTACAGAAGTTGTTCGACCAGGAACTTACAGAATAGCAACTCTAGAAGGAGAGGAATTTAAGAATGCATAGAATGCTGAACATCTACTCAAGTATTATCAGTAATGTAAAATGTAAAGCAATTCCTTCATTATAAATAAAATGATGATGTTTCACCATCTTCTTCCTTTTATTACAAGTTTTTTGGGGAATACTAGTGTGATACACTACACTGATAGTTCGAGCGTGATCAACTTCGGTTGGTAAAATAGCGAGAACAAATTATACTCCTTTGGTTAGGAGGCATACACTTGCGTGATCAACTTCGGTTGGTAAAAGAGCTTGTGGACAAGATAGTTCGAAAAACCTGATAGTTAGAGCGTGATCAACTTCGGTTGGTAAAATAGCGAGAACAAATTATACTCCTTTGGTTAGGAGGCGTACACTTGCGTGATCAACTTCGGTTGGTAAAAGAGCTTGTGGACAAGATAGTTCAAAAGAACCTGATAGTTCGAGCGTGATCAACTTCGGTTGGTAAAATAGCGAGAACAAATTATACTCCTTTGGTTAGGAGGCGTACACTTGTGTGATCAACTTCGGTTGGTAAAAGAGCTTGTGGACAAGATAGTTTGAAAGAACCTAATAGTTCAAACCCACGACCAACTTTGGATGGTAAAAGGGCAAGAACAACATTCTTAAGACGTCATTCTGAGTTGATTAAGAAACAAAATATACTCTCAACTGCCAATTTATGTTGGCCGGGAGGTAAGATTACTACAAAAAGTTCCTCGAAGAACGAAATATTCCAAACTGAGCCAAGTATAGTTGGTCGGGGATAAAAACCCACTAACTGTAGTTGGTGAACGAGGAGAACTTATCGACAAGGAGGGTCCATCAACCTGGTTGGTCGGACACATTTTATGAAAACTCTCGCTAATTATACTTGGTCGACGAGTACAATTTAACAACCTTAGTTGGTTGGAAAAATTTTAAACATTTTTATACTCCTTACTTTATTATTAAGTGATCGAGCAACATTTTTGATACTTGTAACTGTTTATTACTAAGTTGGTTGATGAACATCACAAAATTGTTATCTTTTTAACAGATACATACGTAGTGTTTGAAAAGCACAGAATAATAGCAATACAAATTTGCAAACAAAAATGAAATTCTTTCATTAAGGTCAAAATGTATTACAAATTACATGTGTACTAACTATTACATTAAGATCCCTACTCTATTGGTTTCTTTCCCTTAGCTTTTGAAATAGGCTCCTCGCCAGCAGGAGGATCTTCCAGACAAAGAGGAGAATTAATGAAGTTAATATCTCTAAGCATTCTGACGTTCATCACAGAAGGTGTGTCCAGTAGATGCTCGGGACGAGATACTTCGATTTGTGAATGAAGATTATTGTCACCAAGGTATTTTGAAATTAAGCTCCGAGGAATGGAACGAGCTGGGATCCATTCCATGTCCAATTTATAAGGTGGCACGGGCAAGTCTAGTAACCCAGGAGCATGATAATCCCATAAATAATGCCCTTGCTCCAATTTTAATACACCCAGGGCGTTCAACCGTCCCTGCTTATAACCTTCATTATTGGCATGTTCAATACGAGCATCCAAGTGACAAAGGGCCTCATTGTAGCCTGCCATCCAAAACTCGCGAGGTTGTTTGTGGAATTGAAAAGTTAATTTCTTTAATTGCTCATGAAAGTTCTTGACAAGAGCATCCTTAGTATTCAGAGCAGACTTTGTCAAAGAAAGTTGATCTTCCAAAGATAGGTTTTTCTTGGACATTTCAGACAAAGCACGATCTTTTGCATTCAATTGGAACGCTTGAGTTTCCAAAGTTGACTGAGTACGAGCTTCTTCAACATTACGACGAAGAACTCTTGATTGCCCCCGAGCAAGTGGAATAATTTATTCTTCAACAACGTTCATAGCATTCCTTCCTCGCCCATGAGAACCTCTTCCTCATCCCCGAGCAGTAGCAGAAATACCAGACCTTCTTAAAGTATCCAATTCTTGCCTTAATTTGGCGTTCTCAACCTCTAAGAATGAGAATCCTTCATCGGTGACCGGTACCAAGGCAGTGGAGGATGAAGTTGCAGACTCATACTGTGCCAATTTTTTCTGCAAATTGTTGTTTTCTTGTTCCAGCAGCTCGGCGACCTGTCTGCAGGCCTCAACTTCACCTTTTAGGGTTCTCTCCCTGACATCGTATCCAACAATGATCTTTTTGTGGCATGTCTCGGAAGAAAGCTGTTGATACCTATTCTCATATTCCTTGTGAAACAAGGCAGTTGATTCATTGTGCTGATTCTGAAGATCTTCTAAGGTACAATGAAGCTCCTCGATCAAGTCATAGTAGGCCACGTTGTTGGCCACAGCTCGATCAAGTAAATCCTTCAGGTACTGATAAGCCTCAATTGCTTGTTCTGAAGCATCATGGCCAAGGATGTTAGCAATTTCTGATACACTCAAATTTTTATGACCATCCTTATAATATTCATGGCATTGCTGCATCAGCTTTGTATCATGTGCAGATATCAGTTCCATTCTAGCCACAAACTAATAAAGAAGAGAAGGCAAGAGTTAATAAATAAAAACAGACAGAGCATCAACAATGAAGAGGAACAAAAAGATGTGATTTTATTACATCATCAACAAGATTACATCATTTGGAATACAGAGGATAAGTAAAAAAAGAACATAAAAAGAGTACCGAACAACTTCACACCTTTTCCTTGTCTCCCAAGACTTTCTCGGGAGGCTGGGACGAGGAGCTTGGTTGCTCGGTAGGAACAATGGTCTGATTAGTAGAAGCTGGGACTTGTTCTGGAGGAGCAGGCAATGATGAAATCTCCTCGGTGGCTGTCTGGTTGGGTGGTAGAACAAGGACTTGATCACCCACTGTCATTGAAGATTCTTCAGATGCAGCTTTGTCTGAAGACTCATCTTCAATAACTGGAGGAGGACCAAGGAGATGTTGTTGAAATAGCTCGGAGTCCTCGCTCACCTTCAACTCCTGCAGTGCTGCAACCCAACCATCATGAAAATATTTCAAACTTCCATATTTCACCTGGGTCGTCATAGCTGCCACCCCCCCTGTCCCATCCTTTGTCCCAGCCAGTTTTAAAGGACGTCTTCACAGCTGTTTTTCTCTTCATTTTTTCTGAGGATAGCTTCTCGGACATAAGATTCTCGGTGGCCTTCAATTTGGTCTCCACCTCCTCCTTCTGGCGATTTACTTCTCGCAGGAGGGTCAGCTCTTCTTCAGCCGATTTCAATTTATTCTCAAGCTCCCCAAAGCCTGAAAGTTTCTCATCATAATCTTTATTTTCTCTCTCCAAGTCCTTCACCTTATTACCCAGTTGTACTTTCTCTGCATCAGACGTAGCCAATTTCTTCTCCCATTCAGTTTTATCCTCGTCATACTTCTGACGGGACTCACTCACAGATTTAATAGCTTTCTCCAGTGCTCCCTCCACAGTGGACGAGGAGCAAGAAGCTTTGATTGCTTTATCCTTTTTAAGGATTAAATTGAAACAGCTCGTCAACTGCAATCAAAAGAGGAAAATGAAATCAGAAACAAATATGGGAAACAACAAAGGAAAATATAAAAAGCTCGGAGTAGAGATACTTATTGAAGCCAAATGACGAGCAGCCAGAGCAGTAACCACATCCCGAGTAAGGTCTTCTTCAGTACCTTGCACCTCGGGAATGGGTGAAATTTTTTCCAAACTCATCGTAGAGCTAGGCGGAACAATAATTGGAACACCATCTCCACCAGCTGGGAGTCGGGGAATGGCTCCAGAAATACTGATCGAGGAGGATTTCCTCAATCTCCTCGGTGCCTTTTCAGCAACCTCAACCAAAGAGGAACTTTTGGTTGGTGAGATAGTGATTACCTTAACAGGTGCATCCTTCTGCATAGGAGCCACTGGGGGCTTCTCGGCAACCTTCTGAACAGCAACAGAAGGAGCATCATCAATTTTCTTTGTCCCCTTTGGGACATTAACCTTGGTTTTCTTCCCATCGCCAGCAGAGGAACTCTCCTCGAAGAGAGTAAGAACTCTTCTCTTGCCCATTTTCTGGCTCAAAGGAATATGAGATTCCGGATCAGAGTCTTCAGGAATTTGCACTGGATCACTGGAGCTGACCACAGGGCGAGCAGTAAAAGACGACGTATAGCTCCTGTACTGCAACAAGTATGAGGCAGACCTGATGTGCTCGTCTGCAACTTTCTGATGCAAGCTCCAGATATGTTTCAATTGCCTTATATTAACTTCTGATTCTTTAGGAGTTTTTCTCTTGCTATTAACTGCAAACAAAAACAATTTGAAATGTCAATCATGCATTTATTCAAACATGATGAAGTCACAATTTTGAGAATAAAATAAAATAAAATAACCTATCCCATTGCCATATGGGGGGCATTTGGGACCTTCATACACTCCGTCTCCGACTAAATGAGCATGTTGCCAATTTTTGAAAACTAACCCATGTTCAAAATAATCCCTATTGGCATCAGGGAGGTTGACTACTAAAGCTCTATTCAAAAATCTGGTTTTTAAATAATAAACGTTATCTAAAATAGCCCATCTATAGCAATACATAATCTCAGGAATTCCTATGCGAGTTCCATGAGTTTGATTTAATTTATGCACCCCATTAACTATTCTCCATGTATTGGGGGCTACTTTTGCAGGAACAACATCGAAATGTTGGCATAATTCTAAGCATAAAGAGTTGGGTGGAAAAGAAAATCCACACTCAGCAATAAAGAGGCTGGGGAACAATGTCCCTCAGCCAAACGAAAATAATCAAAGGTCTCAGGAAGATTCTCCAAAGTTACCCAAGACGGAATGGAATAATCAGAACGGAATTTTTCAATAGATTCAATAATGTAAACCATGATGAATAAAAGAAGAAGGAAGAAGATCTTACAGGGAAAAAGGAGATCTGTTGACAAACAAACGAAGAAAAAGATAGATGCACAGGAGAGAGAAAAGCTATAGAAAACTCGAAAGAAGAAATTCAAAAGGTAGGAGACGATGGGATTGTCTCTAAAGCTTAAATACCTTGCCTTGGGAAATGGCAAAAGAAATGATTACAAAAAAGAAATTGTTACGCTACCGGCGGTTAAAAGGACAAAAAGGGCACGAAGACCGAAGCGTCTATAAAAATGCAAAATGGCGAATTCTGCGAATTTGGAAGGAAATTTAAATATGAAGAAAAGGCTCCTTAAACCCAGGAAAGTCATTTAATATCGCCATATACCGAGAAAGAATGTTCCATACTCCTCAAAGTTCGAAATATGAAACATTGGGGGCTTCTGTTGATACCAAAATTAATAAGCTGATATGGACGAATAATACGAAGACACGTGTCAATCTACGTGGAACAATAGCAACGAGGAAGTTTATTTCCCCGACCAACTCATGTTCTCTCCGAGCAACGAGGATACACCGAGGAACTTTAGCACTCCGAGGTACTCCAGCGCTCCGAGGAACTCCTGAGCAACGAGCAACTAAGGCGGTCCGAGCTGCATCTCGGCTGTAGCATTAATTGCCAGATAATCAACAGTTCAACTATTCATTGAATGTTTATTATCTTGACGCACACGCTGCATTAAATGTATTACCCTTTCATATGTATATCATTTAATGTATCAACCCTTTCATGTACAGCTTAAGGGCTATAAATACCTTGTATCACCCTCATTCAAAGGGACGGGAATTTCTTGAGAGAATTTGTACTCGAGAATTCTCAAACACTCAGCAATAACATAATAGTGGACGTAGGCCATTCTTATAAGGCTGAACCACTTTAAAAACCTTTGTCTCATTTTATTTATCTGTGATTGAATAATTAGAGCGATCTAATTTTTTACATCAACACTAAGCATTAGTTCCATTAAAAAGAATGTTTGTTAAATTTATTTATTTTATTTAATGCAATTTAATGAAAGAGCAATAGTATCAAAAAACTAGAGTTAAGCCAAATAGATTACTACAAAAAATTGTGGCATTAAAAATTTAGGATTTTTAGTCTCATTTACTAAGTGTATAGTCATATAGGTCTTATCATTTTTATTTTTTCTCCATATGATCTCATTAGAAAACATTTTTGCTCAAATAATAGAAAAGGTTTTTGATAAAATAGTAGATAATATACAGTAAATATTTACTACACACACACAGACACATACTCAAACACACACTAGAGCACACGCACCCACACACAGAGCAACACGCACACACAATACCTCTACCTCTATATATATACACACAAGCAATATATATATATATATATATATATATATATATATATATATATATATATATATATATATATATATCATAATCAAAACCCCATAGTTGATAACGAAAAACTTCCATGGCTACCCTAAAACCCAAAACATCTTATGAACCCATTACACACAAAACCAACCTATATATACTCTCAACCATACATATATATACATAAAACCAATCCATAATCCTCCATATATATATACACACATAGATATATGGGTTCATAATCCTCCATATATATACGTATATACGTACGGGTATATATCAAACAACATGGGGGAGAACATTTCATACCAGTTTGAGCTCCTGTTTTATCAAAATTTCTAAATGTGAGCTTCTATGGTGATTTCTATTTAAGGAGGAAGATGGGTTTGGGGTTGGTATCCTCCTTTTCATGGGTTTTCATTAGGTAAGAGAAGGTTGGTGGGGTTTTAGTTTTTTCCTTCTAGGTTTAGGAACTATATGTGGGGTGTTGTAGGAGGACAAAGTTTTTTTTTTATTATTATTTTGGTTTCTTACTTGGTCGTGGGTTGTACAAGAAGATTGTGGTTTTTATAATTTTTCTCTCTCTTAGTTTGTTTGTTACATGGTTGTTTATTAAGTGTAGACCCCACATTCTAGGACCCCATTAGTCCCCCCTTGGTTCCCTAGCACGTCCCCAATTCGTTACAAAACCTAGGTCGTATTTTGAGTACTGATCTAGAGGCCATCGGGCGCCCTCATGCCCTATTTGACTACGATTAACTCTATCGTCGTGGAAAAAACTCAATGAATATTTGAAGGGTTCGGAATCCCCTTTCCAACGGTCCTCCTCATGCACGAATATGCATAATGGTTGACGAATGGATCATTTTACTAACGAAAATTGATCTCGAGGCCACTGGGTGCTCCCGAGCCTTGATTTTACCCCAATCAACTCCATCGTCAGAGTAAAAGTTCAATGAATCTTCTAAGGAAACTGAAACCCCTTTCCAACAGCCCACCCCATGTGAAATTCGTTCCCATATTTCATTCCCATCACTTTCATATCCAATTTAGAAAAATCTCCTTCTATCTCTTGCAACATTCATCTTAACATTTAAAGTATCTGATCAAGGATTAAAATCAAGCCTAAATTCTCCAAAGAAGGTCGAAACACTCATCTCTTTGTTTAAATTTCTTTATATTCGCATTAGGTATATAAATTCTTAATTTAGATTTTACTTTAGTACATACACATTAACATCTCATCCTTTATTACTTATATTGCACATACTCTATTTTCTATTAAAAAAATCAAAATCAAGAAAAACAAGGTTACACCTATAAACTCCAATGTGATTATTCACCATATTTTTTCTAAACTAAAACACTTTTTCTACACATATATTAAATTCCCATTTGAATATATGGGATAAACCCCACCCTTATGCCGCATACGAACTAGGTGGACTTTGATGCCTTTATTGGCTATGTAGGCGTTTTGGGATAAAAACCGAGACTCGAGTCCAATTTTCCAATTTTTTAATTTCCCAATTTTTTAAATTTCCCATTTTTGCATTTGCACCCTTTTTATTTATACATTGTTCAATATATATCATACTTGTGATTCATATCAGCGTTTTATCTAACAAATCTTATCGTTCCATTATAACGATCAATATCTTGATAAACGCATACATTGTATTTTCTAGATATTATTTTGAGAACATTCCTATGGATGAACTCACTTTATGTTTTTGATGATATGAGTCGGGCAATTCTGATCTCCACTTATATATACAGGCACACAAACTTCACGGAGAAATTAAGGAAAATAGTAACACAAGTCCATAAGAGACCGAAAGGGCAAGATGGGTTCCTAACACTTTCCCATTTTGTAACTTAGCCCCCGAACCTCTGAACTATTAGTTTCGTAAGCATCAGTTTGTCTTTCATGCCTCTCTCTCGAGTCGGCGACAATGTTGTTTTACCCATTTTGTGCAAAATAGGCTGGCGACTCCATCTTTTTACATCAGCTCACATCGACGACGACCGAAGAACTCATAGAGGAAGAGGGAGTGAGACATTCACCCTTCCCCACCGAAAAGGAGAGGGATGGCCATATTAGCGACTCCGTTGGGGAATCTATTTATCATAAGAGGGCTAGACTCTATTTGCATGGGTGTTATCATTTTCTACTTCTGTGCGTATGCACCTGCTTGTATGTTCCCTATTTCTCCTATATTATTTCTCATATATATGTATCTCATTATTATCTCACTCCTCACTCACAAATTTATAGATATTCTCCATGTGCACTTCACACTACTTACTCTTAGGTTCACTTATATCCACGTGTTACACACACCACTTAAATATCCATGCTTAGGTGTCACTAACACACGCCTCCACTTATCACAATTGCATTTATGCATGCTCACTCACACTTATCACACACCACTTGTAGTTGACCCATGCTTATGTTCACTACCACACACTCCCTTATAGATATTCACACATCACATACCCATGATTAGTATAATCTTCATGCTCCATGATATATTTACTTTTCATAATACTTGTACATTCTTCTCAATTAATACAAAGGTCATCATACTGAAAAACATTCTCTCCATAATATACTAATCAAGAATCATGCATTTTGCACACTACATCACAAAAGAGCATGGCTATTGACCAAATTTTATCCCGTAACTGGGGGGGGGGGGGGGGGGGCACTTTTTGATGGGAGCTGGTTCGACAGGTCATAGTTAGCCTGAACAATATGACTTTCACCTTCCATTGGCCAAGTACCTTCGACGTATATCGAACGGTTCCCCTTGCATCGTATCTCTTGAACGAAGTCATGACGGGAGGTATATCAAAAGGAACTCGTTCATTTATGTTGAGTATATCGAATTTTCTCTCACATGTACTGTCCCCATGAGGTATATAGTGAGGCAATTTACGTACACTCAGGTATATCAAATGGCGTGTCCACACATACTGATTTCCCTCAAAAGCAAGACATATATCCTGGAAGTCATGCCAAAAGTGGAACCTTTCCAATTAACCCAACAACTGCATATGCTCATATAGGAATTAAACCCAGGGCACTCATATTTAGTTTGTCGATTACTACTCGAAACTCTGTTGAAATGATGGGTCCCAAATTTTCGCGCGATTTCGTCTTTTTGAAATGGGAACCTGACCATGAGTCTAGTAACAAGTGAAACCATGTTTTGCATATTTTTCGAACCTAATTTTCCCAGGCTCGGGTCCCGTCCAACATTTCTTTCCGCATTTAAGTAAAACTAATACAAGTGAGAACATAATAATAATAATAATAATAATAATAATAATAATAATAATAATAATAATAATAATAATAATAATAATAATAATAATAATAATAATAATAATAATAATAATAATAATAAGACCCTTTTCTCATTTTCCCTCTTTCTTTACTAAAGGTGTCAAAAACATTTCCCCCCTCTTTTATCAAAATACCAAAAGCATTTTCCTTCCTTTATCATAAATGTCAAAAGCATTCTCCTTCCCTTTTACCTAAAAACATATTGTCCTCATATTTTCCAAAAAACCAATAACATTTTCCTCCTATCATAAAGACTTTCCTTCTTTTATTTCAAAAATAAATTAGAATCATTTCTCCTTCTTAGGTGGATCGCACACCCGAATCTTTTCCTGGCTCCCTATTGGCTTCGGTCTTCCGTCGAATCTCCCCAAGGCTCCGTCAGTTCTCTCGCTAATTGCTTCAAGTCCGAAATCTTCCTTCACCCCTTTTCCATGGAGAACACATACCCAATACTGAATGTAGAACTTGATTTGATGATGGTTCCAACCCAACTTACTGCCAAGATTAACAACCTTCAAACCGAGGTTCATAAGATGCAGTGAAATTGGGTCCCTATTCCCAAAGAGCCCGAGATCCTCTTCTCTCATGCTATGGGTCCGCCTGCACCTGAGCCTGTTTCGATCTCTAAAGAATATTATAACTCTCCACGTGCCCCTCCTGCCAATGGGCCACCTCCAGCTCAGCTCCTTATGACAAACCTTGCCCATTCATGAGCTAATTTACCCATGACAATTGATACAAAGGAAGAAGAGTTGAACAAGGTCAAGGAGGACCTTAAGCTATTGACCAAGAAGTTTAACCAAGTCTGAATCTCTGGGAAATACATGGATTACACCCATATGTCTCCCTATCCTAAAATAAGGCTGTCAAAAAAGTTTAAGATGCCTAACATTGAGAATTTCAGGGGTAGTGGGCCCCCAATTATTCATCTCTAAAGTTACCACCAAGTCACGACTCTCCTAGGTGCCTCTGAGGAAATAATGACCCAAATGTTCGAGTAGACTTTGAAGGAGAGTGCTCTTCATTGGTTCTTATCCCTTGAAGAATATAGAATTCATAATTGGGAGGATGTTGCTCATGAATTCATGTCACAATACAAATACAATGATGAGTTGGAGGTTACCCACCATGATTTAGAACTTCTCAAACAGAATCTTGACGAAACTGTTAGTAACTTCATAGCAAGATGGAGAGAGAAAGTGGATACCATAACCAACCGAACTTTTGAAGAGGATCAAGTGAGCATTATAAAGAAGAACTTCTTACCCCATCTCTAAGAGACAATGGGAGGATAGTACTACCCCAATTTTTTGGCCCTTCGAGAAGCAAGGATGGAGATTAAATAAAGTCTTGCCAAGATAGAAGTTGAGCCGAAGAAAGTATCCGTACAGTTCACTCTCAGAAAGTATGAGAATCCTGCTACTACTGCAGTTTCAACCATCAATAATATTTCTCAGTCTGCCATTCCATGGGCACCAGAAAGCCACCCTAACCTAGTAAAAAAGGAATACACCAAGATTCATGCTCCTCTCTCCAAAGTTTATCAAGACCTTTTGAGATGGAATCTTATCAAGTCATTGAACCCTTGTCCATTACCAAACCCACTTCCTAAAAGTTTCAAACCTGATGCCCATTTTGATTTCCATCAAAATATCATCCACACCACTGATAAGTGTTTCCATCTCCGAAATGCAATCCATGGTCTAATTGACAGGGGTATCATCACCCCACCAGCTAATCCTAAAATGAAACACTACCCATAATCCACTCCCAAGTAATGCAGATGTTGTTTTCCTGAAAGAAGATCCTGAATTTGATCCACCTACCTAGATTTTACCCAAAAATCACCCATCATACCCATATATTCCCCAAAACCCCTGAAAGTTTGGCAATATTTTCTCCTACAGCCTACATATTTTACTAATCAGGCCCTGTCAGTTCTCACTAGAGCATGCATTATCGTTCGTACTCATTTCGAAGGAAAAGATATGGAATTGTCAGTAGTATTGAAGCATCTTCTAGAGTTTGGGTTAAAATTGCCCTCTAAGATGACCATTGACTTCCAGAGATTCAGTACAATGTTCTTAGAAGCTCAGAAATGGGCTCGGGTGTCAAATAATTAGGTGGTACCTACCTATGAAGTCACCTTACATGATGTCATCCAGAACATAGTAGATTTATTTTGATAGACCGCTAAAATTTGTAATAGTTCTGAGCTACTTGATGCTTTGAAACTATAAGGGCACCTGGTACCTTCGCTTCTACATATCACCGTTGAGTGGGAGGATCTATATGAATAGGCCATTGTGGTTATGGAGTGTATTTACTTTTCATGGGAGGATGACGTCGTTGATATAGGATGGGGGATGAATTTGATAGTTTATATGAAGAGCAAAACCCAGATTAGACAAGCCCAGTAGTAAGTATATGTGGAGTGATATTATTTTAGGTTATTCTAGGAGAAATCAACAAAGTGTTCGAACAACCCCTCTTCTATGAACCATATGACTAGATCAGGGAGCTATTACCAGGTTTTGAACCCACAATCACCAATGATCGATAAGGAAAAAGGTATTGAAAACCTCTCTATGCCAGAAATGACCCTTAAGGAGAGAAAGATCCTTGGTCGATTGAAGAAAACTCAGTCTAACATCACGTTGTGTGGAATCTTTATATCTTCTCAGTTGCACCAAAATTCCTTGATTAAACTACTTACCGGGCCCAGAGTCCCTCCTTTCACCATGAAAGAGGAAGTAGTGAATTTGGTCAGATCTCTAATCTCTATTATAATTCTCTCCTTCTTCGAAGAAGAAATCCCTAAGTTTGATCCAAATCACAACTATGATCTCAATATATATGTTGAAGTCATGGGAAAGACCGTCCCACTTTCTCTTGTTAACAATAAATCAGCTCTTAATGTTTACCCGTTGAGAACCCTCAATTACTTAGGACTAAAAGTAAGCAGCCTTGCTCCAACTTCTATTATGGTGAGTGCTTATGATAATACTCTTTGAGAAGTAATGGGATCCATAAAGCTTGTTATAAGGGCTAGCCCTATAAATTCCATTGCTGAATTCCATGTCATCGACATCCTGACTTATTTTAACATGTTTCTCGGATGACCATGGCTCCATAGTATAGAGGGCTTATCTTCCTACCTCCATCAGAAACTAAAGTTTTTCACCAATGGGTAGGTCATCACCATCTTAGGCAACAATGATAATACTGAGAATGCAAGTACCAGTAATCTGGTACTAGAGATACAATATAGGGAAAGTGATATGCTTCTGTCAGGTTTCCGAGTTAAACCACTTACGCTCATATTAGGGGATGATTTTAAAGATAGGGTTTGTCCAAAACAGATCCCTTATGGCAATGTTAATAAAATACAGATGTTTAAGAACATGCACTTCATGCCCGAACTGGGGTTGGGACAACGATAATAAGGAATAATAGAACCCATAATGTTGAAGAAGGACTTTTCTCCTTGTGGCTTGGGTTATAAACCATCAACAGAGCAACTCAGGATGCTTTGCCAACCTCAATTCAAGAGAAGGCTAAAAAGTACCAAGACTGTCTCAGGGTATTCCTTGAACAAAAGATTCATTAAAGAGGGTGAATATTTCCCCTTTTGTGTCTTTCTCGAACCGTTGTATGATCATGTGGACAAGAAGATGAAGCTAGGAATGGAGATTTTCTTCCAAGACAGTTACTCATGGGCCAACAGTTCCCAGCATCATGTGCAACCACTCATTGATATGACTATAGCTGCTAGCAGAGATTTCGAGGAAAGTGACTCCGAGGATTCATTCATTTTGCAGACATTAGGGCTGACACTCTGCATAATCTACTCAAGCGCTACATCATCGGATCCATCCTACATGATTAAGCTACCGATGCACCTCTCCTCAACTGGAATGCTATACTAGTTCCATCAGTTGAAATATAACCCAACCTAGATGTTTATCCTATTTCCTCTTCTTTTGTTGTTCCTCCATGTTCTGATCACAATGTAATTGATACCTACTTCGATGAGGTTCTCAACTCATTTTTTCCCGATAATGAAATAAATGAGGATTTTGAGTATCTTGTTGTGTCTTATATTAATTGTCTTGATTCTGATTAAACTCTTGATGATGATGATTTACAAATGAATAATTCTTAACTAATTTTAATAAGGTTAATAAAAAATAACATAATCATGTTCAAATTAATGAAGATGAAACTGTTGTTATTAATCTTAATTCAAGTAGCCAACTGTGCTTGATTAGGATAGGGTTCACCCTTAATGAGAAAGAGCGCACGCAACTCGAAGAATTGTTGAAGGAAATGTGGATGTCTTCGCATGGTCCTACGATTACATGCTCGGCATTGATCTCGAAATAGCTCAACACGAAATTCCAACGCTCTCAGAATGTAAACAGGTCATATGGAAACTACGAAAGCTCCTCACCAAATGGTCACTCAAGGTTAAGGAAGAAGTGGTCAAATAGTTGAATGTAGGCTTCATCCGGGTGATCTAATATCCCACATGGCTAGCCAACATTTTACCCATATCAAAATTTGGCGGAAAGGTTCGCATGTGCGTTGATTACCAATATTTGAACAAAGCTTCTCTAAAGGATGATTATCCACTACCCAATATCGACATAATTTTAGACAATACAACCAGTCACTCTCTTAAGTCATTCTTTGACGGTTTTGTCGGATACAATCAAATCAAGATGCACCCGTATCATCAAGAGAAAATCACATTTATCATCCCTTGGGGAACCTTTTGTTACACAATTATGCCATTTGGTCTAAAAAATGTAGGGGGCTACCTACTAAAAGGCTGTCACAACCATTTGCATGATTTTATACACAAAGAAGTTGAGGTATACATGGTCTATATTATCATCAAGTCTAAGACTCGAGAAGGTCATGTTTTCGGTCTTCAAAAGCTCTTCGAGACACTACGGTGATACTAGACGTGCCTTAACCCACAAAAATGTGTTTTTAGCATTACCAAAGGAAAGCTCTTAGGATTCATGGTTAGCAAGAAAGGCATTGAAGCAGATCATGCCAAGTTGAAAGCCATCGTCGAAATGCCACGATCCCGAATGGAGAAGGAAGTTCGGGAATTCTTTAGAAAATTATAGTATATCAGTAGGTTCATCAGTCACTTGACTTCTATTTGTGAACCTATATTCAAAATCCTCCGAAAGGATTCCACGAAGGTTTGTAATGAAGCTTATCAGTAGGAGTTTGAACTAATGAAGCAATATCTAACCCGACCTCCTGTACTCATGCCACCATAACTTGGTCTACCCCTACTCCTATACCTAACCGTAACAGTCACCATAGCTGGGGCTTTTTTAGCCAAATAACTTGAAGAATATCGCAAAGAGATATCCATATACTACTCCAGTCACAAGTTGGTCAGGTACGGAGTTAACTACACTGCCTTGGAGAAAGCATGTGTCACCCTCATCTCGGTCACCCAAAAATTATGACATTACATGCTCTATTTTCCCATTAGACTTGTATCCCAAATGGATCCTATCAAATAACTGGTCGAGAAACCTGCCTTCTCTAGCCGGATGGCTCGATATTTGATGTTGCTAGCCGAATTTGATATTGTGTATGTCACATAGAAAGTCATGAAAGGAAGAGCTATCTCTAACTACCTCACTGACTACCCTATAGAAGAAGTCGATGTTTAGATTTCTGAGTTCCCAGATGAAGACATCATTTGTACTTCCCAAGAAGACATCTAGTAGCAAATGTTGTTTGGTGGTGCTGCTAATAATAAAGGATATGGCATTAGGATACACCTAATCTCTTCTGATGACTCTCACACTCCCATTGCCATCAAGCTAGATTTTCCCTACACCAACAACATGATCGAATATGAGGCATGCACGATAGGCCTCAAAGTCTCTCTCAAGAAAAGAATATGATGCCTAGATGTCTACGGGGACTCATCCCTCATCATCGGTAAGGTCCTCAGAAGATGGAAAGTCAAGGATGAAAAACTCTTACCTTTCCATGCCCACCTAGAAGAACTAGGCTACCAGTTCCAAGATATCACCTTCCACTACTGGCCCAGAGAAATGACTAGCTTAGCTGATGCCCTTGATACCTTGGCCTTTATGGTCAACATGCCAGAAGGAATAACGATGGCCCCCTTCCTAGTCCAAAAGCAGGCTAAACCAACCCACTATTACAACATTAAGAAAGTCATAGAAGAAGATCATGATTTAGTCGATTGCTACTACTATGATATTTAGCGCCTCTTCAAGCACAATAGGTATCCCCAAGATTCTAAAAAGAAAGACCAAGCAACCCTTCGCAAACTGGCTACCGAGTACATTGTCAATGACAAAGGACTGTTCAAGATAAACTTGGATGGAACCCACTTACACTACATCGCAGGGGTTGACATTGAAGAGATGATGCAAAAGATCCACGGCAGAGAGTTCGAATCCCACTTGAATGAACATATGGTCGCCAAGAATATTATTTGATAAGGTTACTATTGGACTACCATGGTTCAGGATTGTACTGCCTATGTTCAAAGATGTCTTAAATGCCGACAATCTTCCAACCTCTAACACTTTCCTCCACGGGAATCATACAAGATGACCTCTCCTTGTCCATTCTACATGGGACATCGATATTATAGGAAAAGTTACACCCATGGCCTCCAATGGGCATGAATTCATCTTGGATGCCATCGATTACTTCACCAAATGGGTCGAAGCTGAGTCATATGCAGTGCTGAATGCCAAAAAGGTGGCCAACTTCATTCGAAAAAATATTATCTGCCGCTATGGGGTCCCGTATGATCTAGTGTTAGATAACAGATTACATTACGAGGCAGAAGTCATAGAATTGGTCGATGAGTATATGATATAGGGACACAAATCTTCTCCCTACCGACCTCAAACCAACGGTGCAGTCGAAGCTACTAATAAGAACCTCAAAGCAATCATTAGTAAAATCACCGAGAGTTATCGAGATTGGGCCAATCGAATCCCTTACGCTCTAAGGGATACCTCACTTCAGTTTGAGCATCTACTGGGGCTACCCCTTACTCTCTAGTATATGGCATGGAAGCATTCCTACCCATCGAGCTAGAAATAACTTCATTGCGCATAAAGCTTGAAAGAAAAATCAGTGAAGAAGACTGGCATCAGAGACGTATTGACAAGTTGTCACTCTTGGACAAAAGGAGTGTGAAAGATCGATATCATATACAGGGGTACCATCGCCGAATAGCATGATCATTCAACAAGAGAATTAAGGACCGTGGTGTTCAAGAAGGGATTTATCCCTTAAAGAAATCCTGGAACCCGTCTGGAACCCAAGAGGAAAATTCAAACCAAATTGGAGCAGCCCCTACATTACAAAGAAGATCCTTGTGACACCCCGCCTAATTAATCCCGGGTGATCAGTCGTAAATCAAGTTAGATCAGGTTTCTCAGTTGGTTCATTCTTAGCATCACAGTCGTCTTTTTTTTATTACTAACCATCTAAGTGAGAAAAGTAGACTGGTGCCAATTTTTATCTTTCAATTAATTAAATGAAACTCATGCGGAACATAAAATAATACACAATCACAGTTAACTGAAATAACCATCCACAAATAAAATACCTAACCGAATAAACCATCGGTCCCAAATATTCAATACAAGTAAGGGCAAGAAAACAATCTCAACAAGTCTAATACTAATAAATGAACTGTGAGCGACATGCCCAAATAACTACTAAAGAGTCTCTACACGAATGAAAGAATGAGGCGTCTATAAAAAACCCCGCAACATCCACATGTGCTGCAGCAACGGATACCTGGAATAGAGTCAAGTCTGGCGTCCCTGTGGCTGGACACCTAAAAGGTTTTTAAAAAAATTTATAGCAAGGGTTAGTACCCAAAAACATTTGAAAACATTTAACAAATGATTAACTTGCAGTAATAAATAAATATGCATGCTCTTCATATTTTAGTTAGTGCCGCACTCCCTTGAGGATATCCTCACCCCTCCTCTAATGTGCATTACTAACGCCTTAAATAAATTCACCTAGTTTGTCATCTTGTGACTAGATAAATTATAAAGCCCTTTGTAAACACTATGCTCTAACCGAGTATGCCTTGATTATGATTTTTAAGTTATTATCGTCATTAACTTAATTAAATCATTTCCCCTTTTTGATTTCATATAACTTCCACATCTGTTATACATATAATACAACTCATGCTTTGTATTAATTAACCCGTATATAATTATTTACCTAATTATATACTCACTCACATTACAGTATTCACAACCATACTAATATAACATTTAATAATAGTATTTTTCCCGATTAAAGTCTCACGGGGTAAAATTCCTCTAAAGTGCTATCCCACTAGGTATAATCACCTGACCTAGTTACCCCAAGTCAGATTTTCTCCCTAACTCGGTTATTACATAAATATTGGAGGCGGTCATATTACTTCCTTGAAAATGAGATGCCCCTCACCCATATAACGGACGCTATGACCTAGAATTATACTCGCCCTACTCGTCAAGCTAGGGGATTCATCCACTACGCGCAACCTCCCCCCTATAGCACTAGAGAATATAATAATAATAATAATAATAATAATATATATCACTGATATTAAAGCACACCCATATATATACATATACTATCGCACACCGTATATATATATATATATATATGTCTCGACTATACCGTGTACTGTCCGCAACACGAGCCTATTCTATTTTATAATGAGTTTGTGGCTCAACTCGAATTATGAATTAATTTTCACATTAATTTCTTTTGGTATTACCCTCACCAATATATCCGGACTTAATTTCGTGGCCCAAATTAACATCACCCGAGTCTTAATTCTCGACTCTAAATTATTTAGCCTTTATCTAAATACAATTTATCTCGGTATTTCTTAACCGTTATTCCCGGACTCATTCACTATATCCATTTTTAATTCTTTCGAACAACTTTCCAAAAATTCAACCTTAGTGTGTCACACATAATTTCCCCAAAATCCATCAAATTTCTAAATTTTAGTGTCACACTAAGCCGCCCTCAAATTCTAATTAATTTTATTCACTATTAATTAGATTTTTGAACCCATGTATTAATTACTCACCAATTTAACACATGGAAAAATATTAAATTAAAATTTTCTCCATATAAAGGAAAACTGGGCGAACTGCCAGAATCTGCCGACCATCGATCGATCGAGCAGGTCTTCGTCTTCTTCGCGAAGACAGATTCAGCCATGGACGAATTTCTTAAAACCCTAATTTCTTCTACCAGTAAACTCAAGCCCCCTTAACACTAATACATGTTAGAAACCTTATTAGGGATCTCCAGAATGTCCACCAACATCATTAATTCGTCCATTATCTACTGATTTCTAACTTTGGGAAATAACTCATCTTTAACTCTTAATCCATTGACACCCCAAATTACTTCATCAAATTCGTTTCTAATTATCCTGATATCATCCTACTAGATATATATCAACATACGAATATTAGATTTTTACATAAATCCTTACCCAAATTTCATAAATCAGATTATTGTCTTCAAAATCAGATTATGCTATTAACACCCAAAACGTATTTCTTTAATTACACACATCACATGAATATGAATCGAAATACATTTTTACATGCTACAACAAGTTAACCACTTGCCTTAAGGTTTGTAGAGTCTGAATTTGGAGATGAGTTCCAAGGTTGAAGATGACCCTCGTTGGCTTTCTTGTGATCCCCAAATCTGCCTTTAACTGCTATTAGGGTTCCTTAACACACTAAGCCTTTTCCTAAATTCACACCAGCCGTTTCCTTATTTATTCTAATTCATTAATTTACATAAATCCCGTTTTTTGCCTAATGGGCCAACCCCAAGTGACCTAAATGCCCCCGTGTGGGCCCGACTATGTCTAAAAATGCCCCGTGACCCGTTTACTACCCCCGGGTACACTTTTTTGACTATCTCGGCCCATCCGGACTCAACTGTACACTCAGAATTGGCATCCAAATTAATTTATAAAAATACTTATCCCCCACCCCCTTCTAGTCTATACCGACTCCCGGTTGAGATAAGTGCATACCCTGTCATTAATACTCGAAATGACATAATTACAATATTACTATTCAGTTAGTAAATAAGCTTTCCTCAAATATTAATCATTCACTTCCCGATTAATGTTTAAATAAAATTTTCCTAATTAATTCAATTAAAATTATGACTCACAAGTAATTTTCAATTCCCGAATTAATTAGATATCTAATGCATGAAAATACGGGGTGTTACATACTCCCCCCCTTACAAAGGAATTTCGTCCCCGAAATTAGGTCATATCTATGATGAAAATCTCTGGATATTGTTCCCGCATATCCTCCTCCCACTCCCAGGTAGACTCGTCCACGTTGTGATGACCCCACTGTACTCTAATTAGTGGAACAACCTTGGATCTCAACTTCCGCTCGCTCCGGTCCAAAATAGCCACCGGTCTCTCCTCATATGAGATGTCTGGCTGTAAATCAATTTCCCCGAGTGGAATGTGCCAGAAGGCCCTCTCGCTCCTGCGATATTTCTTCAGCGATGCCACATGGAACACGTCGTGTATCCGCTGAAGGTTCTCTGGTAATCCCAGCCTGTAGGCTATAGGACCCACCCTCTCGATAATAGGGAAAGGTCCCACGTACCTCGGTGCTAACTTACCCTTCTTGCCGAACCTCATCACCCCTTTCATAGTGGACACCCGGACCAATACCTGATCCCCAACCTCTAACTCCACATGTCTTCGTGACGCATCAGCGTAACTTTTCTGCCTATCCTGAGCTATCCGAATCCTCCCTCGGATCAGTTCTATCTTGGCTGATGTCTCCTGAACAATTTCCGGCCCCAAAAGTTTGTTGTCCCCCACCTCTAACCAACAAGTGGGTGAACGACAAGGTCTCCCGTATAGTGCCTCGAATGGTTCCATGCCGATCGTCAATTAGTAAGAGTTGTTATACGCAAACTCTACCAGAGGAAGATATTTCTCCCAACCTCCCCCAAAGTCTAGTATGCACATTCTGAGCATATCTTCCAGCATCTGATTGACTCTCTCGGTCTGTCCGTCCGTCTGTGGGTGATAGGATGTACTCAACCGTAACTCCGTGCCCATGGCCTCCTGAAAACTCTACCAAAAGTGGGCCACAAAGATCTTGTCCCTATCCGACACAATATTTATCTCTACCCCATGCATCTTAACAATCTCTTCTATGAATAGCTTCGCATAACGCATCGTCTCAAAGTCTGTGCGAACCGGCAGGAAGTGGGCCACTTTGGTCAACCGATCCACAATGACCCATATGGAATCTTGACCCTTCTGCGATGTCGGTAACCCTGTAATGAAGTCCATGGAGATGCTATCCCATTTCCACACGGGAATTTCAAGTGGATGTAGCATCCTTGATGGTCTCTGATGGTCAACTTTCACAAGATGACACGTGGTACATTTCGAGACGAACTCTGCTATGTCCCGTTTCATTCCTGTCCACCAATACTGCCTCCTCATACCCTGATACATTTTATGCCCACCAGGATGTACCGCGAATCTCGACCCATGAGACTCTGTCATAACATCGTGTCTCAACTCCTCATCCTCTGGCACAATCAACCTCCCATTAAGGCGTAAACCTCCCTCCGAGCTGATCGAGTAACCCTCTGCTCCCTCAGCTAGTAACTGGCTCACCATATCCCGACAGGTATGATCCTCTGCCTGAGTCCTCACCACCTGCATAATGATCTCAGGTGTGATGGATAATGCTGACATACAAGCCCTGGGTACATCATCCTCATATCGAAGTTCTCTCCACTTCACTTTCCAGACTTCTGATATTTCCCCAGTCGATCTACGACTCAATGCATCTGCTACCACATTAGCCTTACCAGGATGATACTGAATATCAAACTAGTAGTCTTTCACGAATTCTAGCCATCACCTCTGCCTCATATTCAGATCCTTCTTAGTGAAGAGATACTTAAGTGATTTGTGATTCGTGAATAACGTGACTGCTCCCCCAGAAGATAATGTCTCCATATCCTCAAAGAAAAAACGACCGCTGCTAACTCCAGGTCGTGAGTGGGGTAATTCCTCTCATGGCGATTTAGCTTCCTGGACGCATAAGCTATAGCCTTTTCTTCCTACTGAAGCACACCCCCATGTCCCTGTAAGGATGCGTCAGTGTAAACCCGATACTCTAATCCTCCTTTCGGCAATGCAAGCACGGGTGCAGATGTCAACTTGTCCTTTAACTCATCGAAAGCTAATTGACAATGATCATCCCAAGAGAAGGGTACTCCTTTCCGGGTCAGATTCGTCAAAAGGCCCGTAATCTTTGAGAATCCTTTGATGAACCGCCAGTAATAACCGGCCAATCCCAAAAAACTGCGCACTTTAGTCGGTGTCGTGGGCTGTCCCCACTCCCTCACCGCCGATACTTTACTCGGATCCACCGCAATACCCCGGTCTGACACCACGTGGCCAAGGAATTGAACCTCCCATAGCCAAAATCCACACTTACCGAATTTGGCATAGAGTTGGTGATCCCGCAATGTCTGTTAGACTATACGCAGATGCTCTGCGTGCTCCTCCTCGGTGCGCAAGTAGATTAGGATGTTATCAATGAACACTATGACAAACTGCTCAAGAAACTCCCTGAAAACCCTATTCATGAGGTCCATGAACACTGCTGGTGCATTGGTGAGCCCGAATGGCATTACCCTGAACTCATACGATCCATACCGCGACAGGAAAGCGGTCTTAGGAACATCCTCCTCTCGGATACGTAGTTGATGATACCCTGACCTCAAATCGACCTTAGAGAAGTAAGACGCCCCTCTCAACTGGTCAAATAGATCATTAATCCTAGGCAATAGATACTTATTTCGTATCGTGACCTTATTCAGCTCTCTATAGTCCACGCATAGCCGTAGTGAGCCATCTCGCTTCTTTATAAATAATACCGGTGCACCCCACGGCGATGTACTCCGTCGAATGAAACCTTGACCCAGAAGCTGCTGAATCTGCTCTCTCAACTCACGCATCTCTGAAGGGGCCACACGGTATGGAACCAGAGCAATCGGCCTCGTCTCCGGTGCTAAATCGATTACAAATTTGATTTCCCTGCTAGGTGGCAACCCTGGTATTGCTTGAAACACATCCTCAAAGTCTTTCACCACTAGGATTGAGTCCAACGGAATAGGCACCTCCTGTGAGGTTTCCTCCTCAATGTAATACAAGTGTGTGCATGACCCTCCCTCAGGTAGCGGCATTGCTATCAAGAACATCTCCTTCCCCGGAATGGAGAAAACAATGGTCCTCTCATAGCAATCCACTGTCGCTCGATAACCTGCCAACCAATCCATACCCAAGATGACATCGTATCCCTCCATATCTAACACTAAGAGGTCCGCTACTAAACTAAGTCTCCCAGTTAAAATTTCCACACCCTGACAAATCGAGTGAATTGTAGTCCCTCTGCCTACTGGTGACTCTACATACATCCGAAGACTACCCGCGGTCTCTAGTAGTCCGACCCGTTTAGCAAAATTAAACTTAATGAATGAATGTGATGCTCCCGTATCAAAAAGTATTCTACCCTCATGACCATGAATGAAAAACATACCCTCAACTGCTGGCGGTGCTTGTTGAGCTGGAGGATTGGGAACATCCCGGACGTTATACACATGCCCATAGTGCATCTGTCCCTGCTGCGGTGGGGCGGGTGCTACTGCTACTGCTGTTGCTGCTGGCGGCATCTGTCCCCGTTTCCCCTGTTGGGCCTCCCGCTGTTGACCTCTACCCCTCTGTGGGCACTCCCTCTTGAAATGTCCTGGCTGGCCACAGACAAAACAGCGTCTCTGACCATCTGCCTGTCGTTTTCCCTGTTGGCCCTAGCGCGGCTGGTCTTGGACCTATTGGCCTCCCCCATTGTTCCCTTGGCCCTGACGGCCCTGCGGAACCTGCTGCTGCTAATTTGGGCCCGGCTGCCCCTGCCTGAGCCCCTGTCCTCCCGATCGGAACCCACCAGCCTTAAACTTCTTAGCCTGATTCCCTTGCTGACTGCCCGTCTATGGCTGAGCACCATTTGTGTCAGCACAAGTAACAACCTTGCCCTATTGGCTCAGCTCCCCTGTTCTCTTGCTCCCATTCGCATGGAAGCGATGATCCTGGCAATGTACAATTGCGGCATTAACGACATCTGTATACGTCACCAACGCCGGATTCCCAATCAAATGTTGCCTGATCTGTCAGGCTAAGCCATCCATAAATCTTGATTTCTTCCGCTCCTCATCGCTCACCTCATTTGGCATAAAGTTTTCCAAATGGGTGAACTCTTCCTCGTAGTCTGCCACTGATCGATCACCCTGAACTAAATCACTGAATTTCTTTCTCATCTCAGTCTCTACTGCTGGTGGAAAGTATTTGCGGTCGAATCACACCCAAAACTCTGCTATCGGCATCAAGTCTCGTTCCTCGGCGGTGGTAACTGACTCCCACCACTGTAAGGCTACCCCCGACAGACGCAAGGTAGCAAGCATCTGTTTCTGTATCTCGGTACACTCCAGCATGCGCAGATGGCGCTGAATGTTCTTCTTCCAGTCACAAGCCTCTACTACATCTGTACTACCCCGAAACTCAGGTGGGTGACCCTTCTGGAAGGTATCCCTAACTTTCTGCCAAGATGGTGGCCCCACTGGAGCCTGAACTGCTGGTGCCCATGGAGGCGGTGCCTGGGGCTGTGGAAAGTGAGCTTCCATAGCTCGCATTGCTGTTTCGACTGCCTGGGCCACTATCACTGCCACCTGAGTAGTGGAAATCAACTCGGGTGGGGGTGGGGGTGACGATAGTTGTGGCTCCTGGTGAGTCTCCCTGATCTCATCCCTAGCCACAGCCCTCTCTGCTCTCAGTCTCCTCGGTGTCATCTGAAATATATTAAATCTCATAAGTACACAGTTTACACAAATATATTCACAGCAGAAATACGATATCTCACAAGCGGATAATGAATCAACAGTCCTACTAATAGGGCTCTATAACAACCGAGTGCTACGCTGAAACGTAGAAAGTCGCACAGATCCTAAGGACACTAGAACCTGATGCTCTGATACCATCTGTGACACTCCGCCTAATTAATCCCGGGTGATCAGTCCTAAATCAAGTTAGAACAGGTTTCTCAGTTGGTTCATTCTTAGCATCACTGTCGTTTTTTTTTATTACTAACCACCTAAGTGAGAAAAGTAGATTGGTGCCAATTTTTATCTTTCAATTAATTAAATGAAACTCATGCGGAACATAAAATAATACACAATCACAGTTAACTGAAATAACCATCCACAAATAAAATACCTAACCGAATAAACCATCGGTCCCAAATATTCAATACAAGTAACGGCAAGAAAACAATCTCAACAAGTCTAATACTAATAAATGAACTGTGAGCGACATGCTCAAATAACTACTAAAGAGTCTCTACACGAATGAAAGAATGAGTCGTCTATCAAAAACCCCGCAACATCCACATGTGCTGCATCAACGGATACCTGGAATAGAGTCAAGTCTGGCGTCCCTGTGGCTGGACACCTAAAAGGTTTTTAAAAGAATTTATAGCAAGGGTTAGTACCCAAAAATATTTGAAAACATTTAAGAGATGATTAACTTGCAGTAATAAATAAATAGGCATGCTCTTCATATTTTAGTTAGTGCCACACTCCCTTGAGGATATCCTCACCCCTCCTATAATGTGCATTACTAACGCCTTAAATAAATTCACCTAGTTTGTCATCTTGTGACTAGATAAATAATAAATCCCTTTGTAAACACTCTAATCTAACTGAGTATGCCTTGATTTTGATTTTTAAGTTGTTATCGTCATTAACTTAATTAAATCATTTCCCCATTTTGATTTCATATAACTTCCACATCTGTTATACATATAATACAACTCATGCTTTGTATTAATTATCCCATATATAATTATTTACCTAATTATATACTCAGTCACATTACAGTATTCACAACCATACTAATATAACATTTAATAATAGTATATTTCCCGATTAAAGTCTCACCGGGTAAAATTCCTCTAAAGTGCTATCCCACTAGGTATAATCACCTGACCTAGTTACCCCAAGTCAGAATTTCTCCCGAACTCGGTTATTACATAAATATTGGAGGCGGTCATATTCCTTCCCTGAAAGTGAGATGCCCCTCACCCATATAACGGACGCTATGACCTGGGATTATACTCGCCCTACTCCTCAAGATAGGGGATTCATCCACTACGCGCAACCTCCCCCTATAGCACTAGAGAATATAATAATAATAATATCTATCACTGATATTAAAGCACACCCATATATATACATATACTATCGCACACCGTATATATATGTATATATATATATATATATAATAAGTTACAATGGTGTTTTCACTATTCATAAGATGGGAATACACTTCATGGTTCAGATCGAAGCCAACAAGGCATTAAATGGAGGGTGGAGATTAAAAGATTTTTTTTTCCTTTTTTGTCCCTTTATTATTTTCTTTCCCCCTCTTTTCTAACACTTCATTCCCTTTCCCCCTCTTACTCAAAATTCAAAAATATGGTTAAAATAGTAAATTACACATTTCACTTTTCGAAGAGGGGTGTTTTAGTCCCGTTTCCTCATTCATTCAGTTCCCCCTCATAACCCTCTCCTCTCTTGGCAACAACCTACTCACGCTTCAAAGAACCCAACCCAACCTCTCCATCTTGAGGTGTTTTCTCGATAGATAAAACCCTCATGACTCTCTCTCTCTCTCTCAGACTTCTCTCGGACATGATCCATACGATCGTCGGCGTTGTGCTGAAGTCTTCTAGTCCGTCCATCTTCCCAATGAGTACTCCATCTTTGAATCTCAACTACAGTTTAGGTTTTCAGGTTAGGATTTTAAGACTATGGGACATTGGTTTTAAATTTGGGGGTTAGGGTTTTGAATTAAAATTTTGTGTTATTTTAACGTGGTTTCTTGATTTATGTATTGCAGATGTTAAGATTTTTTGTCGTGATGGAACCGAAACCTCAAGATCATATGGTACCTCTTCTTTTATTTCCTTTTCCAGTTACGACATTTCAAGGGTTATAGTGTATTCAGGTTTTTAATGGTAGATTTCAAGGGTTTTTACAGTCTTGGTTTTTTTGGGTTATAGTGTATTTATTTTTAAAGATTTATACGTGGAAGTGTAAAAACTTTGTTAGTGTTTGATTTTTGATTATTTAGCCTTTTGGTAATTGTTTTTTGTTATTATTGTAGGAGTTGCCTGGGTTACTATCTAATTTACAGCTATACACCTTTGTCTGTATGTTCGTGTTTGATTTTTTCATTTACGCACTATGTTTTTAGGTGGGTTCAACTAGATATTGTGGTTAGGATATGGATGGCTTTTTATTAACGATTTTACGTATTTTCATGTTTAATTCTATCACTATTTTTATGAGGTTTGTCTCTTGCTCACAAATTGCCAAGTTGTTCATAATGGGTACACAATCTCACTTTTACTATATGCACTAAGATTTTTATTTAAACGTTTATACTTGCCTGCTGAGAATAGGGATTAAACATATTTAAACGTTCATATGATTAATATTTTTGTTATGTATAGGGCTTAAACTATAAAACTTACTTTTTGAGATTTTCCTCTCTCCGGTATGTACATTGGTTCGGTTTTGTATTTGTTTGTTTTATATATGTACAGAGATGCCTAAATATAGTTGAAAGATAACTTTATTTTTCATGTATATTCATTTACCCCACTTTTAGTTTCTATTTTTTCATAACAAGTGTATTTCGCATGTATAATTATTACTTTTTTTATTACTGATAAATTTGATGTGATTATGTTAGTCAGAACTATAATAATGTTAGAAATCTAATTGGCACTAATTTTGTAATGGTTTAGTTGCCTCTACAGTTGATCGAGAAGTGAAAACAACCCTTAAAGGTATATTTTAGTTCACTCAGTTAATTCGTGTTTGATATATTGTTTAATCTCAGTTTTTATATCTAAACTTCTTTGTGTTTGATATTTTGTGATTGATATTTTGTTTAATATGGGATTTTGTTCACTCCTACCTTCTAGGAGGCGTGTAGTGGGAGTAAGAGTTATCATTGGACATCATCGTTTGGGCAAGACTTATCCAAATCTCTCTCCCAACAACTACTTCTCAAATCTCACTCTCTTAAGGAACGAAGACGCTCAATAGCTACTTCACATCGCTCTGCCTCTTCATGTCACACCGATGGGATGAAGATACTCTCAGTTGCTGACCAGTTGATTAGTGGTATAAACAGTGGCCATGGGGAATTATGAAGATTCTATTGATTTGATGAGTTCATGTTAATTTGAAAAAAGGTGGTGGTTGAACTGCTCTTCATTATTTTGTTTCATGTTTCTTCTTAATGACTTATTATTATTGATGATGGTTCCTTTTACTGCCAATGATATATTAGTGTTTTTTTTTTATTTACAAATGTGTTTTAATCTGAAATCTATAATTTTGTTACTCTTGAAAATAGAAAAATGGTTTTAAAGGTTTATTATCATTTTTTGTGTTCTTAGGTATGTGAATTTTTGTCGATGGCATGGAAAAGGAAAATATCGCCGGGATGAGAAAATATATCGAGATACATAGAAAACGCAGTATCTTAGATGTCATTATAAGATTTAGAGTGGTTTTGATTTTTGAATTATTTATTTTCAATCTCTCTCTATGATTATTATTTTTATTCTTTCTACGATACTATAATGTCCTAGATTTGTACTGATAAAGATGCTAATTCTGCACTATTAGTTTCAGCACAATTGTTGTACAATTAGGTTATGCGCAATTAGTTTACGTAGCATATGATGGATTCTGCACAGGTGTTGATTTTTGAATTATTTAGTTTTCATCTCTCTCTAATGGCCGAATTGGCTACTTGCTTTAGACTATTGATTTAATATATGTTCGGATTTAACATTTTGTAACCTCATTGTAGGTGTTCGGATAAATGCCTATGTGATTGGCCCCGAAATCACTTGAAGATCATTTAATCCGATCACCTTTTACACCCCTCAATGTGGGTATGTATTATTGCGTTATTACTTTGCTGTTCAAACACGTACTAGATCTGGAAACCATTCTTTGACTTTGTCAATAATTACCAACCACCTCTATGAAGACTTGGATCAACAGTTAATATTTTTCTACTGTGTTTTCAATAGGAATTAATGACGCACAAAAGAAGAGGCACAGAAGAATTCATGTTACTTCTTTGTTTAGCAGAAGAGGCACTGAAGAAAGCCGTTGTTCGGCATGCTACTTCTTTGTTCAGCTGAAGAAGCATTGAAGAAATCCGCAGCTGAAGCCAAGAGGAAGAGAGAAATTGAGAGGGAATCAGCCCGTCAGGTGTTGCAAAAAATGGAAAAGACGGTTGATATCAATGTGAATTATGAGTTTATGAAAGACTTGGAAATGTTTAGGGTTGCCCCCACTGAACAACTGGAGATTTTGGTTGATGAGACAAGCCCAATTCATTATCAATATTTTCTTGGGAGTTTTAAAATAGTGGGAAGGAGAGACATGATGATATTGGATAGTTCTCATCATTTGAGAATTGTGCTTCAAGTGTAGGTATAGAATACTTCTTCCTCTATATTTTTTTTCCACCGTATTTAGATGTCTTTTCACGCAAGTGAATTGATTTGTAATGTCTTTGATCTAAATATTGGTTAATGTTTATACGTTGATGTTATTTTGACAACTTTAATTGGAGATTAGGAACAGAGTAATGTTATGTTCTAATCATCTGTAGTTTCTGTAGTTTCTTTTTTACATGAACTATGACATTGGACAATTATTATTAAGGGATACAGCTGATCCAAAACTTCAGAGGATTGAAAACTGTTTTTCACAATATGATTTCTATTTATTCGATGTATGTTTGTTTATAAATGTAATGCTTACAAAATTTTCTATTATATTTGTCAATTGAAAAAAGATTTTAGTATCCTAGACCCCAAACTATAATAGTTTTATGGATTCACAATGTGTCTATGTTTGGCCTACAAAAAAAAAAATTGGCACTATTTTGACTTTGTGTACAAACTTTTCATTTTGGCTTGCATACAATTTCTTTATAATTTTTGCAAACATATGATGTTATATATCTTATACTTTTAAGAACATGCCAAAATAAGCATGTTTGAGCTTAACTTAATTGTGTGAATTCAGATGCTGGACCAAAAGGCCTCCTCTATAGCTGAAATTCTTTATGAAGTCCACAAACACCATGTCGCATTTACTCTCTCCAACGATTGGAATCTCAACAAGGAATCTGGCATTAATGGATTGAACGACTAAACCCACATGAATATTATGTTGAAATGGATGAGAAGTAGGAGGATGCTAATGTTTCGTCGAGTTGGTTCCGCAATAAATTTATGCATTTGTATTCTGCCTGAAGGACCAGATATTGAGGAATCTAAGAACATCTTACAACTCAAAGTGCAGAGTGAGACGCCTTTCGTGAGGAGGAAAAGAAAAAAAATAGCACGTGCAAACTCTGAGCATACACTAGATCTTTAAGGAACTCGCATTATTACATGTTCTTACTGCTTTTGATCCATTCAATTCCTCATTTGGACTAGGTTTGCTTGCATACTGATTTTTTCTTCGCTATTTTTAATTATTTAGTACTTGCCCATGTAAGTTATGCTAATATGTTTTAATATTAACTATAAATATTGTACTACCAGTTGCGTCTATCAACTGATCAAATTTGTTAAATTATAATGCAGGAACTGATACTGAACTGAGCCACACCGCAGTAGCGCCACCACCACCATCATGTTGTGGTGTTTTGAGAAATCACCTCCCTCCCAGTGTGTATGCGTTCAAGCATAATGAATAAGTTGAGGAAGCTGAATCGTCCCTCATGTCATCCCCTTTCTATGCTGAGAATAATGGTCTTATAGTTGGTGAAGCATGACCTCATTGAAACCACTGTTGCCATGGCTAAAGAATTTTGTAGGCTTGCCGATAACATGGTACAACTTGGAAAACAGGGTACTCTTTGTGCTTCACGGAGTGCCTTTGGCTTTGTGCAAGGGGATGATGTCACACAATAAGAGTTCAATTAGCATTGCTAATGCGTTTACTAAGAGGAATGTAGCAGCAACCAGTCCATTTCCGAATCTTTGATGACTTACGAGGGAAGTAGATACTTTTTAAATATTAGATTCCCTATTGTGTAGTACCGGACACATGTGACTTAAAAAACCTCTTAATTATTCGAGTATTCTTTTGGTTTTAATTTAGATTTTGGATTGTGTATTGAAAATTTCACTTCTGATCAGGTATTTTCAATTTCATTTTTGCTTAGATATTTTCAATTCTGGATTGGGCGTGTCTAGAAGAGCAAGAAAAAAAATGAAGCTGTAACATCCGAAAAGAATTCCAATAAGAAGGAATGACAAATTAGTATAAGAATGTATGGGTGTGATATTATGACGTTTGTGCCTTTTTAGTTACCTTAAATCAATGCTTAAATTTTCTTAAATGTTTGGACATTAAAATTTCATTATCACAATTTTAATTCCTCATATGCGGACTAATTAATTTTTCAGAGTGTAGCGAGTTTTCCTCTAATAGCCGACTAATGAGTAGTGAGTGGTACATGGATTTATCCAGAACCACTGGAATCTTAGAGTGATTGTTCAGGTGATGTTTGTGTTGGACAATTGTAAATGAAACAGGGGAAGAGAATGTGTATTCGTAGGGAAGAGTAAGGCTGGGAGATGTTCGGAGGGTGATGCAACTGGGAACCAGTTACAACGATTTTCAGGTTTCTTCCCTAGAGATCTAAGGAGTTTTAATCATACTTTTATCATCAATGTTATCTTTTTACTAATTTTTGCATTTTTTCCAGATTTAAATAGATATTTTCAAGACTATTTGTCCATTTGTCAATCAAAGGTATTCTTCCCCCATCTACTCCCTTTATCCGAAACTTATACTGGTGTTGGGAATGGTATTTGGTGCGTCACATATTTTCCTTATTTTTCTACTTTTATGCATTTTTATTTATTTAATTGGTTCTCATGAGGAGTATTTTACTTTGTGCTTTTATAGGGTCCGAAGAATTCATCGAAGATGTCATTCAATCCCTAGAGAAGGTCACTAAATTCTCCTGTCATCGGGTGCTCAACATGCGCTTCGACTTGGCATCGGCCGACCCACAACTTGGTCAAGTTCTGAATTCGTTCTTCTTGGGAGACCCTAAGAGTATCCATTTTCTTTACGACGGCATCGTCTTTTCGTGCTCTTCCAGATCGAGCTTCCCAACTCGAAAAGGATGAAATAAAATCCAACATAAACGACCTGCCCATGCTTCCATATGATGATCGAAACTACTTTTATCTCAACCACTCGAGTTTCCTGTTCGAGCTGTATTGAATCAGCCACATGTATCTCAACCTGTTTGACAGAGTTCATTCCCACAAGTACTGAAGAAATGTCCTTATTCAATAAACTGTATTGCATAGCTAAAATAACATTATCACCACCACCAAATAGCAGTTTGGGGTGTATGGAGACAACTTTATGATATATCAGACCACAAACTGTTACATAGATCCAATTACAGGTACAAATTCTCTACATATACAACAACTTAACATAGATCCAATTGCAGGTACCTGTTAACTGATCACAATATGCCACAACTGTAAGTCACAATAGATACAATTACAGGTATTGTTCTAAATGATTTACAATATGCCACAACTATCTGTCTAAATGATTTACAATTACAGGTATTGTTCTAAATGATTTACAATATGCCACAACTGATCACAATATGCCACAACTGTCTGTTGTTATTGTTCTAAATGATTTACACATTCCCAAGCTCCTGGAAGACCCTGCCACAATAGGCACCATAGTTTGTAATATTAAACACATAGTTTCTAATATTAAACAAGTAGTTTGTAAGTACTATGAAAACGAGTTCAATATTATATATAGGGGACTCCATTTGCCTACAATATAGTTCAATATTTTGCAGTTTTCATATTTTTTTCGCCCCCCCCCCCTCAATTTTTATGAAGTTTTAATGCTTGGATGCTGTCTTTTTTAGGTCACTCCTTTCCGAGGTTGAAGAATCCATTTAAGACTTTATGAGATATGACGTTTTGAGCATTTGCCCTGCTTCACCTGTTTACTCTAAGGAAAGCATTAGCTATGAATGGCGCCATCATCCAGGTAGTGATAAATTCCATGTAGTCAATATCACCCATATATTTAAATATTTATAATAGGTCTACCTACCATAGTTGTCCTGCTTGCATTATCCATTAGCCTATGAGGCTTCCTCATCAACTATGTAGGTCGACCGGTGGAACCTGCTAATCACTAGGCATAATTCGATGAATAACCCTGCCACCCAGTTATCAGCATTACCTGAATTCATGCATCATCAAACGAAGCATCGAGGATCGCTCAACAGTCTTCCCCATATGCAACTCACAGCAAACAGTAAAACAGTAAGTCAGAGATATTTGCAGCACACATTTTTTTAGTTAACTCAACCCATAATGCTTGCTGCTGTTGGTGAGTTCAAAATTTGATTTTGTTCAAAATTTGATTATGATATGGAACCACTTCAGTAGAATTCATCTGACGAGTGTTTGATGGTTGAAGAATTGAAGATTTCTTGGCTGTTGCAATTCAAACAGAGGGATTAATTGAGAGGATTAGTAGAACCAATGTGCTCTTTTGGCAGAAGAAGGCTTCAGGTATAATGAGAGGTTTGTTCAACATTTTCATGTGATTTATAATTTGATTATCTTCAATGATAAAAATGCAGATGTTTTAGATTTTTTTGCATATTTTGGTAATTATAGACACTGATTTCACGACCTTATGTTTAGCTGACATACTACAAACAAGTTTGGAGGAAATGAGAAGCCAATGAACCTGCATTTGGTATGTTTTCAATTAGGACATTCTTTTTTTACCCGTTTTGATTTAATATCTTCATATGACTCCTTTTTTACTTTCTGGGTACCATTGGTTTTATTCGAATCATAGATTGCTGTTGAAAACAATGGGGGTTTCCTTGATGTGATAAAAAATGGGACACGTGGTGTTGATTTTGAACAAAAAAATGCAATCTGAACTACAGGTTTTGTTGCTAGGCTTATGGGATTGGAATATGTGTCAGCTGACCCTTCATCCTCCAGATTTTGGGTTAATAGAGTAAAGCAAGCTGTGAACTATAGTCACGAGTTTGGTCTCAGATAATGATTTCGGAAAAGTGAGGACAAAACAGGAATGGAGGCCTTAGGATGTTCAGAAGATCGGGTCATATGAGAATATTCGATCGCTATCAACAAAGCATAATACGAATCTCGCTTTGCCACTAAAGAGTTGTAAAGGTATTTCTTCAAGAAAAACGTCTCATGTGGTTTATTGTAATACGGTGACTAAATATATTTATGACATTTTGTAGACTAAATTTGTACCTTCTCAATTCTCACTGTATTTTGGAGACTAAATACATTTATGACATTTTGTAGACTAAATTTGTACCTTCTAAATTCATGGATATTTTGTAGACTAAATACATTTATGACATTTATGTCTTTATACATGGTTTTGGATTGACTATTATTATTGTTGTTACGGGCTATTAATTTTGTTGTTGGATTTTTTTTTATTTCTTAAACAGGGTGGATAGTTCGTAAAACAAAGGAAATTTTGCACAAATTTTTTAAATTATTTACACGTTGTAAAATAAACTTCATAACTCAGATTAACACGATTCAACGCTTTGAAAATTTGTACTTATAATATATAAACCATTTATTATTTACCGTATGTGCGAATTTTTTGTCGTTTTGTGATTATGACTTTGGAAAATTTTCGCCATTTTGCGAAAAATGTAATTTGGAATTTTTTTGTCGTGCCTTCAGGCACGGGCATACCCTAGTATATATATATATAAATGTCTCGGCTATACCGTGTACTGTCCACAACACGAGCCTATTCCATTTCAAATTAACATCACCCGAGTCTTAACCCCTGACTCTAAATTATTTAGCCTTTATCTAAATACAATTTATCTCGGTATTTCTTAACCGTTATTCCCGGACTCATTCACTATATCCATTTTTAATTCTTTCGAACAACTTTCCAAAAATTCAACCTTAGTGTGTCACACATAATTTCCCCCAAACCCATCAAATTTCTAAATTTTTGTGTCACACTAAGCCACCCTCAAATTCTAATTAATTTTATTCACTATTAATTAGATTTTTGAACCCATGTATTAATTACTCACCAATTTAAGACATGGAAAATATTAAATTAAAATTTTCTCCATATAAAGGAAAATTGGGCGAACTGCCAAAATCTGCCGACCATCGATCGATCGACCCCAGACCTTCGATCGATCGATCGAGCAGGTCTTCGTCTTCTTCGCGAAGACAGATTCAGCCATGGACGAATTTCTTAAAACCCTAATTTCTTCTACTAGTAAACTCAGGCCCTCTTAACACTAATACATGTTAGAAACCTTATTAGGGATATCTCCAGAATGTCCACCAACATCATTAATTCGTCCATTATCTACTGATTTGTAACTTTGGGAAATAACTCATCTTTAACTCTTAATCCATTTACACCCCAAATTCGTTTCTAATTATCGAGATATCATCCTACGAGATATATATCAACATACGAATATTAGATTTTTACATAAATCCTTACCCAAATTTCGTAAATTAGATTATTGTCGTCAAAATCAGATTATGCCATTAACGCCCAAAACGAATTTCTTTAATTACACACATCACATGAATATGAATCGAAATACATTTTTACATGCTACAGAAAGTTAACCACTTGCCTTAAGGTTTGTAGAGTCTGAATTTGCAGATGAGTTCGAAGGTTGAAGATGACCCTTGTTGGCTCTCTTGTGATCCCCAAATCTGCCTTTAACTGCTATTAGGGTTCCTTAACACACTAAGCCTTTTCCTAAATTCACACCAGCCGTTTCCTTATTTCTTCCAATTCACTAATTTACCTAAATCCCGTTTTTTTCCTAATGGGCCAAGCCCAAATGACCCAAATGCCCCCGTGTGGGCCCGACCATGTCTAAAAATGCCCCGTGACCCGTTTACTACCCCCGGATACACTTTTTCAACTATCTCGGCCCATCCAGACTCAACTGTACACTCAAAATTGGCATCAGAATTAATTTATAAAAATACTTATCCCCCACCCCCTTTTAGTCTATACCGACTCCTGATTGAGATAAGTGCATACCCTGTCATTAATACTCGAAATGACATAATTACAATATTATTATTCACTTGGTAAATAAGTTTTCCTTAAATATTAATCATTCACTTCCCGATTAATGTTTAAATAAAATTTTCCCAATTAATTCAATTAAAATTATGACTCACAAGTAATTTTCAATTCCTGAATTAATTAGATATTTAATGCATGAAAATACGGGGTGTTACAATCCTATCCAGTGTCGATGCTATGATTACTGACCTTGATGGGGGAAGACATGGCCTGTCCAGTAAACCTGGACCATTTCAAAAAATTCTACCCTTAGTCCAAAATCTCGGCGCGCTATGACTCTTCTCACCTCCCTTATATTCTTAAAAAATATCTCTTCATTTACCTCCACTCAGAACTACGTGGGACCTGATCCTCTAAACCACTTTTTACTTTCAAAAAATAAGACTCAATTTTTTTTCAATACCTCAGAGGTATGTAGGCAGCTCATACGCTTTATATGAGCCTGGCCCCTTTATTTTTCACAAAATGATATTCTTATCTTATCTCCGAGCACGATGGTTCATTTTCTCATTTACATGAACAAAAGGATTGTGTATGCCTTAACGATTGGTATAGATTATTCAAATGTAAAACTCATCAAAAGGCACAATGATATAATTAAATCTTCTTTATTACATTAATGAGCATTTCCAATACAATTACAAATATCAGCGTATGGAGTCAAATATATTCCCCCGCCAACCTAACCTTTTTTTCCTCAAAATAATAAAAAAAACTCACCAAATAATCTCCAGCTTCACAAAACGGCCCTACCTGCAGAAGCCAGAAAAACTAGCCCCGTAGACCCCTAACTTCCCTTGCTTGGATGACATACCGAAGGCGCTCCGTGGAATGGTAAGCCCGGACCAACCCAGGAAAAACCACAACACCTTCCTCCATGGTTTCAAACATGGCAAATCACCTTTACCCGGTCTTCTCGACCAACATCTTAACCACTACCCTCCTCCACAACCATTTCATGAAGTCCCTAGAAGCATGCCAAACTCTACCAACAGATTGGGAAGGATGGGTCGACGGCCGATGACTCTCGTACAAAGAGCACAGTCGCATGTGCAGGAGTCAAATCTTCCATAGGAAAGAAGTCTAGAACACGGGAAGGCACGATCTGTTCCCATCCAACTTAACACAAGAGACATCAGGGAAAGTAGAAAGAGCTATGCCAGAGGCCAACCAACCAAATGTACTGGTATTCCCCCCAGTTCTAGAATGGGTTGCAATCCCCCCCCCCCCCACTAAGGCAGCAATCAGCGAAGACGTCGAGCCCAATGTTGCACAAACTAGTTTTCCCAACTCTCGAAAATTGGGCCAAAATTGATAAAATAGCAGGTGAAGAAATTTAGCACAACTGCCAAGGGATATTCAGGGGGACCGCCAAATGAAATCTCTCAGATAGATATATGAACAACATAACTCGGCTGACTCTCAGAAAGTCAGAATGGCCTTCTCGCTAAGAATCTTGACCATTCAAGGTCTTTGCTAGTATCACCGCCTCAGGATTACGACGGTATGACATCCACGTAGTGATGGCAGCAAGTTGAGGATCCACTAATAGGTCCCCTATCACCAATAGTAACTTTTAAGTTAAGTAAAGGCCAACGACTCCAGTATAGCCCGCATCACCAACGTCCTGTAGACTCACCAAATATAGCACAATTGGGAGGGAAATCATTTCGCTAGTAACCAATGACCAAGTCATCGAGGGTAAAATATGGAGAAATTTCTCTAACAGTGCTCGAGGGTATCGAGAGAATTCAAGCAGGGATGCCGCAACACTGGGATTTACCCCCAACATAGCAGAAAAATCCTCGTAAGTAGGGTATACTTCGTCCAAGACAAAGCTACATACATGATCCTTAGGGTACCAAAATTATACCGCCGCCGTCAGCATGCTTTAGTCAAGGGTTCGATTACGCCATAAAGAAACCCGACGAAGGTTGAAGGCATCATAGGATACATTGTACAAGCACATAGTCTCTAAATTCTCGAGGTAAGAGGCGAATTTAGCACTCACAGGAAGAGCCATGTTGTAAATGATTAAATAAAAAACAAGAAATAAGAAAAATAAAGGAAATTTGAATGGATGAAGAAAACACCCCACCTTACCCCTTTTTATACTTTAAAAACTTGGCTAGAGACAAGGGTCCATCAAAATCCAGATGAAATCCTACCCCATCAAGGACAAATTAGTTGGAGAAAGTCTAATCAATACTTGGGGTGATTGGACTGGATTGACCTGCCGATAGGCTGGACAAGAGGTATGCCGATAGGCATGCCCCCATTTTTAGAAAATCATCTTTTTCGTTTTTTTATCAAAATACAAAACTCAACAAAAATTATTTTTATTTTCGAAGTTAGGACAGTTGCTCCTATATTTGTACTTATCCTTTCTCAAAATAAATTTCATTTTTGAGTCATTATAATACTTTTTATAGTCTCACCAGCAAAGTAAAAAAGTGCATTATGTCATTAAAGCAAAGACAAATTAATAAAATGCCATTATGTTCGATATATATGTAGTTTCATTACATTTGTCTTACAGAAAAAAAAAACACAAAAATAACGAGACTCAGCCCGAAACCCCCCAAAAATTCTCTCTCTCTCTCTCTCTCTCTCTCCTTCTCTTTATTTGTCTTTTTCTCTCTCTCTATCCCTCGAAGGCCCCTATCCCTGCGGTATACGCTCTTTTCCCGGTGACGAACTAAGGAAGCCCTGCGACCCGTTCCAAACCCCTCCTCAAACGAAGAAGATGGGACCACGTAGGAGGGAATCTGGATCGACTCCTAAATATGAACAATCGTCAAAGCCACCCAGTCCCGAATGTCTCTCATCCATGTAGTCAACACCCGGGAATGTTACAAGAAAAAGAAAAATAGTTAGTCTAAGGCGAAGAAAGAGATTAAAAGGCAAAAATCAAAGGTCAAAGGAAAATACCTCTGGCTGAAGGACATCCTCCATCAGCCCCAGCACCTCTGGATTCATCGCATTGGGGCAATGCAGCATATGTACCGATCCTCCCTCAATCCATCTGATGTTATAGGAGGGAGAAGACAGCTACGGAAGCGGAACCTTTGGCGTCGCCACCACTGCTAATGTCGACGCACCACCCGCACTGTGGGCAGACCCCGCTGGTCGACTCGTGCTCCTACCAGAAACCGTAGGAGGAAGAGGAATAATGCCATATATATTGGGAAACATCATCCAGCTCATCACAAAAATGAGATAATTATAGGTTGCTTCTGTGTTGGTATACGAGGAGTAAGGCTCGCCAAGCATTACCACCATCCTCGCCTCCTTCGGCATCTCCTGTACCCACCTCATGTATCTCAGGGGCATCGCACATGGAACCATAACCTCATCCTCCACAACCTTTCGGACTAATCTCTCCCCCAAATAACACAATTTTCCAAACTTGTGCTCCAGTAGCCGATGTAGTTGCGCGTTCCCCTCGGTCACCCCCGTGTGCTGGATGGCCATCCCCAAGGGATATAAGGTCACCTGCAAGATCCCCAGGGGAATATCAGTATCTTAAAAAGGACATCGAAGAAAAATGGTCTCAAAAGGAAAGAAAAATTTACCCGATCACTAGTCAGGCTATTAATGACCTGACACACCACCACCAAACAAAGAGATTGCCTTGACTGCCGGTTAGCATTTTGCCACTAGTACATCCGACAGAACTTACCCACCGACTCATCCTTTAAACCTATAAAATGGGCACTAAGCCCAATCACCTCATAAAACCACATCTGTAAAAGGACAAGGGTCATCAATCAGAAGAAATCAATCAAGGAATAAAAAAAGAAATATAAAGCATAAAAAGAAATGCATAAAGGAAAATGCAAAAAAGGAAAAATACCTCCAAAAGATACATGACACCAGTAAAGGTCCGTCAGAAGAATAAGCTGAATGAATCCAAGGACAAATAAAGGGTTGCCAAAGTAAAGCTCCCCCAGACAAAGAGAGGGATATTCGAAAATACCCTTAAAAAGGGCAAAAACCACAAGTGGACGACGTCGCCACTAGTCGGCACCAAAAACGCTCCCAGCAACAAAAGAATAAATAAATAGGCCATCTTCTGTACATACAGACCGTTGGTCTCATCGATCTATCGACTCAACAAAACCTATTTCAAGAAAAAAAAAATGAATGGAGTCCCCTGAAACTATCCGCCCAACATCACCTAGTGCCGCCTCTATCGCCACCGACGTCACCCTCAAGGATCGGTCCACTTCTAGTTGGTCCCCCTCACAGTCTAGCCCCAGTAGCAGCTTTACATCAATGGGAGTCACTGTCATCTCCCCAAAATTGAAATGCATGGTGTTGGTAGTATCCCACCACCTTTCTCTCAAGTCATAGAGGACAACCGTCAAACGGGGCGTCTCATTCAATGCAGACGCCAAACTACCAAAACTAGTTGATGAAACCACCCAACGCACCACTGAAGGAAGATGCTCCCATATGTCCTTAAACCCTTTCATCCCCCGAGAATGCAGGCTCGACCCCAGATATATCAGTCTGTCAAAGCAAAAAGAAAAACCCTTGTCAAAATTAAAAAAAAAAAGAAATACCAAAGGTCATTAACACTTAAATAACCGCTATGGTTCACCACCCTAGACGATCGATGCACGGGCTCACACAGAAGAGTCTGCTTGTCCACAATCGACTCTAATAAGTAAAAGACATTCTCATTGCCTAGCACTAGGGGCACCCTGGCCCACCACCCTAAATGCACCTAGTCATCAACACTCAACCACGCCATGTGGATCACACTTCTTGAAAAATTCGCCATTTCCTAGTATTGAAAAGGAAAAGAATGCTAGAATAGTTTGGAGAAAAGAAAGGAAGAAGATAGAAGATTTGAAAGGTGTGAAAAATGAAGAAATCTAGCCCCTTTTCATAGGAGTCTAAGGGGCATGCCGATCAGTAGTCCCCGACCACATACTGATCAACACTATCCATTCACATGCTCGAGGTAGTCCAAAACATCATGCCACTGTCATTTGGCACCTCTTAAACCTTGCCCGTTGGCACCTCCCTAAAATTTTGTACAAAAAATCCAAGTAAATACCATAAAATCCCAAAAATCCCCCAAAACATTCCTAAAATTGCCAAATAAATTTTAGAACATTTGTTTTTTCACCATGGAAATCATTTTTCAAGCTCTGAAATTAATTCTACATTTTCTCCCCCAGCTTAAATCCAACAATTCCTTAACGGAATCTCAAAATTATTTCCCTTGCAGAATTCTCATATCTAACTTCCCCAGTGGAACTTTAAGCTAATCAAATATCTCTCCAGCAACGTCTCCAAGGGAGAGAGCAGAAATCAAAAAGCTCCCCAAGAAGGTCTACATCCAATCCTTGGATTAGTATCTTTTCCCCAAAGGAGTCTCCAAATTTTCCAAGAGAACTATACCCCACGTCCCTCTTTAAATCCCTCGGAATTGGCATCGACCCATAAAATTGGTCGCTCCCTGCTTAAGCTCTCAAAATTGGCTTCGACCCTCAAAATAGGTCGCTCCCTTTATAAACTACTCAGAATTGACCACGACCCACATAATTGGTCACTCCCACTTAATCCCTCAAAATTGGTTTCGACCCTCATAATTGGTCGCTCCTACTTAAGGTCCTCGGAATAGGCCTCGACCCTCAAAATTTATCGCTCCCATTTAGGGTCCTTAAAATTGGCTTCGACCCTCAAAATCAGTCGCTCCTACATAAGGTCCTCAGAATTAACCTCGATCATTAGAATTGGTCGCTCCCATCTTAGGTCCCCAGAATTGACCTTGACCCTCAGAATTGGTTACCTCTACTTAAGCCGTCAGAATTGGACTTGACCCTCAAAATTGGTCTCTCCTACGTAAGCCCTCAGAATTGGCTTCGACCCTCAAAATTGGTCAATCCTACTTAAGGTCCTCAGAATTGACCTCAACCTTAAGAATTAGTCTCTCCTACTTAAGGTCCTCAAAATTAGCCTCAACCTTTAGAATTGGTCACTCCTATTTAAGTTCCTCAGAGTTGTCTTTGACCCGCAAAATTGGTCGCTCCTACTTAAGCCCTTAAAATTAGCGTCGACCCTTAGAATTGGTCGCTCCTACTTAAGGTCCTCAGAATTGGTCGCTCCCATCTTAGGTCCTCAGAATTGACCTCGACCTTAAGAATTGGTCGCCACTACTTAAGCCCTCAAAATTGGCTTCGACCCTCAGAATTGGTCGCTCCTACTTAAGGTCCTCATAATTGGCCTCGACCCACAGAATTGGTCGCTCCCATCTTGGGTCCTCAGAATTGACCTTGACCGCAAAATCAGTCACCTCTACTTAAGCCCTCAGAATTGGCTTCGATCATCAGAATTAGTATCTCCCATCTTAAGCCCTCAGAATTAGGCTCTCCTACTTAAGGTCCTCAGAAATGACCTCGACCCTCGGAATTGGTCGCTCCTACTTAAGGTCCTCAGAATTGACCTCGACCCTTAGAATTAGTCTCTCCCATATTAGGTCTAGAGACCCATTTGACTCCGATAAACTCTATCGTCAGAGCGAAAGCTTGATGAATCTTTAAAGGTCTCTGAATCCCCTTTCCAATGGTTTTCCCTATGCACAAATCGGCATAACGATTTGGATGAACGAACCATTTTACTACCAAAAATCGATCTGGAGGCCACCGAGTGTTCCTAGGCCTCGATTTTATCCCAATTAACTCCATCATCATAAAAAAAGCTCAATGAATCTTTGAATGGAACGAAAACCCCATTCCAGCGGTCTACCTCGTGCTTGAAATGGCATAACCATTCAGACAAATGACTCATTTTCTCGTAGAAGTTAATTCAAATGCCATCGGGCGCTCCCGGGATCCGTTTGACCAAGATCAACTATTCAGATTGAATGATACTGAATGATCCTTTTAAGGACACTGAATACCATCTCCAACGGTCCACCCCATGTGTTAATCAACCTTACGGTATGGACGAACGACCCGTTTTACTCCAAAAGGTCATCAGGCGCTTTTGGGCCCCGTTTGACCAAAGTCAATTTTCCAAACCAAGATAAGATCTTTGGAATGTCAAAGTACCATGTGTAACATTTCCAACGGTTTTCCCTGTGCACGATTCTAACTTACGATTTGGACGAACAATCCATTACCGTTCGATGATCTCCCGTCCAAAGGATTGACGAGCGCTTTCGAGCCCCGTTTGACCCAAAGTCAACTCCCGAACCCAATAGAGGAAAAAATTACTCTTAAAGGTATTTAAATTACCTTTTTAATGGTATTCCCCATGTGTAATTTGGTTTTCTGGATTGCGTTCTACGCTCGTGTTTCTAGAAAAATCTGCACGAGACTACCGATTTGCAGGTCCATTTCCCTGCCTATCGGTAGTGTGTCTAGGATTACCTATTGATTGGGAGGGCCAGGGCTATTCCAATCGATAGCCCCTACCCAATAAATAGAGTGCATGAGCTCACTCCCTGGACACACCTCAGATCCATAAATATCAGTGATCTCAGCAACGTTCTCTCAATAAAGTTTCCTTGTGTGAAATTCCTTTCCATATTTCATTCCCATCAATTTCATATCTAATTTAGAAGGATATCCATATGTCTCATCCAACATTCATCTCAACACTAAAAGGATCTCATCAAGGATCAATATCAAGCCTCAATTCTCCAAAGAAGGTCCAAACACCTTTCTCTCTCTTTAAATTTCTTTATATTCGCATTAGTTACACAAATTCTTAATTTATCTTTTAATTTAGTTCATACACATTAACATATCTTCCTTTATAAGTTATATCACACATATTCTATTTTCTATGGAAAAAAAGCAAATTCATACACCAATAAACTCCAACGGGATTATTCACCACATTTTTCCAAAAATAAAATACTTTTTCTACACATATAATAAATTCTTGTTTGAATCTATGGGATAAACCCCACCCTTATGTCGCATACGAACTATGTAGACTTTGATGCCTTTGTAGGCTACGTAACATTCTTTTGGATGATCTCACTCTATCTTTTCCATTATATGAGTCGAGAAATTTCGATATCCATTTATATATACATGGACATACACTTCATGGAAAAATTAAGGAAAATACTAACACAATCCCATGAGAGATTGAAAAGGCGTGATGTGTTCCTAACACCTTCCCATTCCGTAACTTAGCCCCAAACCTCTGAACTATTGGTTTCGTAAGCATCAATTTGTCTTTGATGCCGCTCTCTTGAGGCGGAGACATTATTATTTTGCCTGTTTGTGCAAAATAGGTTGGTGACTCCATCTTTTTACATCACCCCACATCGACGACGGCTGAAGCTCTCCTAGAAGAAGAGAGGGCGAGACCTTCACCCCATCCCCCCCCCCCCCCCCCCCCCCCCCGCGGAAAGTAGAGGGATGACCACATTAAAAATAAACAAAAAAAATAAGGATATATACTAAACGAAGTAGAGAGAGTCGGTTAACAAATAATAATAAAAAAACAAAATATCAACAAAATATTTTGCTGAGTTTTATTAATCTTACTTATAACCCATAAATTTTTAAAGTACAAAATTTAAATATGGCCCCTAAATTTTGTTTCAATAATCACTCAAAAGTCTTATTTTATTTTGGGTTTAAAGTTAAATTCGTTTTTTTGGTTTAAAATGAATAACGTATTAAAAACTTACACGATAGTTATACACATAAGAAGTTGTAGGAAAAAGCTTACTCGGGGCTTAAAGGAGTAACAGGTCTGACGTACAAATTCATATACACATATTCCAACTTGGTGTTTATTATAAAAATAAAATAAAAATGTGTCAATTCGGTACTTGTGGGTCAATGTTTTTTATTTATTATCGACTTGGTTTTAAAATGACATTTTGAGTCATAATTAATTAACTTAATAGTAAAACAAAAAATGCGGGTTATTACAATGTACCCACCTAAAATAAATTTCATCCTCGAAATTCCCATATCCTTGAAGTTTTTTATTTTCACAGTGCTTACATCGTCTAGGATATGTAGTACATTCGAAATGATAGGTTTGTAGGATTATCATGTAATTATGACGTCCTTACCAAGGTCATTCCTCTAGTGATTAGTTATGTAGCACAACCATATAAAGGATAATCATGTATCTAGGATTGAAACAAAGGGGGTTTCATATAATTAGTCAGCATTTTTATAAGCTTTGCATGTACCGTGTATCAAAATAGGGTTTTTGTGACGGGTTTTATTTATAGTCTGGTGGTTCGAAGTTCATTTCACACAATATCCTTCATGCTATAAAAAGGGCATCAGTAAGAGGATACTATAGGTTATACCTTGATCTCATAACTATGGTAATATACATCTAGTTGCACACTAGATAATTGAAAAGTATAAGCTCCTCTGATAATAGGTCGAAGGTTTATACTCGAATCGTTAAAGGTTGGTTTCCTAAATTTAACTAGCATTAAGGTGATGATATTCGAATCGTAAGTCATGTTTTTTTGAAAATACTATAATTCTCACAGTGGGTCAAAAGAAAATTCCTTCTCGATGTAAAACTAGAAAGTCTACTATAAGAATTTCAGTCCCTATAATTGTGGTACAATACATTATGATTATTACTTTATTGGCATTTTTATTGGTAGTAGACAATTTAATGAACAACTAAATGGTTTTTGTTGTGGTTATTATGTCACCTTTCGGTTAATTGGGAAAGTACATCGGTGGTTTATTGCAGTTGATAATTTTGTAAAGAGGTTTATTTAAAATTTCCCAGACTGAGGGGAAAATGTATCTAGAATCTTGATGTGGTATTTTCTTAACTTCCTACATACCAGAATAATGTATGTGTAGGATTTAATTTTTATTAAGCTAATAATTTGGCCGAAGGTAATGTCTGATAGTTTTGGGTATTTTAAGTACGTCTGTTGTTTCGATTGGTCCTAATGTTTGTAGGGTCTTGCTAAGGATAACTCTGGGTATGATGTCTAATAGTGTCAAAATAATCTTATGGAATCTACCATAGACATACAAGGAAAAAGGATTCTTTAAGGTACCTTAGTGCTACTCTGGATATACCTTATAAATTTGGATAATTTTAGAACTTATACGTGGATGGGGTTTACATAGTCTAGGGCATACTAAATAGAATAAATATGGGTCTCTTTAAATGTAGTTTGTGCAACTATGTGAATGAGGTCACTAACATTTATATTATTCAACATGAAGACACTATTGTTGGAAGTATGTTTACAATAGTACACAAAACTCAATTGATGTATATACTGATGTTTATAAGTTCATAGTCACTAATGTTAGGAATCTTACTAGAAATGATCTGTGTAATCAAGGTAGGATATCGTTAAGTCATAATGATGTTCATTTTAAACTCGTTCACTTGGGGTGGTTTGTACAATCAAAAAGAACACGTCCTTAAACAATATTTGATGTGGTTTGGAATTCTACGTACATCTATTATTTTACTCAAATGAACTATTAGATTGTTCATGTTAATTGCCTTACTATAAATCTTAGTACCAATCCTTTTGGAAATGATCAACAGTTTTCATTGGGAGAAAATTGACAGTTTTGATGGGTCGGTCTACTATCATTCATATCGAATTATATCCTTGGGACGTACGATATAGTCCACTAACAAAAAAAAATCCGTTGTTATATGATCCCATTTCCATTCTGGGATTGAAAGAGGTTAGAATAGTCCCCAAGACTATGGTGTTTAATTTTTGACTTGGTGTCGAGTAACACATCTTCTCAAGAAGTTCTTTATATCACTCTCATATTGGGATACCAATGCTATTTCTTCAATACATGATACATTTTTTAGCTTCTTGGGTGTATTATGAATCTAGAACGGTGAGCTTTTTATAATATAGCTTATCGTACTGATGATTTATCTGGTACATATAAGATATCTTTAAATTGTAGGCTTATTTCCTTATTGTACAATAAATCTTTGGTCTTACTTCTTCTTTGTTGTTTCATCATAAAAGGATAATTGATTTGTTATTCTAAGGTTTTCTTTCTCAAGTTAAGGCAAGCAGCAATATTGGTGAATTTTGAAAAATAGCGAGGTTGGTTAAAGATCATATTACTCTTATGGTAGCAGTAACATCCTAGAAAATCAGGTCATTAAGGCTTAAAGAGTTAGCTATAAAGTTTACTTTTTCTAGATGGTAGTCTAACATGAATTTTTAATCCTCCAAAATTCCATTCAACGTCTCTGTCTCAAATGTAAATTATTTGGGTAAAAATACATTTCAAACTTATGTGACTTGTAATTACTTGGAATTCCTCACCATATAATGGAAGATTATTATTTCTTATATTTTTATAAGAGATAGCAAAAAGAGGAAAGTAAGAATTAGATGAATACTAACTAGATATCTGAGACACTGGTAATAGAGATATAAGTAGATGGGGGTGGGGTTTGAACTAGTCGTTACATTAATTTGGATGGTTATGATACACAACTGATAAATAAACTTGTAACAATTTCAAAGTTTTGATGATGTAAGGGTTTAGTTAATGGTTAATCATAATCAGTCGGTGCTTAGGACTCTAGAGGGTCATAGGGATACTATGTTTGAAGCATCATTTCAAGATACCTTGGGGATATACTTAGAATTGAGTTTGGAATTTAATAGGACATTAATTCAAATATTTATTGAAGGATCTTACATGTATTGAAAGCAAAAGAAATGCACCGAATAAGCAACGGGATAATGTAACATTTATAGAGTAATGAAAATCCAGGTTTTTAAAAGTAAGATGTCGGATGTGGTCAGGGGGTTCTTTATAATTAAAGCATGAGATTTGGTTAAATATCTATAAATCTAATTACCCTTAACTGGCATTTTTAAGAGTATTCATAGTTGGGTAATAAGGAAAGGATCAAGTAATCTCAGGCTAAGGGTTTCATGTAATGCATGGTATGTTATAAAGGTCTTGTTGACCAAGATAATCAACTACTATCTCATACAAGAACTTAGGCAGTCTTGGTAATTTATGCAAAAAATCAATGTCATGGGTTATTCATATTTTTTCAAACTTAGAAAAATAAGGAAAGCTATTAGTTTTATCATTCACCTGTTAGGGGTGAAAAGCCATACTGTTTATTAACAAGATTATTTGGACTTCAAATTAAGGTTTCTTTAGAAAAAATGGTTTATAAGGGAAATGCATATGTGGTATCAAGGTAATGTAGATAGATTAGGTAAGGTTTCATCTGATCACAACTAAGTTAGTTATTTATGGATAAGAATCATGTTTCTCTACCGAAACCATAATGTTTCTAGTAATATTAAAATTTTCAGTAATATCCTAAATCATGGTTGCATAAGGTAATGGTTAAGTAATCGGAATTCATAACTAGGATTATATAGGATTTATGAAAATTATAGTTATGGGATAGGATCCAGTAAGTAATATCATTACGTTCTAAAGAGTATAACGGTTAATAGTAACAATTTTAATGCTCTAAACTTTCTTCTAGAGAAATTCCCAATGTTCAGTAAGAAACATTGTTAATATTTTCTTATCTAATCATGTTCAGGTACCATTCTAACACCAGTAAGTTCTTCTCGCAATCTAATGGGAATAGTTTACAATATATAATAAGAGTGCAATGCGAAAGACAATAATAAAAGGTCAATAGAGAAGTGTGGTAACTTTCAAATATGAAAATTCTGGAATTCCAAATGAAGTAATTTATTTTGAAGGGGAGTATCAATTGTATAGTTTGGACAAAATAACTGTGTTGTACGTATAAACTAATTGTTAAGATAACTTTCTTAGTATGCTTGTAACCCTTAATCACATCTTTGACAACCCAAAAATTCTTAATGATTCTTTCGACCACGTAAAATCTGAATATTGATATTAATCATTCATATCTTAAAATTATAATTTTGCAGTTATTCTCGTAATTCTTACATAATTATCTTCACCTTGCGAACTACCATTTATACATATCAAATTCCTTCCATAACCAAAGTCCTGATATCTCATAGGTAATTGGGAGATTGATTTTTCTTACCAAAGTCAAAATATCGCATCCTCACTATCCTTATAATCTGAACCACTTCCTTAATAATAGTGCTCAACCCATGTCTCGCATAGGCTACTTAACCTGGTTGAGCTCTGGTACCATGTTTTCATATCCCGATTTCTCGGGTGTGAGTTTTATCCTAATAAATACTAAACCAAAATGAAAACTATCATTTGTTTCAAAATAGGAAACTATATTGATAATTTATGGTGTTGCAACCCATAGTTTCAACTATATAATGTTATATAAATACCTTAGTTATTAATTAACCATCATCCTCGTAAAACTATTTTATAACCAACACTATTCTCGATCTTCATATAATTCTAGCATGAAATTCTCATCACCACTTATAGTTACCTGTTTCAAATAACTGAAAGGAAAAGAATATGCAAAACTTTGCCAAGTAGATAACTCTACTTCTATAATAATGTATATATAGGAGTTTATTTTTATAGCATAACTCGGACTAAAATGCGGTAATATAACACAATTTATAGTAATCTAAAGTAAAATGAAATATCAACAATACTGAATAGGGGTGGAGTATGTAGAATTTAAAAGAATGGTATGGTGATTTATAACTGGATAGGTTATATCAAGCCAAAAAGATAGGGGTTCAGACTATAACAAGATAGCCCCTAAATTATCAGTTATATGGGCTTCAAATGCATAGGAATACCATTATAATATTGTCCAAAGCCTTTTGAAAGTCGACCTAAATAATTGGGAAAAAATAAATGGCTAGACACACTAACTAGAATGACACTCATATGTATATAGAAAATAAAACTAAGCACTCAATTCTCAGTCCTATAGGCCAAATAGAACTTTCGTGGTATACCAGAGTCTAATCCCTGAATCATAAGTTATGTCAATGGGGTTTCACTAATAATAAGTCATAATTTTCAGGGGTTTACTATAATCAGGGATGCCACTGAACTAGGGGGTTTAACTGAAATTAGGATTTTATTAAGAATAACTAGCTGTCATGGTTTAACTGGCTGGGGTTCAATTGAATAAATATTCACGATAATGTGAAATACATAAAAGGGTTCATAAGGAAAACAAGAGTTCAAGGGCTATCACATAGTGATATAGTCAAGGCAGTAATTTCAATGGTATAAACTCAATTGTAATAGTAAAATAAAATCACCTACCATAATTATGTGGGATTTTAACTAGTTAGTACAAGTTGAATTTGATGTCTCTAGATGTGATTTTAATGTAGGGTTATTACGGATAATCAAAATAGACATTTTACCAGTTTATGTGTATGCATGCTATTTTTTATTTAGACGGTGATAAAAACTTTACTTTTTACGAAGTTCATCTTGAAGTTGAATTAAAATGAATTTGATAATGAGGGTAGTGGATTAGTACTTACACATATCTTCTTGCGGGATCCGACTTTTAATTTTTGTAAAATGATACAAGTCATCGAAATAGCTTTCGGGAAAATGTAAAAAAATAATGGTTTTTGAGGTTTGTAAGCGATTAGTTTGATTCATCATAAAACACGTTCAGTAATGTAGGAAAAATTATGGTACGGGCTTCACAAGATAAAAATGGAAATTTTTACTAGTGTTCTGGGGCCGTAATTGATACAATCGCCTAATTTTGTCACTGTTAAAAATAATGTCAATTAGATAATGTTTATAACTAAAATGTTCCTTTCCACATTATAAATACAATGCTACATTCTGCGTATTTTTCTGAGTAACGGTTTGAAAGATATGAATTTTTGAAGATGACAAAAGAGGCCCTTTTTGCATGCATTTCTAGACTCACCATTGGGTTTTTAAAAATAACAGTATTTCCTATGATGACCTTTAAGTATCGTAAAAATTTGTTACAACCAATATTTTGGCCCTTATGTAAATAAAAGCTTATTATTTCTTATTTCTTGTACAACACGCACATACCTAAGGACATATTATTTTGTTTTCTTTTGAAATATCCCAAAATATATATGTGTGTGTACACACACACACACACACACACATACACTAGGGTATGCCCGTGCCTGAAGGCACGCTGATAATTTTGAAAACTATAAAGTCGTGTATAATGTAAATAATAAATGTTTTATATATTATAAGTGTAATTTTTCAAAGTATTGAATCGTATAAATTTAAGTAGTGTTGAATCTTGTATAATTAAGTCAAAAAGTTTTTTTTAATACACATAAATGTAAACATTTTAAAGTTTTTTTTACAACAGATAAGTCTAAACAGTTTACAAAACATATGCCCATGACAAAAGGCACATCGCTAATTTTCAAAAGTGTACGTCGTTGATAGGACCAAACGTCACATTCATTTTGTAACAAATAAATAATTTTATAGAGTTAATTGTACGATGTCATGTGACGTGTTCATAAGTAGTGCTATCATGTATTATCGTTTGAACTTGTTTTTACTCGTAATAAATTAGGTGTAAAAATTGTTAAGCATTTCCAAATTGGGTGTAAAAATTATCATAAAGTTTTATGTAAAATACAAATAGTGTTGCACAATTTAGAAAATTTGGACTTAATTTTATTTGTTTATAGAACTATTCACCCTTTTTAAGAAAGAAAAAATAGCAAACATCAACACTAATAGTCTGTCTTGGAACTCGTGTAAACATCATCGATTTAACTCACTAACATCATCGATTTAACTCACTAACATCATCGATTTAACTCACTAACATCATCGATTTAACTCACCTAATAGTGAAAGATCACCAATACATCAATAAAGATATAGCATTAGTCGTCGAACTTGTATAAAGAACATCATATTTATAGTTCGCATGGCATGCTCAACAACATAAATTACCAAAGTCATATTTATTCCTTATCAGATAAGAGCACTGGGAAAGTTCTCAATTTTTCAGTATTTTCTGTTACATCCTCGCTTGACTAAAAATCACTGAATGTTAATCTAGGACTGGATTCAAGTTCTAGAAGTTTCTCCTCATCATAATCAATCACCGGATTTTTTATTCTAGTGTTAGAGTGGAAGGATCCAATGATTCTGTAGGGTTGTTCACAAACCCATTAATGCCACATCATTTTTTTGAAAATTTCAGTAACATATTCCGTTCTTAAGAATTCCAGTTCCCTGCCATCATAAATTTATCGCAATTTATATAAGGTATATAACCCTCAAACAATATATAACTGGAAAAAACTTGTCTCAGATTAAATCAGAAAATAAATCCAAATTGTTAACATGGGGAGTATAATACAACAAACATCTTCTTCCCTAACATAAATCAAGAGAAAAATAACACAAATCTATATTATGTGTTGCATTATAACAGATTCAAACTAAACTTAATAACGCAAATCAAGATATTTATTGCTTTTGGTTGCACTGAAAGTCAATACATGGTCGGGACGATGAAGGTTGTTGTGTTTCCTACCTCGAACCAATGGGTTCTCCACATGAATCAACTTCACGTCTCTACCACCAATATTTATAATTTGCAAAAAATATATTTAACCAATGGAACATGGAAATCAAACCTTCGTATAATTATCAAACTTAAATCTTGGAAGAGTTGAGAGATGGGGTATTACTCTACCTGCAAAATCGAATAAGATCCTTCTTAGATATTAGTTTCTCTAGATCAGGCCTTTACCATTAATGGATCCAAAAAGATCATGACACTAAAACTACTACTACGAACACCAAAACTATTCATGATAGTAAACTTTGGTGAATACTTATTTGGATCCATTAATTCCTAATACAAATTATGTATTAGGAATTTCTTCCAAATCATCCACAAATTCTGACAAAATCCAAACATAGGGAAATTAACTGAACTTATAACTAAGGCGCTGTTTGATTTGGGGGAAACAATAGTTTTCTCCCGAGTAAAAACTTTTTTTTGCAAATAAGAGTTAAAATATTGTTCACTATTTTCGCAAAATTTTAACTATAAAGGTAAACTCATGGACGAAGCTACCCCATGGCCATGGTACCCCCCCAGGATATCTAATGTAAAGGAATTATTTGAGTAACCATGTTTGCGTTCAGTTTGATTTTATACTATTTAGAAAATAACACAAATGAATGAGAACAGTTGAGAATAAGGTTTATTGCTTGGACCTACTCGAGGCACGCGCAAAGCAATATCTTGGTTCTTTCAATGGTCGGTTGGTTATTGTTGATGTAAAAAACTAGATCGCTCTAATAATTCAATCACAGATAAATAAAATGAAACAAAGATTTTTAAAGTGGTTCAGCCTTATAAGAATAGCCTACGTCCACTGTTATGTTATTGCTGAGTGTTTGGGAATTCTCGATTACAAGTTCAGTCAAGAAATTACGGTCCCCCTGAATGAGGATGATACAAGGTATTTATAGCCTTGAGGCTGTACATGAAAAGGTCGATACATTAAATGATATACATATGAAAGGGTAATGCATTTAATGCAGCGTGTGTGTCAAGATTATAAACATTCAATGAATAGTTGAACTGTCGTCTATCTGGTAATTAATGATACGGCCGAGATGCAGCTCGGACCGCCTTAGTTCCTCCGAGCGCTAGAGTATCTCGGAGTGCTAAAGTACCTCGGAGTGCTGAAGCTCCTCGGTGTATCCTCGTTGCTTGAAGAGAACATGAGCTGGCCGGGGAAATGAACTTTCTCGTTGTTATTGTGCCACGTAGATTGACACGTGCCTTCGCATTATTCGTCCACATCAGCGTATTAATTTTGGTATCAACAGAGGCCCCCAATGTTTCATTTTTCGAACTTTGAGGAGTATGGAACATTCTTTCTCGATTTATGGCAATATTGAATGATCTTCCTGGGTTTTAGGAGCATCGTATTTGAATTTATTTCCAAATTCAACGAATCCGCCTTTTTTCGAACTTTTAAGAGCGCTTCGATCTTAGTGCCCTTTTTGTCCTTTTAGCCGTCGGAAGTTCTATAGTTTCTTTTTTGTAATCATTTCCTTCGCCGCTTCCCAAGGCAAAGTATTTAAACTTCTTAGGTAACCATACCGTCTTCTTCTTTTTCCAATTTCCTGCATTCAAGCTTTCTATTCTCTCCTTCTCTCATGTGCATTCATCCTAGTTTTCGTTCGTTGTCAACATACCTCCTTTCTTCCTGTAAGATCTTCTTCCTTTCTTCTGTATCTCTTTTATTCAGTATGGTTTATATTGTGGAGTCTGTTGAGAAATTTCTTTCCGATTTTTCCATTCCTTCCCGGGTAACTCTGGAGGTTCTTTCTGAGCCTTTAGATTATTTTTGATTGGCTGAGGGACATTGGTTCCCCAGTCTATTCATTGCTGAATGTGGATTTTCTTTTCCGCCAAACCCATTGTGTCTTGAGTTTTGTCAGTATTTTGATCTTGTCCCTGCAAAAATAGCCCCCAATTCATGTAGAATAATTAATGGGGTGTACAAATTAAATCTAACTCATGGGACTCGTATAGGGATCCCTGAAATTATGTATTGCTACAAATGGGCCACTCTAGATACTATTTATTACTTAAAAACTAGGTTTCTGAATAGGGCTCTTGTAGTTAACCTCCCTGACTCAAATAGAGATTATTTTGAACATGGGTTGGTTATTAAAAATTGGCAATATGCCCCTTTAGTTGGAGATGGAGTATACAACGGTCCCAGATGCCCCCCATATGGCAATGGGATAGGTTTATTTTTCATTTTATTTTACTTATAAAATTATGCTTTCATCACGTTTGATAAAATGTATGACTGATATCTCATTATGTATTTATTTGCAGTTGATAGCAAAAGAAAAACTCCAAAAGAATCAGAGGTTAATATTAAGCATCTGAAACTTATCTGGGGTTTGCATAAGAACGTTGCAGACGAGCACATCAGTTATGCATCATATTTGCTACAGTATAAGAGTTATACAACATCTTATACTGCTCGCCCTGTTGAGCCAGCTTCAACTCTAGAGGATTCTTCTTCAGATTCTCATCTTCCTTTAAGTCAGAGAATGGGCAAGAAAAGAGCTCCTCCTGCTCTATTTGATGACATTACTTCTGCTGCTGGGGCCAAGAAAAGCAAAACTGATGTCCCAGAAGGGACTAAGAAGGTGGATGCTGCACCTTCCAAAGCTGCCGAGAAGACCCCAGTGGCTCCGAGCAAAAAGGTTGCTCCTGTGGAAATAATTGCTATCTTTCCGACCAAGAGTTCTTCCTTGGTTGAAGCTGCTGAAGTCCCATTGAGGAGATTGAGGAAATCATTCTCAGTCAATTAGGCTGAAACTGCGTCCTCTCTACCAGCTGGTGGTGTTGGTGTTCCCACCATCATTCCTCCGAGCTCTGCAATGAGCTCGGTAAAAACTTGGATCATACCCGAGGTCCAAGGAATTGATGAAAAAATTTCTAGGGATATGCTGACATCCCTAGCTACTCGTCATCTTGCTTCGATAAATTTCTCACACCCTGAATTTTCTTTCTTTCTTTGAATGCTTGCATTTTGTATTGACTTTACTGTTTTTCTCATCTTTCAGCTGGTGAACTGTTTCAACAATATCATGAAGAAGGATGAAGCTATTAAAGCTTCAAGCTCCTCGTCAGGTGTAGAGGATGCTCTATTAGGTTTGACCCAATCCTTGAAGGAATCTCGCCAACAGTATAGTGAGGACAAGGCTATTTGGGAGAAAAAGTTGTCAATAGTTGAAGCTGAGAAGGTGAAGTTGGCTGAGATCTCCAAGAGTTTGGAGAATAAAGTGAAAAGTTTGGAGGTCGAGCATAAGGAATATGACGACAAGCTCAAGAATTTTGGAGAGCTTGAAGATAAGCTGAAAAAGGCAGAGGAAGAGTTGTCTGCCCTGCGAGATATCAAGGGAAAAAAGGAAGAATTGGATGTGAAGCTCTCTTCGGAGAAATTGAAAAGAAAGCTCGCAGTAAAAAAATCCTTCAGTGCTGGCTGGGAAAAAGGATGGGACAAGGGGATTGCTGCGATGACATCCCAAGTTCAATACGGGAAGTTGAAATACTTCCGAGATGGCTGGGTAGCTGCCCTACAGGAATTGAAGATCAAGGATGATTCTGAGCTATTCCAGTTACACCTCCCTGGTCCTCCTCCACCAATTGTGGAAGAAGAAGAAGATGAGCCTGTCTCTGATGAATCTTCTATGGCCATAAGTGATCAAGTCCCTGCATCTCTATCTTCTGCCAACGAGGACATTTCTTCCATGCCTCCTCCTCCTGAAAAAATTTCAACTCCTGCAGATCAAGTTGCTGTTACCACCGAGCAACCAAGCTCCTCGTCCCAGCCTCCCGAGAAAGTCTTGGGATACAAGGAAAAGGTGTGAAGTTGTTCGGTATCATTTCTATCTTTCATTATTTGTAATCAAACAATGTAATCCTTTTGTGATCTAATAAAATACATCTTTGTTCATCTCTATTGTTGATGATTTGTTTTTGTTGATTGTTGTCGTTTTCTCATCCTTAGTTTGTTACTAGAATGGAACTGATATCTTCACATGATACAAAGCTGATGCAGCAATGTCACGAATATTATAAGGCTGGTCATACAGACCTTAGTACATCAGAAATTGCTGACATCCTTGGCCATGATGCCTCAGAACAAGCAATTGAGGCTTATTGGTACTTGAAGGATTTACTTGACCGAGTTGTGGCCAACAATGTGGCCTACTATGACTTGATTGAGGAACTTCATTATTCTTTAGAATATCTCCAAGGTCAGCACAATGAATCAATGGCTTTGTTGCACAAGGAATATGAAAATAGATATCAACAACTTTCTTCTGAAACAGGCCATAAAAAGATCCTTGCTGGATACGATGTTAGGGAAAGAACTTTAAAGGGTGAAGTCGAGGCTTGCAGGCAGATTGCTGAGTTGCTGGAATAAGAGAACAATAATTTGCAGAAGAAGCTGGCACAGTATGAATCTGCAGCGTCATCTTCCACTGCTTTAGTACAAGTTACCGATGAAGGTTTCTCGTTCTTAGAGGTTGAGAATGCCAAATTAAGGCAAGAGTTGGATGCTCTGAGAAGATCTGTTATTCCTGTGACTGCTCGGGGACGAGGAAGAGGTTCTCGTGGGCGAGGAAGAACTGTTCAAAATGTTGCCGAGGAGCAAGTTCTCCAGTCGCTGCTCGGAGTCGATCAAGAGTTCTTAGCCGTAATGTTGAGGAATCTCGTACTCTGTCAACATTGGAAACTCAAGCATACCAATTAAACGCCAAAGATCGGGCTTTATCTGAATTGTCCAAGAGAAATTTATCTTTGGAAGATCAACTTACTGCAACGAAGTCTGTTTTGAATGATAAAGACGTTTTTGCCAGGAACCTTCACGAACAATTGGATAGATTAACCTTCCAATTCCATAAACAGCCCAGGGAATTTTGGATGGCAGGATACAATGAAGACCTTGTTCATTTAGATGCTCGTATTGAACATGCCAATAATGAAGGTTATAAGTAGGGGTGGTTGAACGCCCTAGGTGTACTGAAATTGGAGCAATGGCATTTTTATGGGATTATCATGCTCCAGGGTTACTAGACTTGCCTGTGCCACCTTTCAAATTGGACATGGCATGGATCCCAGCTCGTTCCATTCCTCGGAGTTTAATTTCAAAATATCTTGGTGACTATAGTCTTCATTCTCAGATTGAATTATCTCGTCCCAAGCAGCTCTTGGATACACCTTCTGTGATGAACGTCAGAATGCTCAGAGATGTTAATTTCATTAATTCTCCTCTTTTCTTGGAAGACCCTCCTGCCAGCGAGGAACCTGTTTCAAAAGCTAAAGTAAAGAAACCAATAGAATAGGTTTTTCAATGTAACAATTAGCACATATATGTAGCTTGTAATATATTTTGACATTAATGAAAGAATTTCATTTTTTGTTTGCAAATCTGTATTGCTATTGTCTTATGTTTATCAAACATTTTTACATTTGTGCATATGTATTTGTTAAAAAGATAACAATTTGGTGCTGTTCATCAACCAGCTTAGTAATCAAAATTATAAGTATCAATGTTGCTCAATCACTTTAATAATAAAGTAATGAGTATAAAATGTTTAAAATGTTTCCAACCAACCAAGGTTGTTAAATTGTGTTTGTCGACCAACCATAATTGATGGGTTTTTATCCCCGACCAACCATACTTGGTAAACTTTTTCATAAAATGTGTCCGACCAACCATGGTCGATAATTTATCCTCGTCGACCAAGTATGGTTGATCACCGACCAACTATACTTGGTTCAGTTTGGAATTCTTTGTATTTTCTGGAATGATTTTACCTTCCGACCAACTTGTTGGCATATTTTCAAATCAAATGATATTGTTCTTTCCTCAACCGTAGTTGATTATTGAACTATCAGGTTCTTTCGAACTATTTGTCCACTAGTTATCTTACCAACCTTAGTTGGTCACGCTAGTGTATGCCTCCTAACCAAAGGAGTATATTTTTGGTTCTTTCGAACTATCTGTCCACTAGTTATCTTACCACCCTTAGTTGGTCATGCTAGTGTACGCCTCCTAACCAAAGGAGTATATTTTTTGGTTCTTTCGAACTATCTGTCCACTAGTTATCTTACCAACCTTAGTTGGTCACGCTAGTGTACGCCTCCTAACCAAAGGAGTATATTTTTTATTTCTTTCAAACTACCTGTCCACTAGTTATCTTACCAACCTTAGTTGGTCACGCTAGTTTACGCCTCCTAACCAAAGGAGTATATTTTTTGGTTCTTTCGAACTATCGTCTTCTTTTTGCTGTCGAGCAGTGTAGTGTACAACACTAGTATTCCCCGAAAAACTTTCAAACAAAGGAAAGGAAAATGGTGAAAACATCATCGTTTTATTCATATTGATGGAACCGTTGTACATTTTACATCATTGATAATACTTGCGAAGGTGTTCAGCATTCCAAGCATTCTTGAATTCTTCTCCTTCTAGAGTTGCTATTCGGTAAGTTCCTGGTCGAACAACTTCTGTAACTCGGTAAGGCCCATGCCAGTTTGCCTCCAACTTATTGTGTTTCTGAATTACCTTCTTTAGCACATAATCTCCTTCTTTTAAGTCGCATTTCTTCACCCTTTTGTTGTAGAACAGAGTTGTGCGTTGTTGGTAAGCAGCATTCCTAATGGCTGCCTCTTCTCTGACCTCCTCGAGCATATTCAAATCCAGTCTTCTCATCAAGTCACTGACAGGAGAATTGAAATTCAGTACTCTATGCGTTGGAAGACCCAACTCGGCAGGTATTACAGCCTCACTTCCAAATGCCAGCATATATGGTGATTCTCTAGCCGCTGCTCGGGGAGTTGTTCGGTAAGCCCACAATACTAATTGTAGCTCGTTAATCCAGTTAGCTTTAGCTTCACTTAGCCTTTTCTTCAAACCATTTAGCAGTGTTCTATTTGTCACTTCAGTCTGTCCATTGCTCTGAGGATGGCCTGGTGCTGAATGAACCTTCAAAATGTTCGACTGATGACAATAGGCAGCAAATTCCTCGTTATCAAATTGGGTTCCATGGTCTGTGATGAAGGCATGAGGGAGACCATATCGACAGATGATATTCTTCCAAACGAACTGGTATACCTTCTCGTATGTCATATCAATAAGCGGCTCAGCTTCTACCCACTTAGTAAAATAGTCCACTGCAACGACGAGGTACTTGAATCTTCCTCGGGTGGTCGGCAGTGGTCCCACCAAATCAATTCCCCACATGGTGAATGGCCAAGGGGAAGTTATGGGTGTCAACAATGCTTGTGGAGTTCGTCGGATAGAGGAAAAACATTGGCACTTGTCACATTTCTTAGCATAGGCTATACAATCATCCCTCATTGTCGGCCAATAGTATCCTTGAGTCATTACCCTTTGTAAAAGTGTTCGACCTGCTACATGAGCTCCACAAGACCCTTCTTGGATTTCTTCAATCAATTCTTTCACCTCGGAAGGATGTACACATCTCTGCAAACCTACCATAATTCCTCGTCTATATAAAATACCATTAGTTAATACATACCGAGCAGCTTTATAATTCAATTTTTTGGCAGCAAGCTTATCCTCTGGCAATTCTCCCTCTTCAATATATACCCTGATGGGATCCATCCAAGATGGTCCTAAATCAAGGGTAATAACATTCATCGTCAGGTTTTCATCTATGTTCCGACTTTCCAGTACTTCAATTGGTATCATTCTTCGTAGCTCGGTACGAGTAGTTGATGCTAGTTGGGCTAGTGCGTCTGCTTGTGCATTTCCTATTCTGGGTATTCTGATCAAGTGAATGGCGTCAAATTCTGCCAGCAATCTCATCACCTTTGCATGATACTTGACCATTAATTCCCCTTTAACCGCATATGCTCCCATCATCTGATTCACAATTAATTGAGAATCACTGAATACCATCACTTGTTGTGCTTCCATGATCTTTGCTAGATTAAGACCTGCTATCATGGCCTCATACTCCGCCTCATTATTGGAGGTTTTGAATTGAAATCGCAAAGCATATTCTATATCAATCTCGTCTGGGGTTTTCAAAACAATCCCTGCTCCACAACCCGCTGTGCAGGATGACCCATCTACATACAATCTCCATGTAGGTAACTCGTCTTCAAATTTCTTATCCAATAGAGTTCCTCGGTGAAATATTTGTTGCTTCTTTTCATTCTCCCCGGACACTTTTCGCTCCTCGTTGACCATTTCTTCTCGCTCTTTTACTAACCGGAGCTGATCTGAGTTTGAAGTTGATGATCCTTATACATCCACAAGCTCTTTTACCAACCGGAGTTGGTCTGGACTTATGTCTGTTGATCCTGTAACATCCACAGGTTGGTCAGTGAGCAACTTTTGTTCCTCGGGGGTATCAGGATATGTAAACTCTGCTATAAAATCTGCTACAGCTTGCCCTTTCAATGATGACCTTGGTTCATACACAATATCATATTTTCCGAGCTCTATTGCCCAGTACATCAGTCTCCCTGACTTTTCTGGTTTATGAAGGGCTTGTCTTAATGGCATGTCGGTATACACAATGATGGTATGGGCCTGGAAATATGGCCTCATTCTTCTACTTGCTTCAATTAATGCCAATGCCAATTTTTCTAACTTTGGGTACCTGATCTCTGCACCTCGGAAAGCCTTACTTGTGTAATAAATTGGCTTATGGACTCCATTCTCCAATCTGATCAATGCCGAGCTAACTGCATTCTCTGATACTGCCAGATACAAATACAACTTCTCTCCTGTTATTGGCCTGGACAACAATGGAGGTGCTCCCAAATATTTCTTCAAGTCTTGAAAGGCCTTTTCACATTCATCAGTCCACTTAAATGTTTTTCGAAGTGTTTTGAAGAATGGGAGGCATTTATCAGTTGCTCGGGACACAAATCTATTGAGCGCTGCAACTCGTCCTATAAGACTCTGTACTTCTTTCTTCGTCGTTGGGGATCGCAGTCCTAAAAGAGCTTTGATCTTTTCTGGGTTTGCCTCAATACCTCGTTGGTTGATGATGTATCCTAGGAACATCCCTTCTCGTACCCCAAATGTGCACTTCATCAGGTTGAGCTTCATCTGGTATTTATCCAGTTGATCAAATGTCTGAGCTAAGTCAACTAGATGATCTGCAGCTTTCTTGCTTTTTGTTAGCATATCATCGACATAGACTTCCATGTTGCAACTGATTTGTTCGGTGAAAACCTTGTTCATCAGCCGCTGGTATGTCGCTCCTGCATTTTTCAAACCAAAAGGCATAACGTTATAGCAATAAGTTCCCCTAGGGGTAATAAAAGAAGTACTTTCCCTGTCTTCAGGTTTCATTTTGATCTGGTTGTAGCCAGAGTAAGCATCCATGAAGCTGAGCCGCTCATGTCCCGAGGTAGCATCCACTAGTTGATCAATTCTGGGCAATGGAAAATGATCCTTTGGGCACGCCTTGTTGAGATCGGTGAAATCAACACACATTCTCCATTTATTGTTTTTCTTCTTTACCATCACCACATTTGCCAACCAGTCAGGATACTTTACGTCTTCAATGAATTGGGCTTTCTGGAGCTTCTCGACCTCCTCTTGTATGGCCTGATTCTTCTCGGGACTAAACACTCTTCTTCTCTGCTTCACAGGCTTGATTTCCTTATTCACATTGAGTTCATGACATAAGAAGTTTGGATCTATTCCTGGCATGTCTTCGTGACTCCACGCAAAAGTATTCTTCCTATTTCTCAAGAAAGTTATCAACTCCTGTTTTATTGAAGCATCCAACGACGAACCTATCTGGGTTACTCGTTCAGGGTGCTTCTCGTCCAGAATAACATTTTATGTAGATTCTACCACCTGTCCTTTTACAAGTTGGGATTCATCCCTGGGATCAAGGGTTTCAATTTCTGTACCTTCCTCCACCTGGTAGGTAATAGTCTTTTTCCTTGATTCTTCAAGCTCCTCTTGCTCGGCAGATGAATAATAGCATTCCCGAGCTACTTTCTGATCACCTTTCACAATTCCTACTCCGAAATTTGTTGGAAATTTTAAGCATTGATGCACTGTAGATGGAACTGCTTCGAACTTCTTCAAACCAACTCTTCCCATGATGATGTTGTAGGCTGACTGCACATTCTTGTCCATCATAAAGAAGCGTATTCTTTCTGTTCGACAAGCAGGCCAAGTTCCAATGAATATGTCCAACTTGATCGTCCCAAGTGGAAAAACTTTCTCGCCAGCAAAACCCAGAAGGGGTCTGTGATAAGGTTCCAATTGAGATAATTTCAAATTCAAGCTATCAAAACATGAATAGTACATGATGTCTGCTGAACTACCATTGTCCACCAACACCCTTAAAATCACCACATCTTTCATCCTCATTTTGATCACCAAAGGATCGTCGTGAGGGTAAAGAACACCTGCCAAATTGTTTTTTGAAAACCCAATAACTAGCTTCTTTTTATTTACCTTCCTCGGACGATCATCCTCGGCAAGATTTATTCGTTGAATATATGAGCAGGCTTGAGCCTCTCCGAGATAGGCCTTTCTTTCTGCAGTAAGGTCTCCCCCTCCAGCATCTCCTCCTGTAATAACATTATAATCAAATGACCCAAAACGTATGGAAAATACCTCTCGTTCAGGCTGCCTTGGCTTTTTTGGAAGATCGGGGTCTTCATCTGGATCATCTTCATGATTTCTTTTCTTTTTCTCCTCCGTCCGACGAGGAGATCTGGAACAATCTCTGGTTCTATCATCATTTTTCCTTTCACCTCTGCGATCTACATACTTTGACAACTTTCCTCTTCGGATGAGCGTTTCAATCTCGTTCTGAAGGGCTATGCAATTTTTGGTCGTATGGCCATGATCTTTATGGAATTCGCAATATTTGGCTCTATTCCTCAGGTCAGGATTGGTCCTCAGTTTATCTGGCCACTTGATTTCTTCGTTATTCTTGATTTCTTCTAAAACATGATTAATACCCATCTTCAATGGAGTATAATTATCATATTTCTTCAGGACTTCCCATGACGTCCTATTATTCTTGGAGTGCTTGTCACCACCATTACCTTTTTGCTCTTTCTTCTTAGATTTGTTAATTTCCACCTTGGTTTCTTTATCCATATTCTTCTTCGCAGCCATAGCCTCCTCGGCATTCATGATTTTGGCCGATTTTGCCATCAACTCCGACATAGTTTTAGGTGGATCTTTGGCCAAAGTATAATATAACTTGTTAGGCAGCAATCCACTCATCAAAGCAGTGATCGCTGTCTTTTCTTCATAATCTATGACTTCCAACTTCTCGTTATTGAAACGAGTTATGTAATCTCTAGTACTTTCACCTGATTTTTGTCTAACACTTAACAAGTACGCTACTCGCTTTACTAGCTTTGCTCCAAAATAGAAATTACCAATGAACAACTCGGCTAACTGAATAAAAGTCGAAATCTTACCCCGAGGAAGATTGTTGTACCATATCTGTGCAGATTCGGTAAGAGTTCCCGAAAATGCTCTACACCTCATCTCGTCGAGGACAGCATATATGTCGGCAGCAGCTTGGTATTGTTCTATATGAAGAACAGGATCTGTCTTTCCATCATATTTAGGGGTCACTACAGGTGATTTAAATTTCGATGGTGTAGGAAAATTCATAATGGCCTGCACAAAAGGTGTCCCTTGAATAAAAGTTCTCTGTAAGGGATTCTTTTATTTAGCCATTTCTCCAAGTCTATCCTCCAATCGCTGAATGAAACCTTTCCATGCTTCATTTCCTTCCTCGGGCCGCTTAGTCCGAGCAACTGATTGTTCTGACGTAGCTTCCTGAGATCTATCTCGATGAGTAGCTGGTCGTGATTGTGCTGATCCTTCTCTCAAACCTGATGGTGGTCGAAAACTTCTCGATGGGGCTTTAGGTGGACTCATATTTCTCCTTGGTCCTAACCGACTGAAAGGAGACGCCCTGCTTAATCTTTCCAAGGCGCTGGTTCTCTCTGGAGAGAGGGTGATATGTTGATCTGTATCCGTAGCCCGTATCGATGAAGTTCGCCCAGGTTGATAAGAAAAATCATTAGATTCTTCATTACGATATGACCCAGTACGCCTGGATCGCGATTGCCCACGATCACTCCGTTGCTTTGAATGGGTAGGTGCACCGCCGTGAAGAGTTTGAATGAGTTGCCTCATTGTTTCTTGCATGGTGGTTTGTCCTTCAGCCAGATTCGTCATAATTCCAGCCAGATCTGGAGGTGCAGATGGATTCGGAGGATTTCCAGCATTTCCAGCATTTCGATTACTGGATTCTGGATTACCTTCCATTAATGATAAATGATTTTTGGTGAAAAACGATAGCAACAGTCGTTTCCCATAGACGACGCCAATCTGTTGATGTAAAAAACTAGATCGCTCTAATAATTCAATCACAGATAAATAAAATGAAACAAAGATTTTTAAAGTGGTTCAGCCTTATAAGAATAGCCTACGTCCACTGTTATGTTATTGCTGAGTGTTTGAGAATTCTCGATTACAAGTTCAGTCAAGAAATTCCGGTCCCCCTGAATGAGGATGATACAAGGTATTTATAGCCTTGAGGCTGTACATGAAAAGGTCGATACATTAAATGATATACATATGAAAGGATAATACATTTAATGCAGCGTGTGTGTCAAGATTATAAACATTCAATGAATAGTTGAACTGTCGTCTATCTGGTAATTAATGATACGGTCGAGATGCAGCTCGAACCGCCTTAGTTCCTCGGAGCGCTAGAGTATCTCGGAGTGCTAAAGTACCTCGGAGTGCTGAAGCTCCTCGGTGTATCCTCGTTGCTCGGAGAGAACATGAGCTGGTCGGGGAAATGAACTTCCTCGTTGTTATTGTGCCACGTAGATTGACACGTGTCTTCGCATTATTCGTCCACATCAGCGTATTAATTTTGGTATCAACAGTTATAGTTGAGAAAAGCCAACGTTAAAGCTACATAATCCTCTCATAATATCCCAACTTGATCTTCAACCACTTTCAACTTTCCCAAACATTACAGAGTATTTACCTGGGGGTTGGAGTACAGTATATTGTGGATCAACCTCATCAAGGAGATAACTCAAGAATATTTCTTTATATCAAGAAAGAAATTCAAGAATTCCTTACATTCAAGGTGGTTCTGTCATTTGGTTAAGTGTTAAGCAATCCCAGTAACCAAAACACAGAGTTTATATTTATTTTTGAGCAGGAAAGATTGGATTTATGAAAATATGGGGATAAGAGTTGGATAGCTTCCTCACCATATGAAGAAACGTGTCGCTTCCATGATGTCTTCTTATTCATCACAGGAAGTTTCAATGTGTGGCTTCCATGATGTCAAACCCATCTCATCATAAGAAAACCCAAATAAAAGAACATAACAAAAAATGGGCTGGTAGAAGACAAAAGAGGAAGGACGATTATAAAATAAACATTATAAAAAATATATGGAACTTACATCATTTCCCCAAACATAAAGCAAACTCTGGGACAAGGTCCATATCAGGTGTGTATTGGTCAAGTATGACATGAATCCTGGACAAATTACCCTTTGGATCAACATATAACTCATTGGAACCACTTTTACAGTGCCCATGGTGGGTACCTTACTGATTTGTACAAATAATAAGGTGAACCTACCGTAAGTGGTAATAAAAATCAAAGAATAAATTAGTCATTATCATATAACTAATAATTTTAGAGGAACCAACTTAGGTTCACGGTGATAATTTTGTAGAATTTAACTTACTCCAGTGCACGTGCTGATCCCAAAGAAATTTTGGCATGGGTATTCCAGATCAATGACTTTTTGTATTCATCCGAGAGATGCAGAAAATCATACAGAGAACCATTTTTATGGAACTCATAAAGTAGTAGGTGTTGTCCATGCTCTAATCAATAGCCCACCAGCTCCATTACATTCGTTGGGTGATGTAATCGTGATATATCCGTAACTATATCCAAAAAATCTTTAGCCAATTGAATGGTAACAACAGATGAATTTATTTTCTTCATAGCAAGAACATACGGACATAAATTTAAGGATATGAATGAGATATTATATATTTCAAATCATTGAATTAGAATTAGGGACCTGCTTTGGCCTGGTCGGATCAGAAAAAAATAGATACCCAAACATATAAAAATATGTTTCTAGTATACATAAAAATAAAATTTAGTAGCTATGAATTCCACGCATAAATACCTCTTACACATTCACGTATTAGATCCATTTGAACATAGTGTTATTGCATGTTTTGTTGTCACTGTTTCGTGCTTTCGATAGCACTTTATTGTCTCTAGAAAGCTTGAACTTCAAATTCATATAGCTTTAAGTCCATATTGTCAACTTGTCACAAAAATCAAAGCCTTAAATATGAACAAAAGTTAATGAATAGAAATTGTAGTCTATTTTTAGCCGACGAAGTAGGAGTGAATGAAGTAATAACTGTTTTAGCAAATGATAACTAAAACAATGTCATATGTAAACAATGTCATATGTAGTTCTTTATCAAATATAACATTGTGGAATGCTATATTAAAAAATGTTGATCACTCTTACCTCAATATTGTTGTTAGTAATGAAAGGTATATTTCTCGTGTATAATGCAGTCACTAACATCCTTACGGTGTAATGACATTTTTTTAGTGGTCTAATGTCGCTTTACATTTACTTTTTCCACATCGCCATTGGGCGCTGCAATAACATGAGAGCATAAAACATTAAAATTATAGCACCAAGCATGAGCTGCAATACTGACTGTATTCACATTGAACAATCGACTAACATAACGATATCTGTAAGTACATTTTATACCCAAGAAGATTCCATATCAATAGATCTAAACCCCAAAAGTCACCATAAAGTCAAAACTAATGCTTGGGAAAATGGCATGAAAATAAGGACATTAAGCCACATTCAAAGTTATCAGGGTCAAAGAGCGCACAAAAATGTATACAAAATCACATAAAACATCAAACAGGAAACGTACAAAGAAATACATGTATAGAAGAAATCAAAAGAAACAACTAAAAAAAATTATACTGTAAATACACTTAATTCAGTACATAACACCTCAATTTACAATTCTCAACTAACACTTAATGTGTCGAGTCAAATCAAACACTTCAAGTAATGAGTCCACTCAAATATAACACTTAAACTAATAAATTTTTTCCTAAAGTTGCTCATACAAATAAAATTTATGAATAAAACCTCGAATTTATTTGGAATAAACCCTCAAAAATTTGTTAAAGTATCCAAGTAAGAATGGATTGTTACCTTAGATATCCTGAACGTAGACAGCAAAATATATATTCAAATTAGTACCCGAAATACAAAAATAAACACAATATAAACAACAATAAGCCTTAAAATCCATATACATGTCCCGAACATTTTCCAACATTCATACACATATATACCCACCCTACAAAACACAAAGCAAGCTGTGTAAAGGTAAAGAAAGCAATGTAAAAAGGAAGAAATAAAAAATTTTAATTTTTAATCCAAAACTTATAAACTAAATCCACATTATCTTGAAAACCAACTTAGAAAAGAACAAAATCTTTGAAGTTTGATTCTTACACCAAAACACTGAACATCATAGAAATAATACCGATCCGTAATAACACTGAATATGTAGCAAATATTCAGGGTCGGATCTGCAAAAAAAATGAATATGAACCGAGTTAGGAATGGAAAACAAAAATAACCTTGATTTGAAAAGGATAAAAAATGATTTTTTTTAAATAATCACATAAAACCAACCAAATCTCGCATACCTTGTGGAATCAAGACCACCCATACAATCTGAACCAAATCTCCGATACCTAGGTCCACAAAATCATTAAGATCTGCAAAAAATACATTAGATCCCAAAAAATATAATTGTGATAAAATTAATTTTGTGTGCGTGTCGTGATGGAGAGGGGAGAGAGAGTCTACTTGAGGGCGACACTGATTGAGGTAAGGGAGGCGAGGGCAATGCTTGGTAGGGGGTGGATTTGTAGAGCACATGGCTTGAGGGGTAGTGAGATCATGGTATTGAGGCTTGAGTGAGTTCAGGGCTCGAGGTTGGTGTGGGGGAGAGGATGAGTGAGAAAGGGAGGCAGATGAGGTAGGGTTTAGGGGTATGTGTTAGGTATAAATTAATCTTAACCCTTCACTTCGTGCCTAGGTGGCATTAATCATAACCGTAAAGTATTTTTCCATCTTATGAATAGTGAAAACACCATTGCTCCTTATTTTATATATATATATATATATATATATATATATATATATATATATATATACAGTCAGACTCTCCAACATACCTCCTAGCAATGTACCCATTTTTAAAAATAGTAAAAAAATAATTTTGAGATGATATTTTTTTAATAGCTTCATGATATTTTAATGTGCCCCTGTAAAAAAAATCAACTGAAAATAATTTTTTTTGTTATTTTTAAAAAATAGGTAAAAAAACTGACAATTTTTACACTATGTAAGTGTCAGATTTTTACCTATTTTTTAAAAATAATAAAAAATATTATTTTGAACTGAATATTTTTACAAGGGCACATTGAGATATCATGAACCCATATATAATATATCAAGTTAAAATTATTTTTTTTACTATTTTAAAAAAATAGTTATGTTTAATGATGTATGTTGGAGAGCTTGACTCTCTCTCTCTCTCTCTCCCTCTCTTGTGCATACCAGTATGCATTTTAAGAGTATTTTAAGAGTGTATATCGGACATGTGTCACATGGCGGTGAACCCAGACAGGAGAGAGTGTGTGCCTATAATTTAGCCTCTCTTTTCCAGGGTCATCGTCAGGTGACACATGTCCGATATGCACTCTTAAAATACATACTGATATGCAAAAGAGAAGTAATATATATATATATATATATATATAAATAAAGTAGGTAACTTATATATGTCATAAGATGAAAAGATGATATCATCTTTATGAGTTTTTCTTACACTACCTTTTTTACCCTTGAAATTTTTGAATTCCCTCTCTTTTGACCCACTCTAATTTATTTCCCTTCTCTTTGAAATTCAAAAACAAGGGTAAAGTAGTATTATAACATTTTGAGCTCATTTTTTTTATCTCCTCTTACTCTCCTATCACAAACCTACAAGACTTCTGATTCTCTCCTTCAGCCATGCTTCCCCCAAACCCTACCCCTCTCTCTCCTCACTACCTCCCTCTCACGAGACAACCTCCCCCTCCTCTCTACACCGCCTCCTCCTCCTCTCCTCTCCGCCCCGTACTCACCATACAACCTCACCCTCCTCCTTTTGTTTTTGAATCTCAGGTCTCTCAGGTAAACGCTCTTATTTTTGTTTCTTTGTTAAGACTTTTAGACTTTTTGGAATCTCAGATCTCTCAGGAATATCAAACTTTTAGATTTTGGGGTTAGGGTTTCTCATCTTATCTTTGCTCAATATGATATATACACTATATGTTCAATATAGTTGGTGAAGGTTTTTATGTTTGTGGTTTAAGATGTATTTGTATTAGTAGTTGAACCCTCATAAGTTAGAGATACATGTTTTTAGATATTTGCAATACTGTCTCTAACCTATGAAGGTTCATTTTTCTTTTTTTTAACTGATATTTACTATTTGCTCTGATTTTAGACACAAACATGGGCAAACTCTTGACAGGGAGATACAAATGGAAGGTAAAATTTCTGAAATGTTTAAATATGCACGTACATCAAAGGTATAATTTCATCTGCATATTCAGTATTACTATCTGAGTTTGGTGTCAAAAGATTGTATTAAGCTATTTTATTATCCGAATGACATATATATTGTGTTTATTTTTTGCATATATAATATTGATAATGTCATTATCGAAAAGGTACTTTCTCCACTTAAGGATCAAGATCTGTGATTTGTTTCTTTTTGCATATGTAATACATCGTTATATGCTGCTCATTATATAGTTTAATATTTCTTATTTGGTTGAATGAATAATTTTTTAGACTAAATTACATATGTAGGTTAATGTTTCTCCTTGCTGTTTCTAAGAACTGAGGTATTTCTACACTCTTTGGAGATGCTTCATTCAAATTTGTTTATTTATCTTGAACCGAAGGTCTGTTCGGGAGGATTTCGGCTGCATCTTTGGGTTTTGCCTTATTTCTCCAATATCATACATGTATATTGCCATGGTGGGGTTCTAGGGACTCACAAACGCATAAAATATAGCCACCTTAAATGCACTACTCTTGGAAACTCAATTAATAAGACAAACTGGTGTTATTCGATTTCATTTGTTTTGTTCTTATTTATTGAAAATTTGAGGTTATTAATTATTTTAATTCTCCCCTCCTCAGTATACATCATCATATTCACCTTATTTCTCTTTGTTAATGTTGTTGGCTTCGGAATTTACATACCCACTGAAAATTTGATGTTCCTGTCTTTGTTAAAAGAACTAATTCATATTTGTATGCTTATTTTGCAAGTTTAATACTTAAAACAGGTCTCTCTTGCTTGGGTTTCAGATCTCATCATATATTTTTTGAACATGTCCCTAATATTTTTTGTATTTAAACTCTCCATAAATTTCTTGGTTGTCGATAGGAAATAAATAGTGTGGAAACTTCCCCCTGTTTTTACTTCACTCAAAATGTAACATTTGTTAGATACAAGAACACTAATTGGGTGATGGTTTATCGTTTTAAGTTCTTAGTATTGAATATTATACTTATTATTTTCAAAAATCAATAGTGTAAGGTTTTTAGAAAATAATTTATGTTTCTATAAAGCACATTAGTTTTCTATGTATGTTAAAGCAAAGCCACTCTTTTTACCACAAAGACTATTTTTACCCCTTTTTTGTTTCAAGTGATAAGCCGTCCGAGGTTGGATTGTAATGCTAACATGCTCCTGTGTTTGCAAAGTGAAAAATTGGGTATTAGATATACATATTTACATTAATTTAACATTTTGTCTTTTTTAATTTAACATTTGCATTCTTGGTTTGTGTTTTACAAGGTCACTTTGAAATAATTTTTTGACGACAATTATCAAGCACTCACTTGCATTTTAAATTAATAATTATTTCGCTTCTATCAGATACTAATTATGACCTGATTGATATCAATAGGTTACATGGAGGAGATGTCTCATTTGTTCCACCGTTTAATGAAACCTAATACTTGGTTAAATTTTGTTTTTGGTTGTGCTCTGTCTACATTTAGTAAGTGTGAATATGTCCAAAACGTTAGTTTCAGTGCTTAAAAATATCTTTATTGCTTTGACTTTTTGTGTGAAGTAAATGGAGTATAACCACTTCCATTACAAAAAAAGTCAAAATATGTTCATGGGATTTCCAAACATGTTGTTAGATTGAGTTGTTAGGTTAGGGCCCCTTCATTGATAATTCATAGTTGAATAAAACCAAATATAACATGGGAAGAATAGACGCTTATACGATTTAGCATTAAATCTTTATAATGTGGTCATGCTTCAAAGGATCCACCCATGCACCAAATTGCCAAATCATAATCCATTAGCTTTTCATTTTATACGAAAGAATCCTATAAATATATGTGGGGTATAAATTGGATCATAATAGTTTGATCTCTCAACAAAACTAACTTATAATTTACAATGCTTATTTTGTTTTTTTATCAGAAACAAGGTGTTCACTGATTGTTCAGAAAAGCAATCATAGAGTAGAGAAGAAAAGTGAAAATTTATGAAAAAAATAGAGAGCAACAAGGTGCCCTGTCTCCATCAACTTCACACAGAAAATGTTAGGTTTTGGTTGTGCTCTGTCTACATCAATTTTGACTTTTTGTGAGGACTGATTATGAAATTATTGATGCCAACTTAAGGATGATGACCTCTTGATTTCTGCTATTGTAAAAACCAAACGATCCAATGTGAAAAAGATATCTTTCAAATCAAAATAAGTTCACTATCACCTCGGATACAGAATTTGGTACAGAGCTTCCTCTCGGGTGTCACGAACGCAGCAAAATAAGCTAAAGTTAAAACTGCCAAAAGAAGATTGCAGACCATATTAAAAGCAGGATCATCATGAGCCCATTGGTTCTTGGTTTATTTGAGGCTTATAACGGTGTTTGTAAACAACATAAGGTAGTTGACCCTTATAGAAGTGTTTTTTTATGTTATTCTATGAATTCATTTAATGTATTTTGAGTACCTAGAGGATTGTGGGATTTTCCTAATAAAGGGAATGTTTTTATATTATTGATGCATTGATGTTGAATGAGATCAACTATTGTTTCAGATGTTCATATACTAAACTAATGTTTTTACATGGCTTAGGAACATGTAAGGCTTAAGAAGACGTATGAGCATCAATATCACTTGAGTTTTTAATTTATTAGGGAAGCAAACAATTCAGTCCACATGGCCACATATACAGATATGGGATGTCACTATGGTCATAACACGTTGGTTGTCTTGATCAATGTCTTGAGCAGCCTAAGAGACTCGAATGCATGAGAAGGATAAATTCACTAGCTGAGCACAACTGGAAACTATATGCAACTGATTACGAACTTGATCAAACATTTATTGTTGCTGTGAAAAATCCACTTCTCAAGTACCAAGTCGAAGTTGATCAAACAGGCAAGGAGAATCCAATTATGTGTTACTCTATTACTATGTTATTCCCACTCCTTCTCCGATAGGAGACTGACTTTGGATTCATGTTGCTGGTAAAGTTCCAGATGCAGACACTATCAAATCCTTGAAGTCATAGTTATTGGCTGCAACAAGTTGAAAGACATTTAATGGATTTTAAAGAAAGTTCCCCATAGAAGCACCAAGTTCCATATGTTTCAAGGCCGTATGTTTGTCTCGAATATGGTAGCACCAAGTTTCGTACCCAAAACCTGTACATATACAGTGATTTGAGTTGATGAAATGTACTATTCTGAAAGTATGTGAATTACCTATAGTGATACTGTTCTTTGTTGACTAAAGATATATTATATCGACTAAAAAGATAAATTTTAGCAACACAGTATGATCATCTCATTTTTTGTTCATAATACTACAGATCACGGATATTATATATTCTTTTCTTCTGAATTAAGTTGCAACTTTCAAGTCTTTTGTTGTCAATTTTATGCAATTATATGTATGTTTTTAGATAGTGTGTTTAAGAAGCTAGGTGGTCGGTAGTCGATAGTGTGTGTAAGCAGCCAATGAAGTGGTCTAATGTTGGTGATGCAAATGCTGCAGTTTGAATGTCTAATGTTAGTGATGCAAAATGCTGTAGTTTAACCAGCCAGCATAGCGTAAATGATATTGTGATACAGATGTTGGTTATGCAAATGTTGTTAGGGACCCGATAATGTTGGTAATTAGATAATGTGTAAGCAGTTAGCATAATTCCAAGACTTTTTATCTGTTGGACTGTACTAAGGTTTTCAGATCATTTTCAAGTGCAGGTAAGCAGTTTTTGGATGATATGATAATTTTGGAATGATTCTAATCTCCTCATACCAGTTGGTAAAGTCTTTTTCACTTGATAGATTTGAAAATGCTGGTAATCACTTTTCTGTCCTAATCTCCTCATATCAGTTGGTAAGTAGTTCCAAGGTTGGTGTCAATTTATACCCTTCAGGTGCTTAATCTCTTGACAGAATGCATCTTAGGATCTAGGACCATATAAGGGCATTTTAAGTGTATACATTTATATAATAATCACGAAGTGTATGTAATTCTTTGGATCCTTTCTTTAAATAGGAATATTACATTACCGGATACTCTTTAGGAAATGTGTAGGACTAAATGCTACACATAATATGAGCAGTATGCTCTTTATTTTGTAGGTACAGAGAGATTTTGCCATTTCCACCACATGGTATACGACCCTTTATCGCCTTCAGAGGTCATACAGATTCAGTGAGACGAACCAACTATTCTCTATAGAGAGAAAAAACCCACATCGAAGAGTTAGGGATTAGGCCGCCGTCAATAAACTTATTTGGTATTGATTTTTTTCTTAGTTCAAGCAATTCTATTTTTCTCTGGTGGAAAGAATTGGTTTTTTAAATAAATTTGTAATATGATCCTTTAGGGTGTTTGTTTTGAATGAAAATGTAATCAGGAATATATGTTCTTGAACGTTGGGGTTGTGATTTACCGATGGTCATTGGTAAATGTGTCTATGCTATCATCATCAACACTGTCTATAGCAGCAAAGATATTTTACTAAGGGAACTCATATGATTATTTGGACAAGATTCTCTTTGAAAGCTTGAAGATAAAAGCAAGCATGACGCTGTCCATCACTGATAGTGGTATTGGAATGACCAAAGTAGGTACTATACTTTAGACTTAATTATGTTGTCGTATGATATCAAATTAGTTTCACTGCAATTGTATAACTTTTATGTTAAATCTATTTTAATATAGCTTTTCCATGAGATTTATAGAATCGTTTATTTAAAACTCATACAACTAGGCATAAACACAATAGGCATGTTAAACAATATTTTCACAAATATTTTTATAATAAATTAATATTTAATATCGATATGATCCATATTAAAGCAGATTCTCATATGCAACATTTGCAATAGGCAATAAAGCAGATTCTCTTAAAAAAAATCAATTTTTTTTTCTGTAGTTTCTTTGGATTGCTTTGATTGTTAATTTTCTATTGTATTAACAATGACAGAAAATGTACTGTGGATTATGTTAAAAGAGGTATCCCCTATCTAATGCAATTGATGCGCTATTATGATACATTATCAGGTTCTGGTTTATTTGAGACACAAGCTTTGCAAGTGGATAATGCCATCTGTGCTGTAGAAAAAGTTGTAGGGAAGGATGAATTTTAACACAAATATGCTCACTTATGGAGGAATTTAGGCTCGAGCCTCAACTCCTAACTTTTAAGGCATGGCTTTGGGCTTCTACTATATGGGGGACCTCTAAAGATTTGAGGAGTATGAGAAATCCCCCTTTCCCATAAGTCAATTCTTGGGATACTAGAGAGGGATCAGATGAAGATGAGAAGCAGCTTGATGCTAACTTGATGAGGTTGACAGATGGTGAGTACGCTGATGATGTCAAATAATCCATTACGGTGACAGTTGCCCACTTAGTCGCATCCAGGTATAGTTTAAATTTTTGATACGAGTTTCCATTTGCAGAGATGCTATATAAAAATATTGTACAGAGATGATGTGTTTCCAGAGCTGATGCATTTCTATTTTTAGAGATGATGTGTTCACAACGAACACAAGATATATGGCAATATATTTTCCAATCATTTGCAATTAGTTTTGTTTTTAAAAAAACCTTTTTAACTTAAATTATAAACGTCATAATATGAAGGAAAATTATTTCCGTGCCTTCTAATATAATTGTTTTTTAAAGGTTAAAGATCTGAGTTTCAGTATTGTTATGATATTATTGAGTTTTTTATAGGGAACGTAATCAGAGTGAAGAAATCTATGCAGCGTTAGGGGAGTTTTATCAACGCTTTCCAGAAACGGGGTACGTGCCCGATAAGAATTTTGTTCATGTTGTGGAGGAAGAGAAAAAAAAGAGCTTTTGTTCCATAGTAAGAAGATTGCTATTGCATTTGGGATTATGAACTCAACGAGTGGATCACCTATTCGAATTATGAAGAACCTTAGAATTTGTGGTGCGACACTTTTATGAAATTCGTATCGGACGTTACACAATGAATTTGTACTCATATATGTTCCGCCATCTAGAGCCTTTTGCTTTTCATTTATCAGTACTCATTCATTTTTCAGTATTCATTCATGTTCCATACTTTCATTTTTCATAACTTGTTTGTATTAAAATTAAAATGGGGTGATAGTTTACAATTATTTATGTTATGTAATAAATATTTTTGAATTAAGTATTGGTGTTATTTTCACTAATTTAGTTGAATTTGTTTTTACGATGTTTATGACTGATTATTAGTATAATTGTTGGAGTATTTTTTCTTTTTTAAATAAGGGGGTAGTTTTATAAACAAATAAAACTCTCCAAAAATTTAAAATTGTGTAATGCTATATGTATTATATATAAAATTGTATAACTAAAATTATATACGATTTAACACTTTGTTTTGTTGGTGGAACGAATTTTTTTTCGTTTTGAAATTGCATACTTTCAAATTTTTTGCCGTTCTGTGATTAGGTACTTTATACAGGGCGATAATCTTATGAACAAAGAAAATTCGGCACAAAATTTTTAAATTGTTAACTATTATTTATTTTATATAAAAACATTAGACTTATATTATACATGACTTGATATTTTGAAAAAATTTCTTTGTGCCTTTAGACAAAAGGCAATATGCTTAATCGCAGGATCTTGAATACGGGAATGTTGGCTTGCTTATCCCCATATATGAAGAGATTGTTCCCGTGTTTTGAACCCAAGACAAACCGTAGCTTTGGCGAGGGCACTAACCATCACATCAAGGCATGACTTTATGCTTTTCAAAATTATCAGCATGCCTTCAGGCACGGGCATACCCTAGTGTGTATATATATATATATATATATATATATATATATCATTTAAACCTCCATAACTGGTAACAAAAAACTTCCAAGGCTACCCCAAACCAAAAGATCTTAGGAACCCATTATACATAAATCCAACCTATATATATGTTGATCGTGTAAACGGGAAAATTTAAGATCACAATAAAATTAGAACGACTTATCTGGATGATTAGGTGTGTGTTAGACACACAGTCCTAAGACAGAAATATCGCCCGCACTTAATCGAGTGGTGCCTCGAGCCTCAGATATCTGTCCCCAGGATTCAACATCGTTGTTCGTCCGATTGAAGCACATAATGGAGAACTAATAGAACCACACCAGTATTGCCTAGAAATATGATTTGAGTAGGAAAAGATTTTTGAGAGTTAGAGAGAGAGAAATTCAGAATCATATGTTTGTATGATTATCTTTTCACTTCACACTGATTCTGCAAGACCCTTTTAAAAGGGAATTCAGCCACCCTATGGCATTAAATTAAGTAGCCCCTATAGCCACCCTATGGCATTAAAATAAGTAGCCACTTGCACCCCTCACACCACTTCCAACAGCTAGGAATAAACATATTATAATATTAATAAAAAATTAATCCAGATTTAATTTTTAAATAAAAATGAAATAAAATAAAAAACGAAATTACAATTGGGTCTTGACTTAGGACCCAAGACCCAAGCCCAAGTCCCAAGTCTTGATATATATACGTATATTGTGCACCTAGAGGGACTTGAACCCAAGACCTCTCACAAGAATTGTGAAAACCTTACCATTAGGCTATTAGAGGTTATTGTGAGTATTTCATTCACACAAAGTAATATACACAAAAACACAACAATCCCCCACATGAATGAAATGCGAGAAGAAGGAATAGAAGGAAATTTTTGGGCAGTAAAATGTCATTAGCAGGCAGAGGTGTCTTTTGAACTTGAACCTTGCTTAATGTTGGTCCATTGGGTTTACTAACTATTCAATGAATTACATATCTTGAACTGAGCAGTTATGTTTGGTAAACCTGTTCAATAGATTACACACATGACGCTTTAATATACTTGTGGTTCAAAATAGTTTTTCTCATTAAGGCCCTAAGCTACATCCCATTATCATGAGCGCTCTAGGAGATTCAGCCACAATTTCCATAGGCAGCAGCCCCACTACCACACTCATTTAAGTGAATCTATCAAGAATGTCCTGTCACATTTCGCTTGAAAATCCAAGCCATAGATTTCATTAAGAGTTTAACTCACCCTTTCTCATTACAGGTAGCATTACTATTATTAACATCATAGGGATAAGACAATTTAAAGTATTTGTAATGATTACACATAATCACTCACGATTTAGTTTTCCCATGGAACCTATATCCTGGGATCTCCATTTATATAGGTTGGGTATCCATCATGGTGATTCTACTCATTAGGCTTTAAGCCCATCCCCCTCGATGTTTTGTAAATAATGTCTCTTGACAACCCTTTGGTTAACGGATCCGCTAAATTATCACTTGACCTCACAAAGTCAATGGTTATAATACCATTAGATATGAGTTGTCTCACACTATTATGCCTGCGATGGATATGTCTTGATTTTCCACTGTAGGACTTGTTGCTTGCTTTTGCTATTGCTGCTTGGCAATCACAATGTACAAGTACCGCTGGTACAAGTTTAGGCCACATCGAAATGTCGGCCAAGAAGGTCCTCAACCACTCGGCTTCTTCACTTGCTTGATCTAAATCTATGAATTTAGACTCCATTGTTGATCTCGCAATGCATGTCTGTTTTGAGGATTTCCATGATATGGCAGCCCCACCTAATGTGAATATATATCCAGTTGTTGACTTTGGTTCCACTGAATCATAGATCCAATTAGCAACACTATAACCTTCAATCACAGCAGGATAAGATACATAATATAAGGCATAATCCAAAGTAAATTTCAGGTATCTCAACACTCTAGTAAGCACATTCCAGTGATAATTACTAGGATTACAAGTATATCTACTCAATCTCCCTACTGTATATGCAATATCAGGTCTAGTGCAATTCATAATATTCATTAGGCTACCAATAATTCTTGAATATTCAAGTTGTGACACACCTTCTCCTTTATTTTTCTTTAATTTACTATTTGGATCATAAGGAGTTCTAGCAGGAGTAGATTCATATCGATTGAATTTCGCCATCACACTTTCTATATAATGTTATTGTGACAATTTGATTCCCTCGAAATCCCGTATTATTTTGATTCCCAAAATAAAATCTGCAACTCCCAAGTCTTTCATATCAAACTGTTCAGATAACTTCTTTTTTGTAGTTTGTATAATACTCATATGTGATCCAAATATTAGCATATCATCAACATATAGACAAACAATCACATAAGATTCTCTATGGCATTTAAAATACACACATTTATCAGATTCATTTATTTTAAATCCATCATTAATCATTACATGATCAAATTTGTCATGCCACTGTTTATGTGCTTGTTTTAGTCCGTATAAGGATTTAACTAGCTTGCAGGCTTTATTTTCAAATTCTTTAATGATGAAACCTTGTGGTTGATCCATATAAATTTCTTCTTCTAATTCTCCATTTAAAAAGGCAGTTCTTACATCCATTTGATGAATTTCCATTTTATAGATGGATGCGAGGGAAATTAGAATTCTAATAGTAGTAATTCGCGTAACAGGAGAATAAGTGTCAAAGAAATCAAGTCCTTCCTTTTGTTTATAACCGTTGGCTACTAACCTAGGCTTGTATTTTTCTATGGATCCATCCGGTTTCATTTTCCTTTTAAAAATCCATTTACACCCTATGGTTTTACATCCAGGTGGCAAGCTAACTAAATCCCATGTGTGATTATGCATAATAGATTCCATTTCACTATTAACAGCCTCTCTCCAAAATGAAGCTTCAGGAGAGGTAATAGCATCGTGATAAGATTGAGGATCTTCTTCAGATAAAAATGAAATATAATCAGGCCCAAAAGATGTTTCTATTCTATGTCTTTTACTTGTTCTAGGTCCTTGTATTGACATTTCATTATCTCTCATACTACTAGATGGAAAATTAATGTTTTTAGGAGCATTCTCACATCTAGTAGTTGGAATATGTGGATAAATATTTTCAAAGAATTCTGCATCACGAGATTAAATAATAGTATTTGTAGATACACTATACATTTGATTTAAACACAAGAAACCTATAAGCGCTACTGTTTTGAGCATTACCTATAAATACACAATCAACAGTTTTAGGTCCGAGTTTAGTTCGTTTAGGTGGAGGCAGGACTACTTTAGCTAAACACCCCCACACTTTTAAATATTTGTATGACGGCTTTCTTCCTTTCCACAATTCGTAAGGAGATTTATCAGATTTTTTAAGGGGAATTTTATTTAAAATATAACATGCGGAAAGTATCGCTTCACCCCATAAGTTGTGAGGAAGACACGAACTGTTTAACATTGCATTTACCATATCCTTTAGCGTCTGATTTTTATGTTCAACCACACCATTTTGTTGTGGACAATATGGTGCAGTAGTTTGATGTATTATGCCATGCAATTTGCAGAAGTCATTAAACGGCTCAGAATATTCCCCTCCTCTATTCGATCTAACAATTTTTATTTTTTGATTTAGTTGATTTTCAACTTCTGTTTTGTAAAGCTTAAATTTATCAACTGCTTCATCCTTCGAACACAAAAGGTACACGTAACAAAATTTTGTGTAATCGTCTATAAAGGTAATAAAGTATTTATTTCCACCCCTTGTTTGAATTCTTTTTAAGTCACACAAATCTGTATGAATTAATTCCAAGATTTCAGTAGAGTGTTGTACACTTGAAAAAGCTTTTCTTTTGAATTTTGATTCTACACATATTTCACATTTATGTTCGACATTTTCGAGTAATTTTGGGATATATCCTAAATTCATTAATCTTCTAAGTGAAGCAAGATTAACATGTCCAAGTCTACTATGCCACAAATATAAAGAATCAGAGAGATACGCAGAAGAATTAACTACATTAAAACTAGAGTCAACGGTTACACTTAGTTTGAATAACCCCTCACACATGTAACCCTTTCCCACAAGAAACCCATTTTTAGTTAAAAAAAACTGATCAGATTCAAAGACCATTTCGAAACCCTTTTTACTCAACATCGAACCTGAGACCAAATTTTTCCTAATGTCGGGCACATGTAGCACTTCGTTCAATGTTAGGATTTTTCCAGAAGTGAATTTTAAATCCACCTTCCCTTTTCCATCAACTACCGCCACTGAAGAATTGCCCATATAGAGCTTTTCATCACCTCCTACCACCTCGTAGTAGGAAAATACACTTCTGTCTCCACAGATGTGTTGGGTGGCCCCAGTGTCCACCCACCAGTCCTTAATGTTGCTAACGAGATGTGCTTCTGAAATAACAGCAGAAAAGTTATCAGTTTCAACAATTGAAGCTTATGCATTGCCAACAGGTTTTTTAAAGTGGTCATTATTTTTTCTTATGTAGCAATCTTGGGCCCGATGTCCAGGTTTACCACAAACAAAACCGTCTCCTCCAAATTTCTTAATCACACTTTTAGGCTTTGTAAAATTATTTTTTGCTCTTCCTTTTCCCTTAAAATTCTTTCGGTACTTATTTGGCTTAAAATAATTTTTGGCCCCCCCATTATTTTCAGCAATGTTTGCTTTGGCTGCCATAGCCATGGTAACATCCCCTTTTTCCTTAACGCAATTATCTTCTTCAATCCTAAGTCTAACAATGAGATCTTCCATAGTCATATCCTTACGTTTATGTTTAAGGCCATTGCTAAACTCTTTCCAGGGAAGGGGGAAGTTTTTCAATAATAGATGTGACTTGAAAACCCTCACTAATAGACATACCCTCAGCATGAATTTCCTGAACAATTACTTGTAGCTCTTCTAACTGTGAAACTACCAATTTTTCATCAACCATTTTAAAGTCCAAAAAATGACTGACAACAAACTTCTTACTTCCAACATTTTTGGTTTTATATTTCTTATCTAACATCAACCATAACTCTCTAGCAGTGGGAACAAAAAAGTAAACATCATATATAACATCATCTAAATTGTTTAGAATATTATTTTTGCACATGAAATCAGATTTTTCCCAAAGTTGGTTAACAGCAGTCCTAGCAGGTTCGGCCTCTTCTGAATTATCTTCCTTAATTTCTTAGGTGTGATCAAGTTCTTACATGTTCAAATAAAATAACATCTTTTGTTGCCAACGTTTAAAATTCAGGCCTACCAGATGCAATCGCTGGAGGATCAAATTTTCCCATTATACGAATATTAAATATTTCTATCTTAGATTGTTGATCGTGTAAACGGGAAAATTTAAGATCACAATAAAATTAGAACGACTTATCTGGATGATGAGGTGTGTGTTAGACACACAGTCCTAAGACAGAAATATCGCCCGCACTTAATCGAGTGGTGCCTCGAGTCTCAGATATCTGTCCCCAGGATTCAACAGCGTTGTTCGTCCGATTGAAGCACACAATGGAGAACTAATAGAAGCACACCAGTATTGCCCAGAAATATGATTTGAGTAGGAAAAGATTTTTGAGAGTTAGAGAGAGAGAAATTCAGAATCATATGTTTGTATGATTATCTTCTCACTTCACACTGATTTTGCAAGACCCTTTTAAAAGGGAATTCAGCGATCCTATGGCATTAAATTAAGTAGCCCCTATAGCCACCCTATGGCATTAAAATAAGTAGCCACTTGCACCCCTCACACCACTTCCAACGGCTAGGAATAAACTTATTATAATATTAATAAAAAATTAATCCAAATTTAATTTTTTAATAAAAATGAAATAAAATAAAAAACGAAATTACAATTGGGTCTTGACTTAGGACCCAAGACCAAGTCCCCAAGTAACAAGTCCTGATATATATATAGGTATATAGTGCACCTAGAGGGACTTGAACCCAAGGCCTCTCACAAGAATTGTGAAAACCTTACCACTAGGATATTAGAGGTTGTTGTGAGTATTTCATTCACACAAAGTAATATACACAAAAACACAACAATACACTCTCAACCATACATATATATACACAAAACCAACCCATAATCCTACATATATACATGTACATACATGTCCATATACAATTATGTATAAAACAACCAGGAGGAAGAACATTTCATACCCAATTTGAGCTCTTATTTTGTCCAATTTTCAGAACGTGAACTTCCATGGTGATTTCGATTTGAGGAAAAATATGGGTTTGTGGTTGGAATCCTCCTATTCGTGGGTTTTCATTTTGGTAGGAGAAGGTTGGTGGGTTTTTGGTTTTTTTCTTCTTGGTTTAGCACCTGTTCGTGGAGTGTTTTAGGAAGAGAAAGTTTGGTTCTTATTTTTCTGTAGTTTTAGTTTCTTACTTCATTGTGGGTTGTGGTTGAAGATTTTGGCTCTTATATTTTTTTCTCTCTTTGCTTATTGGTTACGTGGTTGTTTGTTAACAACAAAAAACAAAACAATGATATATGCCAAACAAAGGAGAGAGATTCAGTTAACAAATAAAGGTAAAAAATCAACAAAATATCTTAAATATTTTGTTGAGTTTTATTAATCTTGCCTTTAACCCCTAAATTTTAAAGTACGAAATTTAAACTTAACCCTGAAATTTGTTTCAATAATCTCTCAAAAGTATTATTTTTTGCGTTGAAAATTAAATTCGGATTTCTGGCTTAAAATTGTTGGATAATATGAATGCAAATACATAAATGGAACTTTTTATTGTATCACAACAATGTCAACTTTAATACAACAATATAACTTTATGAATCTTTAAGGTGTGATGTCAGTTTCCTAAATACATTATTTGCCCCACACAAAGAACTTCGGTATACAAATGGGAATCAACAAATCCGTACTCAAGATACAATGAAGCGATTGCACAGTCTGCAAATTGTATGTCTGAAGACAACCCTTAGATGGAGCAGCGAAGAATAGTCAATCATGTACTTATTCTATTTCTGTGCACAAAACAGAATAAGGGAATTTGTATCTCCTGAAAATTGTAAGAGAGTAATAGAAGAGTTTGGAAATCTGAAACTGAATTTTTGTTATCTATGCAATTTCGTTTTAGGCAGCCTTTATTTATAGATAATGAAAATCTTTGTCTTCAAGAGTCATGACTGTTGGATTAACAGTCTTAAATCAATTCCGAAATGGTATGACTGTTAATTACCAACAGTCTTAAGTCATTTCTGAACAGGTACAATTAATACCGAATAGATTTTTTACGGGTCAACCAAAAAGTGACAGCGCTCGAGCCGGACGAATCCCGGAAACCTGCTACCACTGCGGACATGCAGCGTGCGAAGTGCAAAGTGCGCCACTAGCGCCTCTACAGCCCGTACGCGTGCGTGTGTTTATGGTGCTTCGCACCGTATTCAGGTCTCTTAAATAGCCTCTTAAATGCTAGATGAATTAGCTCTTCATCTTCCTTTTTGACTTATTAAGTGCACAAATTCTTAATATTTTTTCAATGTGGGACTCAAAGATTGCCCACTCCTTTAATAGCTTAGTGGTTACACTTAGCATTGTACATTTTCTAATGTGGGACACTATCCCTTTTTATATTTGGTTTAGCTTCCCAACTCTTCCACACACTTCCAATGTGGGACAAGCTCTTTAATCTCTTACACCCAAAACTCTTACTCACTTAGTTTATAAAATATCCAACATTCCTCCACCATTTTCAAAATAAGTTTTGTAAATCTTTGATTGTGTGTGAGACTGTATATAAGCATTGGTGTCTCACGACTTGAACCAATACCCTGTGAAGGTTGGTCAAGGCTAACCATGAAAGTATAGTAGACTTGTCTTTGAACTATCAATCCATATTGATCAGCTGGATTTATCTTCACACACAAATCTTCTAGTCACTTATTATCCATATAAGCAGACACATGTATTAGGCCTTGTGTCTGTACCTTGATTTCATGAGTGCTTTAGAGTCAAGCCCAGTTCTTATAGCTAGCGGCACCACTTCCACACTCATATAGGTATATTATCATAGGTGTCCATGTAACTTAAAACACCATAAATGTATTAAGGTAAAAATCACCCTCTTCCATTATTCATTACAAGTTCTAAGCACTTATCCTTGGGATGTTAAATTTTATGGTGCTTACATTCACGTCGTATGATGTACTTTAATCATTGAACTTGATACTTGAATATATCAAGTTTCAAGTTGAGTTTCCATCAAGAGTGATTATTATTAATGGGCTTTAGTCTCATCCCTATTGATGTCTTAGACACCAGTCCTCTCGCAAGACCTTTTGTAAAAGGATCAACTAAATTTTGACTTTATTTTACATAATCCACTGTGATTACACTATCTGTAATCATTTTTCTAACATAACTATGTCTCGGGCTAATATGTCTATATTTTCCATTGTACACTTTATTATAAGCTCTGGAAAGTGTAGACACACTATCACAATGTATAGATATTGGAGGCATTGGTTTTGGCCAAACTGGAATTTCAATCAATAAATTCCTTAACCATTCTACCTCTTTACTAGTTGCATCTAATGCTACAAACTCAGCGGCTATAGTAGAATCAGCTATACAAGTTTATTTCTTCGATCCCTAAGAAACAGCTCCTCCACCAAGAGTGAAAATCCATCCACTTGTTGAGGAATGATGCTCTCGCTCAGTTATCCAACTGGCCTAAGAAAACCCTTCTAATACTGAAGGATATCCACTATAGTATATAACATAGTCCATAGTTCCTTTTAAATATTTCAATATTCTATTGACATCGTGCCAATGCAATAAACTTGGATTACTAGTATATCTACTTAATTTACCAATAGCATAAGCAATATCAGGTCGAGTACATGTCATGGCATACATTAAACTACCAATTATTCGTCCATATTCCAATTGTGGAATAACTCTACCATTATTAGGGATCATCTTTAGATGTGGTTCAAAAGGTGTACTAACAGGTGTGCAATCAAACCGATTAAATTTCTTTAAAATTTTCTCAACATAATGATATTGAGTGAGAATTATATTTTTATCTTTCTGTATTATTCTCATTCCTAATATAACATCAGTAACACCCATATCTTTCATATCAAATTTAGAAGACTAGAAAACTCTTTGTATTATTAATGCTTTCTAAATCAGTACCAAGAATTAACATGTCATCTACATATAGACAAATGATCACACCTTTACCATTAGCAAATTTACTATAAACACACTTATCAGATTCATGAATTCTAAAACCATAAGAAATAATGACTTTATCAAATTTTTCATGCCATTGTTTAGGTGCTTGTTTTAGGCCAAATGAGGACTTAATAAGTTTGCATACTTTATTTTCTTATCCTGGCATAACAAAGCCTTCAGGTTGTTCCATGTGGATTTCTTCTTCTAAGTCACAATTTAGAAATGCAGTTTTCACATCCATTTGATGAATATCAAAATTATATATAGGTTCTAATTCAATTAAACTTCTAATAGTGGAGGTTCTTGCAACAGGTGCATAGGTATCAAAATAATCAATTCTTCTTTTTGTGTAAAACCTTTAGCAACCAATCTGGCCTTGAATTTATCAATTATTCCATCTATTTTCATTTTCTTTTTAAAAATTGATCTACACTTAATGGGTTAAGACCCTGGAGGTTAATCTACTAACTTCCCTGTTTTATTTCCCATCATTCAATCCATTTCATCATTTATAGCTTCTTTCCAAAATGTTGAATCTACAGACTTAATTGCCTCACAATAAGTTTGCGGGTCTGTTTCAACGCTAAGAGTCAAAGCATATTGATTACAAGATGTGTCTCTAGTTCCTTCAACAAGAAAGACTACAAAGTCTGGACCAAAGATTTTTTCATTCCCAGGTCTCTTACTTTTTCTAATCTCTTATTGTTCCACTGGTGGAGTATCAGATAATTGTGAAAGAATGCTAACTTCTTTTTCATTATTAATTCTAGGAATAGAAGAAAACCTTTGTTCATAAAAAATTTCATCTCTCGATTCAGTTATTTTATTTACCTCAACAGAATCATTAGGTTCACTAACCAAAAATCTATAAGCTTAACTATGTTGTGCATAACCTATGAAAATACACTCAACACCTTTGCTTCTTAATTTCTTTCTCTTAGTTTCAGGTAGTCTTACAATAGCTCTATAACCCCAAACTTTAAGATAACCTAAAGTAGGTTTTCTATTCTTTCATAATTCGTAAGGAGTTTTCTTATTATCTTTAACAGGTATCCTATTCAGAATATGACAGGCAGTTAAAAGTGCTTCTCCCCAAAACCCTTTACTTAAACCAGAATAACAAAAGCATTGCGTTAACCATTTCAGTTAGTGTTCTATTTTTTCGTTCTGCTACTCTATTTTGTTGTGGTGTATAAGGTGCAATAACTTCATGTATAATTCCCATATCTTAACAAAATTGAGGAAAGTGATATTCACCACCTCTATCAGATCTAAGAGATTTTATTTTAGTATCACATTGATTTTCAACTTCATTTTTGTATGTCTGAAATCTATTAAGAACATCATCCTTAAAGTTTAAAAGATAAACATAATCATATTTTGAAAAGTCATCGATAAATGTAGCAAAATATTTACTACCACCTCTATTATGTGTTGCATGCAAATCACAAACATCACCATGTACTAATTGCAACAAAGATGTAGTTTTTTTCTATTTTTGGAAAAGGCAATCTTGTTATTTTTGTTTGCATGCATATTTTACACTTTTCATTCATATTATTCTCATATTTAGGAATTAAATTTAAATTAACCATGAAATGCATTTTCTTTATATTACCATGTCCTAAACGACTATGCCATAATGAAAGACAATCAACAATATAAACAGAAGAATCATTTTCATTGATATTGAGCTTAAACATGCCCTCATACAAATATCCTTTTCCTACAAAGGTACCATTCTTATTCAGAATAAGTTTGTCTGACTCAAATACAAGCTTAAAGCCAAATTTTTTAAGAAGACTTCCAAAAACTAAATTTTTTCTAACTTCAGGAACATGAAAAAGATTGTTGAGACTAAGGATTTTTCCGAAAGTGAATTCGAGATCCATTGTCCCTTTGACTTTAACCGCAGTAGTAGAAAAATTTCCCATATAGAGAACATCTCCTTAAACTGTTTCATAGGCAGCGAACAAGTTCTTGTCCTTACAAACATGCCCTGTGGCACCAGAATCAACCCACCAAGAGTTGTCTTCTCCAAGCATATTAGCCTCGGATATCATAGCAGAAAATTTTTGCTTTGTGTCTGATGTCCCTCCTTTTTCCTTTAGTTTCTTGAACTCACGACAGTCCTTCTTGAAGTGACCTTGTTTGTTGCAATGAAAACAATTTCCTTTCTTCTTTTTGTTTGCTTAAGAATTATTTGAAAAATTCTTTCGCTTGTTATTTTTTCCATGATTGCCATCTTTTTGCTCCTTTCCTTCCTCCACCACATGGACCTTAGAAACATAATTTTCTTGTTCCTCTTTGCCATCTAGAATTCGAGACACTTGTTCAATTCTTAAATGAGTCTCTAATTCTTCAAGTGAAAGATCCTCCTTTTTGTGTTTGAGTTCTTTCTTATAATCTTTCCAAAAAGGAGGAAGTTTTTCAAATGGCAGCAACAATTACATTATCGTCCATATTTAATTTTTCTAGTTTGCAATGATTTATGATGCGTTGGATGTCATGAAATTTCTCTAGCACAGTCCTATTATCATGCATTTTAAAGCTTAAAAACTGACCGATAAGGAACTACTTACTTGTAGTTTCTTTCGTAAGATATTTGGTCTCCAATGTTTCCCACAAAGTTTTTGCAGTCCCAACATTCTGGTACAAGTCAAACAAATAGTCAACAAGTGCATTGAGAATGTGACCACGACACAAGTAATCATCGGTCTCCCATTTTGTGCGTTGCCTAGTCTATTCCACCGTTTCATCTTCATCTTCATTTGGTTTCGGTTGTGACAAGACATATACAATCTTCAATGTTGTTAGAAGAAAATGAACCTTTTTCCGCAAACGCAAAAAATTACCACCATCAAAATGGTCCAACTTGATAAAGCCTTATGTTATTTGTCGAAGTGATTTGGAAGAGTCGGCCATTTCTGAAAATACTGGATTTAGATTGTTGGATAATATGAATGCAAATACAAAAATGGAACTCTTTATTGTATCACAACAATGTCAACTTTAACAAGACAATATAACTTTATGAACCTTCAAGGCGTGATGTCACTTTCCTAAATACAGTATTTACCCCACACGAAGAACTTCGGTATACAAATGGGAATCGGCAAATCCGCACACAATATATAATGAAGCAATTGCACTGTCTGCAAATTGTATGTCTGAAGACAGCCCTTGGATGCAGCAGCGAAGAATAGTCAATCAAGTACTTATTCTGTTTCTGTTCACAAAACAGAATAAGAGAATTTGTATATCCTGAAAATTGTAAGAGAGTAATAGCAGGGTTTGGAAATCTGAAACTGGATTTTTGTTATATATGCAATTTCATTTTAGGCAGCCTTTATTTATAGATAATGAAAAGCTTTGTCTTCAAGAGTCATGACTGTTGGATTAAAAGTCTTAAGTCAATTCCGAAATGGTATGACTGTTAATTACCAAAAGTCTTATGTCATTTCCGAACAAGTACAATTAATACCGAATTGGTTTTGCAGGGGTCAACCAAAAAGTGACAGCACCCGAGCCAGACGAATCTCAGCAACGCGCTACCACGGCGGACATGTGGCGTGCAAAGTACAAAGTGCGCGACTAGCGCCTCTATTTCCCACTGCCCCGCAAACGCACGCGCGCGTGTGCGTGTGCGTACGGTGCTTCACACCGTATTGAGGTCGCTTGAATAGCCTCTTAAATGCTAGATGAATTAACTCTTCATCTTCCATTTGTACTTATTAAGTGAACAAATTCTTAATATTTTTTCAATGTGGGACTCAAAGGTTGCCCACTCCTTTTATAGCTTAGTGGTGACACTTAGATTTGTACATTTTCCAATGCAGGACACTATCCCCTTTTATATTTGGGTTAGCTTCCCACCTCTTCCACACACTTCCAATGTGGGACAAGCTCTTTAAGCTCCTACACCCAAAACTCTTACTCACTTATTTTATAAAATCTCCAACATTCTTCCACCATTTTCAAAATAAGTTTTGTAAATCTTTGATTGTCTGTAAGACTATGTATAAGCATTGGTGTCTCATGACTCGAACCAATACCCTGTGAAGGTTCGTCAAGGCTAACCAAGAAAGTATAGTAGACTTGTCTTTGAACTATCAATCCATATTGATCATCTGAATTTGTCTTCACACACAAATCTTTTAGTCACTGATTATCCATATAAGCCGACACATGTATTAGGCCTTGTGTCTGTACCTTGATTTCATGACTGCTTTAGAGTGAATCCCAGTTCTCGTAGAAGCGGAACCACTTCCACACTCATAAAGGTAGATTATCATAGGTGTCCATGTAACTTAAAACACCATAAATCTATTAAGGTTAAACTCATCCTCTTTCATTATTCATTACATGTTCTAAGCACTTATCCTTGGGATGTTAAATTTTATAGTGCTTACAATCAGTCCGTATGATGTACTTTAATCAGTGAACTTGAGACTTGAATATATCAAGTTTCAAGTCGAGTTTCCATCAAGAGTGATTATTATTAATGGGTTTTAGTCCCATCCCTATTGATGTCTTAGACATCAGTCCTCTTGCAAGACCTTTTGTAAAAGGATCAGTTAAATTTTGACTTGAGTTTACATAATCCACTTTAATTACACTATCTGTAATCATTTTTTAGACATAACTATGTCTCAGGCCAATATGTCTATATTTTCCATTGTACACTTTACTATAAGCTCTGGAAAGTGTAGACTCACTATCACAATGTGTAGATATTGGAGGCATTGGTTTTGGCCAAACTGGAATTTCAATCAATAAATTCCCTAACCATTCTGCCTCTTTACTAGTTGCAGCTAATGCTACAAACTCAGCTCCATAATAGAATCAGCTATACAAGTTTGTTTCTTTGAACCCCAAGAAACAACTCCTCCACCAAGAGTGAAAGTCCATCCACTTGTTGAGGAATGATCCTCCCGCTCAGTTATCCAATTGGCATCAGAAAACCCTTCTAATACTGAAGGATATCCACTATAGTATATACCATAGTCCATAGTTCCTTTTAATTATTTTAATATTCTATTGGCAGCATGTCAATGCAATAAACTTGGATTATTAGTATATCTACTTAATTTACCAGCAGCATAAGCAATATCAGGTCGAGTACATGTCATGGCATACATTAAACTACCAACTACTCGTACATATTCAAATTTTGAAATAACTCTACCATTATTAGGGATCATCTTTAGCAGTGGTTCAAAAGGTGTACTAACAAGTGTGCAATCAAACTAATTAAATTTCTTTAAAATTTTCTCAAAATAATGAGATTGAGTGAGAATTATATTTTTATCTTTCCTTATTTTTCTCATTCCTAATATAACATCAGCTACACCCATATCTTTCATATCAAATTTAGAAGTCAGAAAACTCTTTGTATAATTAATGCTTTCTAAATCAGTACCAAGAATTAACATGTCATCTAGATATAAACAAATGATGACACCTTTACCATTAGCAAATTTACTATAAACACACTTATCAGATTCATGAATTTTAAAAGCATAAGAAATAATGACTCTATCAAATTTTTCATGCCATTGTTTAGGTGCTTGTTTTAGGCCATATAAGGACTTAATAAGTTTACATAATTTATTTTCTTGTCCAGGCATAATAAACCCTTCAGGTTGTTCCATGTAAATTTCTTCTTCTAAGTCACAATTTAAAAAGGCAGTTTTCACATCCATTTGATGAATCTCAAAATTATATATAGATGCTAATGCAATTAAACTTCTTATAGTTGAGGTTCTAGCAACAGGTGCATAGGTATCAAAATAATCAATTCCTTCTTTTTGTGTAAAGCCTTTAGCAACCAATCCAGCCTTGAATTTATCAATTGCTCCATCTCTTTTCATTTTCTTTTTAAAAATCCATCTACACTTAATGGGTTTAGACCCTCTAGGTAAATCTACTAACTTCCAAGTTTTATTTCCCATGATTGAATCCATTTCATCATTTATAGCTTTTTTCCGAAATGCTGAATCTACAGACTTAATTGCCTCACTATAAGTTTGTGGGTCTGTTTCAACGCTAAGAGTCAAAGCATATTGATTACAAGAGGTGTCTCTAGTTCCTTAAACAAAATAGACTACAAAGGCTGGACCAAAGCTTTTTTCTTTCCTAGGTATCTTACGTTTTCTAATCTTTTCTTGTTCCACTGGTGGAGTACCAGATAATTGTGAAGGAGTGCTAACTTCTTTTTCATTATTAATTCTAGGAATAGAAGAAAATCTTTGTTCATAAAAAATTGCATCTCTCGGTTCAATTATTGTATTTACCTCAACAGAATCATTAGGTTCACTAACCAAAAATCTATAAGCTTTACTATGTTGTGCATATCCTATGAAAATACACTCAATACCTTTGCTTCTTAATTTCTTTCTCATAGTTTCTGGTAGTCTTACAATAACTCTACAACCCCAAACTTTAAGATAACCTAAATTAGGTTTTCTATTCTTCCATAATTCCTAAGGAGTTTTCTTATTATCTTTAACAGGTATCCAATTCAGAATATGACACGCGGTTAAAAGTGCTTCTCCCCAAAACCCTTTACTTAAACCAGAATAAGAAAGCATTGCGTTAACCTTTTCAGTTAGTGTTCTATTTTTTCTTTCTGCTACTCCATTTTTTTGTGGTGTATAAGGTCCAGTAACTTCATGTATAATTCCCATATCTTCACAAAATTGAGGAAAGTGATATTCACCACCTCTATCAGATTTAAGACATTTTATTTTAGTATCACATTGATTTTCAACTTCTTTTTTGTATGTCTTAAATCTATTAAGCACATCATCCTTAGAGTTTAAAAGATATACGTAATAATATTTTGAAAAGTCATGGATAAATGTAGCAGAATATTTACTACCACCTCTAGTAGGTGTTCATGCAAATCACAAACATCACTATGTACTAATTGCAACAAAGATGTAGTTTTTTTTCTATTTTTGGAAAAGGCAATGTTGTTATTTTTGTTTGCATGCATATTTTACACTTTTCATTCATATCATTATCATATTTAGGAATTAAATTTAAATTAACCATGAAATGCATTTTCTTTGTATTAACATGTCCTAAACAATTATGCCATAAAGAAAGACAATCGACGATTTAAGCAGAAGAATCTTTTTCATTGATATTGAGCTTAAACATGCCCTCATACAAATATCATTTGCCTACAAAGGTACCATTCTTAGTCAGAATAATTTTTTATGAATCAAATACAAGCCTAAAGCCAAATTTGTTAAGAAGACTTCCAGAAACTAAATTTTTTCTAACATCAGGAACATGAAAAACATTGGTGAGACTAAGGATTTTTCCGGAAGTGAATTTGAGATCCACTGTCCCTTTGACTTTAACCACAGCAGTAGATGAATTTCCCATATAGAGAACATCCCCTTCCACTATTTCATAGGCAGAGAACAAGTTCTTGTCCTTACAAACATGCCTTGTGGCACCAGAATCAACCCACCAAGAGTTGTCTTCTCCGAGCATATTAGCCTCGGATATCATAGCAGTAACTTTTTTCTTTGTGTCTGATGTCCCTCCTTTTTTCTTTAGTTTCTTGAACTCACGACAATCCTTCTTTAAGTGACCCGGTTTATTGCAATGAAAATAATTTCCTTTCTTCTTTTTGTTTTCTTTAGAATTATTTGAAAAATTCATTCGCTTGTTATTTTTTCCATGATTTCCATATTTTTGCTCCTTTCCTTCCTCCACCACATGGACCTTAGAAACATAATTTTATTGTTCCTCTTTACCATCTAGAATTTGAGACACTTGTTCAATTCTTAACTGAGTCTCTAATTCTTCAAGTGAAAGGTCCTCCTTTTTATGTTTGAGTTCTTTCTAATAATCTTTCCAAAAAGGAGGAAGTTTTTCAATTATGGCAGCAACAATTACATTATCGTCCATATTAATTTTGTTTTTAGTTTGCAATGATTTATGATGCATTGGATGTCATGAAATTGTTCTAGCATAGGCCTATTATCATGCATTTTAAAGGTTAAAAACTGATCGATAAGGAACTTCTTACTTGTAGTGTCTTCCGTAAGATATTTAGTCTCCAATGTTTCCCACAATGTTTTTGCAGTCCCAACATTTTGGTACAAGTCGAACAAATTGTCAGCAAGTCCATTGAGAATGTGACCACGACACAAGTAATCATCGGTCTCCCACTTTGCGCATTGCCTAGTCTGTTCCACGGTTTCATCTTCATCTTCATTTGGATTCAATTGTGACAAGACATATACAATCTTCAATGTTGTAAGAAGAAAATGAACCTTTTTCTGCCAACGCAGAAAATTACCACCATTAAAACGGTCCAACTTGGCAAATCCTTCTGTTATTTGTCGAAGTGATTTGGAAGAGTCGGCCATTTCTGAAACTATTGCATTTAGATTGTTGGATAATAAGAATGAAAATACAGAAATGGAACTCTTCATTATATCACAACAATGTCAACTTTAATACAACAATATAACTTTATGAATCTTTAAGGCGTGATGTCACTTTCCTAAATACAGTATTTGCCCCACACGAAGAACTTCGGTATAGAAATGGGAATCAGCAAATCCTTACTCAATATAGAATGAAGCAATTGAACTGTCTGCAAATTTTATGTCTGAAGACAACCCTTGGATACAGCAGCGAAGAATAGTCAATCAAGTACTTGTTCTGTTTCTGTGCATAAAACAAAATAAGAGAATTTGTATCTCCTGAAAATTGTAAGAGAGTAATAGCAGGGTTTGGAAATCTGAAACATGATTTTTGTTATATATGCAATTTCATTTTAGGCAGCCTTTATTTTTAGATAATGAAAAGCTTTGTCTTCAAGAGTCATGAGTGTTAGATTAACAGTCTTAAGTTAATTCTGAAATGGTATGACTGTTAATTACCAACAGTCTTAAGTAATTTTCGAACAGGTACAATTAATCCCGAGTTGGTTTTTCACGGGTCAACAAAAAAATGATCGCGCCCGAGTCAGACGAATCTCAGAAACTCGTTACCACTGCGGACACGCGGTGTGCGAAGTGCAAAATGCTCCACTAGCGCCTCTATTGCCCACTTCCCGCACCTGCATGCGTGCGTGTGCGTGTGCATACGGTGCTTCGCACCGTATTCAGATCTCTTAAATAGTCTATTAAATGCTAGATGAATTAACTCTTAATCTTCCATTTGTACTTATTAAGTGCACAAATGCTTAATATTTTTTTAATGTGGGGGTCAAAGGTTGCCCATTACTTTTATAGCTTAGGGGTGACACTTCGATTTGTACATTTTCCAATGCGGGACACTATCCCCTTTTATATTTGGGTTAGCTTGCCACCTCTTCCACACACTTCCAATGTGGGACAAGCTATTTAAGCTCTTACACCCAAAAATCTTACTCACTTATTTTATAAAATCTCCAACATTCCTCCACCATTTTCAAAATAAGTTTTATAAATCTTTGATTGTCTGTAAGACTATGTATAAGCATTGGTGTCTCATGACTTGAATTAATACCCTGTGAAGGTTCGTCAAGGATAACCATGAAAGTATAGTAGACTTGTCTTTGAACTATCAATCCATATTGATCATCCGAATTTGTCTTCACACACAAATCTTTTAGTCACTGATTATCCATATAATCCGACACAGGTATTAGGCCTTGTGTCTGTACCTTGATTTCATGAGTGCTTTAGAGTCAAGCCCAGTTCTCATATAAGCGGCACCACTTCCACACTCATATAGGTAGATTATCATAGGTGTCCATGTAACTTAAAACACCATAAATCTATTAAGGTTAAACTCATCCTCTTTCATTATTCATTACTTGTTCTAAGCACTTATCCTTGGGATGTTAAATTTTATAGTGCTTACAATCAGGCCGTATGATGTACTTTAATAAGTGAACTTGAGACTTGATTATATCAAGTTTCAAGTTGAGTTTCCATCAAGAGTGATTATTATTAATGGGTTTTAGTCCCAACCCTATTGATGTCTTAGACACTAGTCCTCTTGCAAGACCTTTTGTAAAAGGATTAGCTAAATTTTGACTTGATTTTACATAATCCACTTTAATTACACTATCTGTAATCATTTGTTAGACATAACAATGTCTCAGGCAAATATGTCTATATTTTCCATTGTACACTTTACTATAAGCTCTGGAAAGTGTAGACTCACTATCACAATGTGTAGATATTGGAGGCATTGGTTTTTGCCAAACTGGAATTTCAATCAATAAATTCCCTAACCATTCTGCCTCTTTACTAGTTGCAGCTAATGCTACAAACTCAACTGCCATAGTAGAATCATCTATACAAGTTTGTTTCTTTGATCCACAAGAAATAGCTCCTCCACCAAGAGTGAAAATCCATCCACTTGTTGAGGAATGATCCTCCCGTTCAGTTATCCAACTGGCATCAGAAAACCCTTCTAATACTGAAGGATATCCACAATAGTATATACCACAGTCCATAGTTCCTTTTATATATTTTAATATTCTATTGATAATATGCCAATGCAATAAACTTGGATTACTAGTATATCTACTTAATTTACCAACATCATAAGCTATATCAGGTCGATTTCATGTCATGACATACATTAAACTACCAATTACTCGTGCATATTCCAATTGTGAAATAGCTCTACCGTTATTAGGGATCATCTTTAGCTGTGGTTCAAAAGGTGTACTAACAGGTGTGCAATCAAACTGATTAAATTTCTTTAAAATTTTCTCAACCTAATGATATTGAGTGAGAATTATATTTTTATCTTTCCTTATTATTCTCATTCCTAATATAACATCAGCTACACCCATATCTTTCATATCAAATTTAGAAGACAGAAAATTCTTTGTATTATTAATGCTTTCTAAATCAGTACCAAGAATTAACATGTCATCTACATATCAACAAATGATCACACCTTTACCATTATCAAATCTACTATAAACACACTTATCTGATTCATGAATTTTAAAACCATAAGAAATAATGACTTCAACAAATTTTTCATGCCATTATTTAGGTGCTTGTTTGAGGCCATATAAGGACTTAATAAGTTTACATAGTTTATTTTCTTGTTCAGGCATAACAAACCCTGCAAGTTGTTCCATGTAAATTTCTTCTTCAAAGTCACCATTTAAAAAGGCAGGTTTCACATCCATTTGATGAAGCTCAAAATCATATATAGATGCTATGCAATTAAACTTCTAATAGTAGAGGTTCTAGCAACAGGTGCATAGGTATCAAAATAATTAATTCCTTCTTTTGTGTAAAACCTTTAGCAACCAACCCAGCCTTGAATTTATCAATTGTTCCATCTATTTTCATTTTCTTTTTAAAAATCCATCTACACTTAATGGGTTTATACCCTGGAGGTAAATCTACTAACTTCCAAGTTTTATTTCCCATGATTGAATCCATTTCATCATTTATAGCTTCTTTAAAAAATGCTCAATCTACAGACTTAATTGCCACACTATAATTTTGTGGGTCTGTTTCAACACTAAGAGTCAAAGCATATTGATTACAAGATGTGTCTCTAGTTCCTTCAACATGATAGACTACAAATTCTGGACCAACGCTTTTTTCTTTCCCAGGTCTCTTACTTTTTCTAATCTCTTCTTGTTCCACTGGTGGAGTATCAAATAATTGTGAATGAGTGCTAACTTCTTTTTCATTATTAATTCTAGGAATAGAAGAAAACCTTTGTTCATAAAAAATTGCATCTTTCGATTCAATTATTGTATTTACCTCAACAGAATCATTAGGTTCACTAACCAAAAATCTATAAGCTTTACTATGTTATGGATAACCTATGAAAATACGCTCAACACCTTTGCTTCCTAATTTCTTTCTCTTAGTTTCTTGTAGTCTTACAATAACTCTACAACCCCAAACTTTAAGATAACCTAAATTAGGTTTTCTATTCTTCCATAATTCCTAAGGAGTTTTCTTATTATCTTTAACAGGTATCCTATTCAGAATATGACACGCAGTTAAAAGTGCTTCTCCCTAAAACTCTTTACTTAAACCAGAATAAGAAAGCATAGCATTAACCATTTCAGTTAGTGTTCTATTTTTTCTTTCTGCTACTCCATTTTGTTGTGGTGTTTAAGGTAAAGTAACTTCATGTATAATTCCCATATCTTCACAAAATTGAGGAAAGTGATATTCACCACCTCTATCAGATCTAAGACATTTTATTTTAGTATCACATTAATTTTCAACTTCATTTTTCTATGTCTTAAATCTATTAAGCACATCCTCCTTAGAGTTTAAAAGATATACTTAACAATATTTTGAAAAGTCATCGATAAATGTAGCAAAATATTTACTACCACCTCTAGTAGGTGTTCCATGCAAATCACAAACATCACTATGTACTAATTGCAACAAAGATGTAGTTTTTCTCTATTTTTGGAAAAGGCAATCTTGTTATTTTTTTTTGCATGCATATTTTAAAATTTCATTCATATCATTCTCATATTTAGGAATTAAATTTAAATTAAACATGAAATGCATTTTCTTTGTATTATCATGTCCTAAACGACTATGCCATAAAGAAAGACAATCAACGATTTAAGCAGAAGAATCTTTTTCATTGATATTGAGCTTAAACATGCCCTCATACAAATATCATTTGCCTACAAAGGTACCATTCTTAGTCAGAATAATTTTTTCTGAATCAAATACAAGCTTAAAGACAAATTTGTTAAGAAGACTTCCAGAAACTAAATTTTTTCTAACATCAGGAACATGAAAAACATTGGTGAGACTAAGGATTTTTTCGGAAGTGAATTTGAGATCCACTGTCCCTTTGACTTTAACCGCAGCAGTAGATGAATTTCCCATATAGAGAACATCCGCTTCCACTATTTCATAGGCAGAGAACAAGTTCTTGTCCTTACAAACATGCCTTGTGGCACTAGAATCAACCCACCAAGAGTTGTCTTCTCCGAGCATATTTGCCTCGGATATCATAGCAGTAAATTTTTGCTTTGTGTCTGATGTCCCTCCTTTTTTCTTTAGTTTCTTGAACTCACGACTATCCTTCTTTAAGTGACCCGGTTTATTGCAATGAAAATAATTTCCTTTCTTCTTTTTGTTTTCTTTAGAATTATTTGAAAAATTCATTCGCTTGTTATTTTTTCCATGATTGCCATATTTTTTCTCCTTTCCTTCCTCCACCACATGGACCTTAGAAACATAATTTTCTTGTTCCTCTTTATCATCTAGAATTTGAGACTCTTGTTCAATTCTTAACTGAGTCTTTAATTCTTTAAGTGAAAGATCCTCCTTTTTGTGTTTGAGTTCTTTCTTATAATCTTTCCAAAAAGGAGGAAGTTTTTCAATTATGGCAGCAACAATTACATTATCGTCCATATTTATTTTTTTTTTATTTTGCAATGATTTATGATGCATTGGATGTCATGAAATTGTTCTAGCACAGGCCTATTATCATGCATTTTAAAGGTTAAAAACTGACCGATAAGGAACTTCTTACTTGTAGTGTCTTCCGTAAGATATTTGGTCTCCAATGTTTCCCACAAAGTTTTTGCAGTCCTAACATTTTGGTACAAGTCGAACAAATTGTCAGCAAGTGCATTGAGAATGTGACCACGACACAAGTAATCATCGGTCTCCCACTTTGTGCATTGCCTAGTCTGTTCCACGGTTTCATCTTTATCTTCATTTGGTTTCAGTTGTGACAAGACATATACAATCTTCAATGTTGTAAGAAGAAAATGAACCTTTTTCTGCCAACGCAGAAAATTACCACCATCAAAACGGTCCAACTTGACAAAGCCTTCTGTTATTTGTCGAAGTGATTTGGAAGAGTCGGCCATTTCTGAAACTACTATATTTAGATTGTTTGATAATATGAATGAAAATACAGAAATGGAACTCTTTATTGTATCAAAACAATGTCAACTTTAATACAACAATATAACTTTATGAATCTTTAAGGCGTGATGTCACTTTCCTAAATACAGTATTTGCCCCACATGAAGAACTTCGGTATACAAATGGGAATCAACAAATCTGTACTCAATATACAATGAAGCAATTTCACTATCTGCAAATTGTATGTCTGAAGACAGCCCTTGGATGCAGCAGCGAAGAATAGTCAATCAAGTACTTGTTCTGTTTCTGTGCACAAAACGGAATTAGAGAATTTGTGTCTCCTGAAAATTGTAAGAGAGTAATAGCAGGGTTTGGAAATCTGAAACATGATTTTTGTTATATATGCAATTTCATTTTAGGCAGCCTTTATTTATAGATAATGAAAAGCTTTGTCGTCAAGAGTCATGACTGTTGGATTAACAGTCTTAAGTTAATTCCGAAATGGTATGACTGTTAATTACCAACAGTCTTAAGTGATTTATGAATAGGTACAATTAATACCGAATCGGTTTTGCACGAGTTAATTAAAAAGTGATCGCGCCTGAGACAGACGAATCCTTGCAACCCGCTACCACTGCGGACACGTGGCATACGAAGTGCAAAATGCGCCACTAGAGCCTCTACAGCCCACTGCCCCTCACCCGCACGTGCGCGTGTGCGTGTGCGTACGGTGCTTCACATCATATTGAGGTCTCTTGAATATCCTCTTAAATGCTAGATCAATTAACTCTTCATCTTCCATTTGTACTTATTATGTGCACAAATTCTTAATATTTTTCCAATGTGGGACTCAAAGGTTGTCCACTCCTTTTATAGCTTAGTGGTGACACTTCGCTTTGTATATTTTCCAATGTGGGACACTATCCCCTTTTATATTTGGGTTAGCTTCCCACCTCTTCCTCACACTTCCAATGTGGGACAAGCTCTTTAAGCTCTTACACCCAAAACTCTTACTTACTTATTTGATAAAATCTCCAACATTCCTCCACCATTTTCAAAATAAGTTTTGTAAATCTTTGATTATCTGTAAGACTGTGTACAAGCATTGGTGTCTCACGACTTCAACCAATACCCAGTGAAGGTTCGTCAAGGCTAACCATGAAAGTATAGTAGACTTGTCTTTGAACTATCAATCCATATTAATCCGTCGGATTTGTCTTCACACATAAATCTTTTAGTCACTAATTATCCATATAAGCCGACACATATATTAGGCCTTGTGTTTGTACTTTGATTTCATGAGTGCTTTAGAGTCAAGCCCAGTTCTCATAGGAAGCGGCACCACTTCCACACTCATATAGGTAGATTATCATAGGTGTCCATGTAACATAAGACACCGTAAATCTATTAAGGTTAAACTCATCCTCTTTCATTATTCATTACATGTTTCAAGAACTTATCCTTGGGATGTTAAATTTTATAGTTCTTACAATCACGTCGTATGATGTACTTTAATCATTGAACCCTAGACTTGAATATATCAAGTTTCAAGTTGAGTTTCCATCAAGAGTGATTATTATTAATGGGCTTTAGCCCCATCCCTATTGATGTCATAGACACCAGTCCTCTTGCAAGACCTTTTGTAAAAGGATCAACTAAATTTTGACTTGATTTTACATAATCCATTGTGATTACACTATCTGTAATCATTTATCTTACATAACGATGTCTCAGGCCAATATGTCCAGATTTTCCATTGTACACTTTACTATAAGCTCTGGAAAGTGTAGACTCACTATCACAATGTATAGATATTGGAGGCATTGGTTTTGGCCAAACTGGAATTTCAATCAATAAATTCCTTAACCATTCTGCCTCTTTAGTAGTTGCAGCTAATGCTACAAACTCAGCTTCTATAGTACAATCAGCTATACAAGCTTGTTTCTTTGATCCCCAAGAAACAGCTCCTCCACTAAGAGTGAAAATCCATCCACTTGTTGAGGAATGATCCTCCCGCTCAGTTATCCAACTGGAATTAGAAAACCCTTCTAATACTGAAGGATATCCACTATAGTATATACGATAGTACATAGTTCCTTTTAAGTATTTTAATATTCTATTGACAGCATGCCAATACAATAAACTTGGATTACTAGTATATCTACTTAATTTACCAACAGCATAAGCAATATCAGGTCGAGTACATGTCATGGCAGACATTAAACTACCAATTACTCGTGCATATTCCAATTGTGAAATAGCTCTACCATGACTAGGGATCATCTTTAGCTGTGGTTCAAAAGGTGTACTAACAGGTGTGCAATCAAACTGATTAAATTTCTTTAAAATTTTCTCAACATAATGAGATTGAGTGAGAATTATATTTTTATCTTTCCTTATTATTCTCTTCCTAATATAACATCAGCTACACACATCTTTCTTATCAAATTTAGAAGACATGAAACACTTTGTATTATTAATGCTTTCTAAATCACTACCAAGAATTAACATGTCATCTACATATAAACAAATGATCACACCTTTACCATTAGCAAATTTAATATAAACACACTTATCAGATTCATGAATTTTAAAACCATAAGAAATAATGACTTTATCAAAATTTTCATACCATTGTTTAGGTGCTTGTTTTAGGCCATATAAGGACTTAATAAGTTTACATACTTTATTTTCTTGTCCAGGCATAACAAACCCTTCAGGTTGTTCCATGTAAATTTCTTCTTCTAAGTCACCATTTAAAAAGGCAGTTTTCACATCCATTTGATGAATCTCAAAATTATATATAGACGCTAATGCAATTAAACTTCTAATAGTGGAGGTTCTAGCAACAGGTGCATAGGTATCAAAATAATCAATTCCTTCTTTTTGTGTAAAACCTTTAGCAATCAATCTAGCCTTGAATTTATCAATTTTTCCATCTATTTTCATTTTCTTTTTAAAAATCCATCTACACTTAATGGGTTTAGACCCTGGAGGTAAATCTACTAACTTCCAAGTTTTATTTCCCGTGATTGAATCCATTTCATCTTTTATAGATTCTTTCCAAAATAGTGAATCTACAGACTTAGTTGCCTCACTATAAGTTTGTGGGTATGTTTCAACGCTAAGAGTCAAAGCATATTGATTACAAGATGTGTCTCTAGAACCTTGAACAAGATAAACAACAAAGTCTGGACCAAAGCTTTTTTCTTTCCTAGGTCTCTTACTTTTTCTAATCTCTTCTTGTTCCACTGGTGGAGTATCAGATAATTGTGAGGGAGTGCTAACTTCTTTTTTATTATTAATTCTAGGAATAGAAAAAAACCTTTGTTAAAAAAAATTGCATCTCTCGATTCAATTATTGTATTTACCTCAACAGAATACTTAGGTTCACTAACCAAAAATCTATAAGCTTTACTATGTTGTAAATCACCTTTGAAAATACACTCAACACCTTTGCTTCCTAATTTCATTCTCTTAGTTTTAGGTTGTCTTACAATAGCTCTACAACCCCAAACTTTAAGATAACCTAAATTTGGTTTTCTATTCTTCCATAATTCGTAAGGAGTTTTCTTATTATTTGTAACAGGTATCCTATTCAGAATATGACACGCAGTTAAAAGTGCTTCTCCCTAAAATCCTTTACTTGTACCAGAATAAGAAAGCATAGCATTAACCATTTCAGTTACTGTTCTATTTTTTCTTTCTGCTACTCCATTTTGTTGTGGTGTATAAGGTGCAGTAACTTCATGTATAATTCCCGTATCTTCACAAAATTGAGGAAAGTGATATTCACCACCTCTATCAGATCTAAGGCATTTTATTTTAGTATCACATTGGTTTTCAACTTCATTTTTGTATGTCTTAAATCTATTAAGCACATCATCCTTAGAGTTTAAAATATATACGTAACAATAGTTTGAAAAGTCATCGATAAATGTAGTAAAATATTTACTACCACCTCTAGTAGGTGTTCCATGCAAATCACAAACATCACTATGTACTAATTGCAAGAGAGTAATAGCAGGGTTTGGAAATATGAAATTGGGTTTTTGTTATATATGCAATTTCGTTTTAGGCAGCCTTTGTTTATAAATAATGAAAAGCTTTGTCTTCAAGAGTCATGACTGTTGGATTTACAGTCTTAAGTTAATTCTAAAATGGTATGACTCTTAATTACCAACAGTCTTAAGTCATTTTCGAACAGGTACAATTAATACCGAATCGGTTTTGCACGGGTCAACCAAAAAGTGATCGCGCTCGAGCCGGACGAATCCCGACAACCCTCTACCACGGCGGACACGCGGCGTGCGATGTGAAAAGTGCGCCATTAGCGCCTCTACAGCCCACTGCCCCGCCCGTGCGCGTGTCCTCTTGTGCGTACGGTGCTTCGCACCGTATTGAGGTCTCTTGAATAGACTCTTAAATGCTAGATGGATTAACTCTTCATCTTCCATTTGTACTTATTAAGTGCACGAATTCTTAATATTTTTCTAATGTGGGACTCAAAGGTTGACCACTCCTTTTATAGCTTAGTAGTGACACTTAGCTTTGTATATTTTCCAATGTGGGAGACTATCCCGTTTTATATTTGGGTTAGCTTCTCACCTCTTCCACAAACTTCCAATGTGGGGCAAGCTCTTTAAACTCTTACACCCAAAACTCTTACTCACTTATTTTATAAAATCTCCAACATTCCTCCACCATTTTCAAAATAAGTTTTGTAATTCTTTGAATGTCTGTAAGACTGTGTATAGGCATTGGTGTCTCACGACTTGAATCAATACCCTGTGAAGGTTCGTCAATGCTAACCATGAAAGTATAGTAGACTTGTCTTTGAACTGTCAATCCATATTGATCAGCCGGATTCGTCTTCACACACAAATCTTTTAGTCCCTGATTCTCCATATAAGCCGACACATGTATTAGGCCTTGTGTTTGTACCTTGATTTCATGAGTGCTTTAGAGTCAAGCCCAGTTCTCATAGGAAGGGGCACCACTTCCGCACTCATATAGGTCGATTATCATAGGTGTCCATGTAACTTAAAACAGCATAAATCTATTAAGGTTAAACTTAATCTCTTTCATTATTCATTACATGTTGTAAGTACTTATCCTTGGGATGTTAAATTTTATAGTGCTTACATTCACGTCGTATGATGTACTTTAATCATTGAACTTGAGACTTGAATAAATCAAGTTTCATGTTGAGTTTCCATCAAGAGTGATTATTATTAATGGGTTTTACTCCCATCCCTAAAGGATCAGCCAAATTTTGACTTGATTTTGTAATTTATGCAATTTCATTTTTGGCTGCCTTTATTTATAGATAATGAAAAGCTTTGTCTTCAAGAGTCATGACGGTTGGATTAACAGTCTTAAGTCAATTCCGAAATGATATGACCGTTAATTACCAACACTCTTAGGTCATTTTCGAACAGGTACAATTAATCCCGAATTGGTTTTGCACGGGTCAACCAAAAACTAACCGCGCCCGAGTCGGACAAATCTCGGTAACCCGCTACCACTGCGGACACGTGGCGTGCGAAGTGCAAAATGCGCCACTAGCACCTCTATTTCCCACTTCCCCGCACCTGCATGCGCGCGTGTGCGTGTGCGTACGGTGCTTCACACCGTATTGAGATCTCTTGAATAGTCTCTTAAATGCTAAATTAATTAACTCTTCATCTTCCATTTGTACTTATTAAGTGCACAAATTCTTAATATTTTTTCAATGTGGGACTCAAAGGCTGCCCACTCCTTTTATAGCTTAGTGGTGACACTTCGCTCTGTACTTTTTCCAATGCGGAACACTATCCCCTTTTATATTTGGGTTAGCTTCCCACCTCTTCCACACACTTCCAATGTGGGACAAGCTCTTTAAGCTCTTACACCCAAAACTCTTACTCACTTATTTTATAAAATCTCCAACATTCCTCCACCATTTTCAAAATAAGTTTTGTAAATATTTGATTGTCTGTAAGACTATGTATAAGCATTGGTGTCTCATGACTTGAACCAATACCCTGTGAAGGTTCGTCAAGGATAACCATGAAAGTATAGTAGACTTGTCTTTGAACTATCAATCCATATTGATCATCCGAATTTGTCTTCACACACAAATATTTTAGTCACTGATTATCCATATAAGCCGACACATGTATTAGGCCTTGTGTCTGTACCTTGATTTCATGAGTGCATTAGAGTGAAGCCCAGTTCTCGTAGAAGCGGAACCACTTCCACACTCATATAGGTAGATTATCATAGGTGTCCATGTAACTTAAAACACCATAAATCTTTTAAGGTTAAACTCATCCTCTTTCATTATTCATTACATGTTCTAAGCACTTATCCTTGGGATGTTAAATTTTATAGTGCTTACAATCAGTCCGTATGATGTACTTTAATCAGTGAACTTGAGACTTGAATATATCAAGTTTCAAGTTGAGTTTCCATCAAGAGTGATTATTATTAATGGGCTTTTAAATATTTTAATATTCTATTGACAGCATGCAAATGCAATAAACTTGGGTTACTAGTATATCTACTTAATTTACCAACAACATAAGCAATATCAGGTCGAGTTAATGTCATGGCATACATTAAACTACAAATTACTCGTGCATATTCCAATTGTGAAATAGGTCTACCATTATTAGGGATCATCTTTAGCTGTGGTTCAAAAGGTGTACTAATAGGTGTGTAATCAAACTGATTAAATTTCTTTAAAATTTTCTCAACATAATGAGATTGAGTGAGAATTATATTTTTATCTTTCCTTATTTTTCTCATTCCTAATATAACATCAGCTACACCCATATCTTTCATATCAAATTTAGAAGTCAGAAAACTCTTTGTATTATTAATGCTTTCTAAATCAGTACCAAGAATTAACATGTCATCTACATATAAACAAATGATTACACCTTTACCATTAGCAAATTTACTATAAACACACTTATCATATTCATGAATTTTAAAACCATAAGAAATAATGAATTTATCAAATTTTTCTTGCCATTGTTTAGGTGCTTGTTTTAGGCCACATAAGGACTTAATAAGTTTACATACTTTATTTTCCTATCCAGGCATAACAAACCCTTCTGGTTGTTCCATGTAAATTTTTTCTTCTAAGTCACCATTTAAAAAGGTAGTTTTCACATCCACTTGATGAATCTCAAAATTATATATAGATGCCAATACAATTAAACTTCTAGTAGTGGAGGTTCTAGCAACAGGTGCATAAGTGCCTTGAATTAATCAATTGTTCCATCTATTTTCATTTTCTTTTTAAGAATCTATCTACACTTAATGGGTTTAGACCCTGGAGGTAAATCTACTAACTTCCAAGTTTTATTTCCCATGATTGAATCCATTTCATCATTTATAGCTTCTTTCCAAAATGCTGAATCTACAGACTTAATTGCCTCACTATAAGTTTGTGGGCCTGTTTCAATGCTAAGAGTTAAAGCATATTGATTACAAGATGTGTCTCTAGTTACCAAAGATTTTTTATTTCCTAGGTCTCTTACTTTTTCTAATCTCTTCTTGTTCCACTGGTGGAGTATCAGATAATTGTGAAGGAGTGCTAACTTCTTTTTCATTATTAATTCTAGGAATAGAAGAAAACCTTTGTTCATAAAAAATTGCATCTCTAAATGCAATTGTTGTATTTACCTCAACAGAATCATTAGGTTCACTAACCAAAAATCTATAAGCTTTACTATGTTGTGCATAACCTATGAAAATACACTCAACACCTTTGCTTCCTAATTTCTTTCTCTGAGTTTCAGGTAGTCGTACAATAGCTCTACAACCCCAAACTTTAAGATAACCTAAATTAGGTTTTCTATTCTTCCATAATTCCTAAGGAGTTTTCTTATTATCTTTAACATGTATCCTATTCAGAATATGACACGCAATTAAAAGTACTTCTACCCAAAAGCCCTTTACATAAACCAGAATAAGAAAGCATAGCATTAACCATTTTAGTAAGTGTTCTTTTTTTTTCTTTATGCTACTACATTTTGTTGTGGTGTATAAGGTGCAGTAACTTCATGTATAATTCCCATATCTTCACAAAATTTAGGAAAGTGATATTCACCACCTCTATCAGATCTAAGACAATTTATTTTAGTATCACATTGATTTTCAACTTCATTTTTGTATGTCTTAAATCTATAAAGCACATCATCCTTAGAGTTTAAAAGATATACTTAACAATATTTTGAAAAGTCATCGATAAATGTAGCAAAATATTTACTACCACCTCTAGTAGGTGTTCCATGCAAATCACAAACATCACTATGTACAAATTGCAACAAAGACGTAGTTTTTTTCTATTTTTGGAAAAGGCAATCTTGTTATTTTTGTTTGCATGCATATTTTACACTTTTCATTCATATCATTCTCATATTTAGGAATTAAATTTAAATTAACCATGAAATGTATTTTCTTTGTATTAACATGTCCTAAACGACTATGCCATAATGAAAGACAATCAACGATATAAGTAAAAGAATCTTTTTCATTGATATTGAGCTTAAACATGCCCTCATACAAATATCCTTTGCCTACAAAGGTACAATTCTTAGTCATAATAAATTTGTCTGACTCAAATACAAGCTTAAAGCCCGATTTGTTAAGAAGACTTCCAGGAACTAAATTTTTTCTAACATCAGGAACATGAAAACATTGGTCAGACTAAGGATTTTTCCGAAAGTGAATTCAAGATACACTGTCCCTTTGACTTTAATCGCAGCAGTAGATGAATTTCCCATATAGAGAAAATCTCCTTCCACTGTTTCATAGGCAGAGAACAAGTTCTTGTCCTTACAAACATGCCTTGTGGCACCAGAATCAACCCACCAAGAGTTGTTTTCTCCAAGCATATTAGCCTCAAATATCATAGCAGCAAATTTTTTCTTTGTGTCGGATGTTCCTCCTTTTTCTGATAGTTTCTTGAACTCATGACAATCCTTCTTGAAGTGACCTGGTTTATTGCAATGAAAACAATTTCCTTTCTTCTTTTTGTTTGCTTTAGAATTATATGAAAAATTCTTTCGCTTGTTATTTTTTCCATGATTTCCATATTTTTGCTCCTTTCCTTCCTCCACCACATGGACCCTAGAAATAGAATTTTATTGTTCCTCTTTACCATCTAGAATTCGAGACTCTTGTTCAATTCTTAAATGACTCTCTAATTCTTCAAGTGAAAGATCCTCCTTTTTGTGTTTGAGTTCTTTCTTATAATCTTTCCAAGAAGGAGGAAGTTTTTCAATTATGGCAGCAACAATTACATTATCATCCATATTTAATTTTTTCAGTTTGCAATGATTTATGATGTGTTGGATGTCATTAAATTGTTCTAGCACAGGCCTATTATCATGCATTTTAAAGATTAAAAACTGATCGATAAGGAACTTCTTACTTGTAGCGTCTTTCGTAAGATATTTGGTCTCCAATGTTTCCCATAAAGTTTTTACAGTCCCAACATTTTGGTTCAAGTCGAACAAATTGTCAGCAAGTGCATTGAGAATGTGCCACGACACAAGTAATCATCGGTCTCCCATTTTGTGCGTTGCCTAGTTTGTTCCAAGATTTCATCTTCATCTTCATTTGGTTTCGGTTGTGACAAGACATATACAATCTTCACTGTTGTTAGAAGAAAATGAACCTTTTTCTGCCAACGCAGAAAATTACACACCATCAAAACGGTCCAACTTGACAAAGCCTTATTTTATTTGTCGAAATGATTTGGAAGAGCCGGCCATTTCTGAAACTACTGTATTTAGATTGTTGGATAATATGAATGCAAATACAGAAATGGAACTCTTTATTGTATCACAACAATGTCAACTATAATACAACAATATAAATTTATGAATCTTCAAGGCGTGATGTCATTTTCCTAAATACAGTATTTTCCCTACACGAAGAACTTCGGTATCCAAATGGGAATCATCAAATCCGTACTCAAGATACAATGAAGCAATTGCACTGTCTGCAAATTGTATGTCTGAAGAAAGCCCTTGGATGCAGCAGCGAAGAACGGTCAATTAAATACTTATTCTGTCTCTTTGCACAACACAGAATAAGAGAATTTGTATCTCCTGAAAATTGTAAGAGAGTAATAGCAGGGTTTGGAAATCTGAAACTGGGTTTTTGTTATATATGCAATTTCATTTTAGGGAGCATTTATTTATAGATAATGAAAAGCTTTATCTTCAAGAGTGATGACTGTTGAATTAACAGTCTTAAGTTAATTCCGAAATGGTATGACTGTTAATTACCAACAGTCTTAAGTCATTTTTGAACAGGTACAATTAATCCCGAATTGGTTTTGCACGGGTCAACCAAAAACTGATCGCGCCCGAGTCGGACGAATCTCGGCAACCCGCTACCACTGTGGACACGCGGCGTGCGAAGTGCAAAGTGCGCCATTAGTGCCTCTACATCCCTCAGCCCCACACCAGCACGTGCGCGTGAGTGTGCGCGCGCGTCTGCTTGTGTGTACGGTGCTTCACACCGTATTGAGGTCTCTTGAATATCCTCTTAAATTCTAGATGAATTAACTCTTCATCTTTCATTTGTACTTATGAAGTGCACAAATTCTTAATATTTTTCCAATGTGGGACTTAAAGGTTGGCCACTCTTTTTATAGCTTAGTGGTGACACTTAGCTTTGTAAATTTTCCAATATAGGACACTGTCCCCTTTTATATTTGGGTTAGCTTCCCACATCTTCCACACACTTCCAATGTGGGACAAGCTCTTTAAGCTCTTACACCCAAAACTCTTACTCACTTATTTTATAAAATCTTCAACATTCCTCCACCATTTTCAAAATAAGTTTTGTAAATATTTGATTGTCTGTAAGACTGTGTAGAAGCATTGGTGTCTCACGACTTGAATCAATACCCTATGAAGGTTTGTCAAGGCTAACCATGCATGTAACACAAAGTATAAGTGCGAGTAAATATTATACTAGGGTCTCCACAGATATAAGAGTCCCCAGGACAAAAGTTTTTGCATTTGCTTCAATTTGAGAATACGAAAATAGGTTGATAAAAGCAACCAAGGTAAAAGAAAAAAATATGCGTGCAACATAAAGTATAAGTGCAAGTAAATACTGTACATGAGACTCAACGGATATGCAAGTTCCCATGGCAAAAGTTTTAGCGTTTGCTTCAATCTGAAATGAAGGAAATGGGCTGAGAAATGCGACCAAACTAAAAGAATAAATTATCAGTTCTAGTATGTGATGTACCTAGGACTACATGAGTATACGAGTACCCAAGATAAAAGTTTCAACATTAGATTTAAATTGATACAAAGGGTTGAGTAATGCGAGAAAGTACTGAAATTTAATACACAAAGTACGAGTGCTAGTATGTGATATACACAGGACTCCATGGGAGAGAGAGTACCAAAGATAGAAACTTTAACATTATCTTTAACCCTAGAAAATAGGTTAAGAAATAAGTATTCCAAAGTAAACTAAAGAGAAAATATCCTAAAAGTTAATGTAATTGGGGCTCTTAAAGTATAAGAGAACCCAAGTCAAATATTTTTTACATTCGTATCAACTCAGAAACAAGTTTAGCAATGCGAGCAAGTGTGAGTAGTTACTAACGCATGTACTAAATCTTAAATATATGTCGGCTTCAAGGATGCGTGACTATCCAAGATAAACTCACTCGTATTATCTCCAACCTAAAAATTAATTGGTTGTAAATAACACGAGAAAGTGATAAAAAGAGGTAATCACAAAAGGATAACACAAAAAGACAATAATTTGGGACTCCACATACAAATGAGTTTCCAAAATATATGCCTCCACAGCCACTTCAACATAGAAAAAAATAAGGAGGATGAAAATTGCCGGCAAGTACTAATAATGAGAAGAGAAGTAAAAAGTCCACAAAAGTTTATGTGCAATAAAAATATAAATTTAAGGCTCAATATAAGTTTTGTTCAACTTACTCAGATGTGTTCCCTACCTGAAAATAAAGGCAAGTTTATTAGATTTAACGAGTACTAACAAAGATGTGATAGTAAAGAATGATGTGCTAGCAAGAAAAGTGATGTAGAGGTTTCTCGGGGAGGCAGAAGAACCTCATATATGAGTAACTGTAGCAAAACTTTTAGCCTATAACTTAAGTACCATGTGTACAACTGATATTTTTAAAAGGTTTCAATAAATAATATCACGTCATATTAAAAGTAACTAAAGCACAAGACTCGAGGAAGTCCTCATGGTCTCACTATAGGTGTGAAAAAACAATGGTTAAAATACAAAGGAAAAGAAAGTCAAGTGATGAAAAACCGACAAATGACTAAACAACATAAAATATTTATGATTACCTCATGAGAGGAAATCAATAGAGAAATAGACATTAATCTCTTCGCTAAAGAAAAGGAGTACAAATTGGTGTAAAGAAAAACTGTTAAACAAAGGAGTAATGCTAACCCCTAGAAATACTTTTACCCACTAAATTTTAAATTGCTTTATGCACATGTATTTTGCACAAGGGGATAATGTTGAGAAGTCCTGAACAAGTGACAAAAGGAGTATATTTGTTATTATGCAAATGATTAGGTAGTTGATATTTCATGCAAAAGTCTCTCAACACTAAAAGACACTTATGTATAAGTGGTTAATATAGGGGGTACCCAAACAAAAAAATACAAGTTGTGAGTTTACCCCTAAGCAACATATGGCATATGTGGGAACCTAACTTAAAGATGAAATTTCAAGCATGTTGAGGTCGTTACTCCCAACAAGATTAAAAAGTATGAAAATGTTCATGATGATTAAATTGGGCATACATACCTCTCTGATAAAGAAAGAGACTTCTATACAAGGGGACTAATGTAGAGGGGTCACAGATCTTCTTAGTACTAATTAAAATTTATATTTATTATGCATCTATTTTTAAAACTAATGGTAATTTATATTACAGGTTACCAAGAAGGTTACTTTGGTCTAGTGAGTGGTCCGAGTTAGCAGGGCTTAAGGGGCCTAGGGTCCCGCTAAATTAGCTGGTGGGATGTTTTAGGGTTTTGTCTTAAAGGATGGAGAGTAAGGTTCATTAAGTAAGGTTAATTCTCAACCATTCTAATACAAGAGAGAAAAGCACCAAAATTCTCGAGTAACTCACGGTTACTCAAGAAATTCACACTACCCTCATGGGACATTAAGGTCACTCGAGAGTTCATTTACATTATAGTTAGTTGAGGGGGCACAAGGCCCCTAGAAAAGTCATTTCCATAAATAGTCGCTCGAGGAGGTTTCATTCCCCCAAGTAGTATATTATATTTATAGTCACTCTATGGGGTTCATGTTCCTTAAGAAGTTATTATTAAATCAATAATTAGTCAAGTAGGCTCCCAGTCTCTCAACAAGCCATTTTAATTGCATAAGTGCCACAAACTCCAAAAAAAATGTCATTTTAATGACAATTTAATATTTATTTATTTTAGCCCCGCAGAAAAAAGGACTTGACACGCATATATTTAAAAAAGTAGCTTTTTGGGACAATCACAGAGGTTGTCCCTGACCACGTTATTTTTGTGTCCCCCAAGTCTCATTATATTATTTAAATAATAAAGAAAATTTTAAAAACATCTCATTTTAATGCGGACACCTATCACATCGTGTAGAAACCCTAATTCACCCACACCTATTATAAATAGAAGGCTTAACCCTCACTACAAATATAATGAGAAAAAAGGCAAGAGCACATTGCATAAATAGAGGCTCATAGTCTTAGCCCTAAAAAAATGCCATTGAAGCTTGAAGTTCTAGCTTCAAAGTTATAGAATTTTATACCAGATTATACAATTACTGTTGAGTCCATAACATTCATTTATACACATACTTGGTGCTTTTACACCCTACGAATCTCTCTCTCTCTCTCTCTCTCTCTCTCATTTTTAGAGTACTTATTTTGTCACCCTCTTCTCCAAAGCTTTCGAAGGTCCTTTCGTGGAGATAAAATATTGTTGATATTATTGTTGAATATTACACCAAAAAAGCTATTTACACTAGATTACTTCTCCAATGTTCATTGAAGGAAAATCACGACTTACCCTTTCATAATATTCATAGATTCTAGTTAGGCTACCCTCCTACAAATGAAAAAGGAAAGATGGTGTTGTATGGTGTGAGGATGCCCAAAAAATGTTATGGGATTTCTCTAGATACCTCATTTATTTGTCACAAGGACAAGCTTTTGTATTAACAAAAGGGTCATGTAAATAATAGAGATCTTGATCGTATTTTTAGGAAGGAACTATTTCATAGATTAACATCATTAGGAAAGCCTTGATCAGATATGTGTGAACATTTTTAGAAGGGAAAGAAAGTAAAGAGTCCTCACATGGGGTATGATAATATTAATACCACATATGTCCTCGAGTTGATACATATGGATCTTATGATAAATGAATATGGAGATTTTAGGTGGTAGGAAATATATTATAGTAATTGTAGATGACTTCTCAAGTATTCTATAGTTGGTTTCTTTATGAATAAGTTTAAGACTCCAAAATTCATGGAATCTAAATGTAGGTTGCTTCAAAATTGTCATGATTTATCCATTCTCTGTATGAGGGGTGATAATGGAACATTGTTCATTGACAAAAGGAGTAGAAAAGTATTATGATGGGCACAACATAAAGAATGAGTTTTTTGTCTTTATCACACCTCAATAGAATGGATTCTTTGAGAGGAAGAATCAAATGGTTCAAGAGATGGTCTGACCCGTGCTCAAATTAAGGAATGTGCCATTAAGGTTTTGGGTGGAAGAGATGAGCACTGCATTCCATACGGTGAATAAGGTATATCATATTATCCATATGAAATGACATGTTATGAGTTATGGATTGGACGCAAACCCAACCTAAATTACTTTTGAGTTTTTAATAGTATTTTCTACATTTTTCAATATAGAGAACATCTGGACAAGTTTGATTTTGGAAGCGATGAATGATTGTTTTTGGTATATTAATCAACAGTAGGGCATACTCGTGTATAACCTTAAAATTTCTATGGTTATGGAATCAAACAACGTGATATTTAATGATGACTATCCCATATCATTTGTTGATTAAGACGACTCAATCATCAAGAGTGACATACCTTCTAGTGTTTATCATGTTAAACCTAGAAGAGACTAAATAGCACTACACCAAAACTGGCGATTGGTCACGGCCAAAATCCCTGACCAAAGTTGTGGGTTGCAGACTTGGGCCGTGACCATTTCGGGTGTGACCATTTTCGTGGGTCGCGGCCCAAGTCCATGACCAAAAAATGGTCATGTTCGAGAGGGGTCAAGGCAAATGGTCGCGTACTTGGGCCAGGACCCATGCCGTGACGGGTCGCGGCCGAACCGTGACAAATTGGTCGCGGCCAAAGTCCGCGACCCACAACCGTGACAAAATTTTTTTAAAAAATTGGTCGCGGCCCTCATCCGTGACCCACAACCGTGACAAACAAATTAAAAAAAATTGGTCGCGACCGTGACCCACTACCGTGACAAAAAAATTAAAAAAAATGGTCGCAGACTTCGTCCGTGACCCACAACTGTGACCCAAAAAAATAAAAAAAATGGCCGCGGCCCAAGTCCGGGACCCACAACCGTGACAAAAAAAATAAAAATGGTCGTGGACAAAGTCCACGACCATATTTAACTATAATTTTAAAAAATGTATTTGTTTGGTCCAATCCTAAAATTGGGGGTCCTGTGAGTGCACCGTCGGTTGCTACGTGTAACGTTTGACGCTTACGAGGTGTTTCAAATATTTATTATTGGTAAAACAATAAAAAAATCACAAATTGCGAATCCAGAACATTATTAATAAATAAATATATATACAAACTTAAAGATATTACACGTCCTAATAATTCACAGACCAAAAAAAAATTGGGCAGAGTTTCCTCTATTTTCTTGATATTCCAAAACCTGTAAATGTAAAACCTGCTTATTATAAATCCCACACGGCCATAAATTTCAACAAAGTAAGGACACAAATTTCCAATTGAGTCCATATATAGTTTTGGCTCAATTCCGGACAAAAACATTTATTCATAGGATAGTATGTAATTGTAATACTCTCAAGCCTATGAAGTGTTTGTTGAAGACGTAGCGGCAAAGAGTATAAAGCTTCATCAAATATGCCGGTTTGCATGCCTCGTTTCTACGTCATCAATCATAGTTCCATGCTCCCAAGGTATGAATGCAATATTATATATATAGGAGCTTGGAACAAGTTTATTGGGTGTTAGGTTTTATAAAAACTGCGTTTTGTTTTAAGAAAGAATTAATTAAACTTTAAATAAATGTTTATAAAGTTTTCCGGGCTAAAAATGAATTTTATAAACTTTCTGGTGGTTCGTTAGATATGTCGTTCGAACGAGGTTTTTCGTTCGAACCAGATGTCGTTCGAACGAGTTTGCCAACGAGGTTCCAGTATAGACCTATGAAATGTCGTTCGATATGTCGTTCGAACGAACCTTCTGTTCGAACGAGATATCCAACGAGATTCTAACGAGTTCAATCTGGAACGTCGTTAGAAGTCTCGTTCGAACGAGATTTCGTTCTAACGAAATGTCGTTCGAATGAGATGCCAGTTTTTGGCAGTTTTTTGGCAGTTTTGCAACCACTTTCCCACTAAGTTTGTAACCAACTTTTTCAGACTTTAATATGTGCGGGAATCACTTTTGATAATCCATCTTTTTCATATCATACAAACTCTTAGAGAGTGTTTTTAGAGCAATATTAAAAAGAGAAAAAGATCAAGTTTTGAGTGATATTTTCGAAGAGAAATTTACTTATCACTCTAGTTTGTACACCCATATTGTTTATTCAAGTTCATCTATATACATATCAATTGCTTGGAGTTTTGGCATCGGTTTTCTCTACCGAAGTCAAGAAGAGAAGTTTCGGGTTTTGCTTATACCTCCCACGAAGAAAGAAGAAGTGTTTCTCATGTTGATTTACCCACAAGGAGAAAGGCTCCATATTTGGGTGACGGTGACCATATAAAGTCCTATCGGTGGATTCCGACACCGCGGTGGTGTTCCAAGGTTATCCGGTAGGAAGAGGTGTCTACAAGAAGAAGCATCGGGGCTTAAGAGGGATCGAGTCGTGTGTTGTAAGTCTTTCTGTCTTGTACTTGTAATTCCGTATCTAGTGGATTTGTGGCTAGGGCCGCCCGAGGTTGTTTCCCGTCTTGGGTTTTTTCTCGTACATCGCAGCGTAGTGTGATTGGTTTATTTTATCTTGCAAAATAACGTAGAACGCATGTTTAGAATAATCCAAGATAAAATTTGATTTAAATCATCACACTCAATTTAATTTGGGACTTATATTAAATATTGGGTAATGTTTCTTTAATTCAAGACATTTGCTAAAATTTGGTTTTGCCTAATTGATAAATATGACTTAGGAAAATTCTAGGACTTGGATTAATTAATTGGTTTAATTGAATATATTAATTGATTAATTTTACTTCACTTGGTGTAATTTCAATTTGTTTAAGAAATTAAAATTTGTTGTTTTAAAGTTGAACCATCTTTGTACGCTTCCGCATCGTTTTTACATAAAAAGGAAATAACATTTTTTACAAATTGGTATCAGAGCGTTGATTTAGAAAAGCTCAACATCTTCAAATTGGTATCAATGCTTTGATTTAGAAAAGCTCGCACTTTCAAACTGGTATCAGAGCTTTGATTAAGAAAATCTCGCGTTTTCAAATTGGTATCAGAGCCGGAGCGCTAAGTTATCGCGTTAAAGATCCGTTTTTCGGCTTTTTATATTTCCTTACCTTTTTAGGTGGTTCAATTTTTTATCACTCTCATATTTTTTTCTTGTCAATGGGACGTCTTAATGAAAGTTTGTCCAATTTTAATGAAAATAAAATTTTTGATTTTCGAGAGGAATTAAATGGGCTTAACAAATGTAACGAAAATTTATAGGAATTAAATTTGAGATTTGTAAAAAGAATTAAATTTCTTGAAAATGAAAATTCTTGTTTTAAAGCTCATATTGAGTCTGTGCAAATCTCCTTATCTCAAAAAGATATTTTTCGTGAAAAGCTCATGGATTTACATTCAAATTTTGATATTTTAGAAAAGTCCAAGAAAGAGAGTGAAAATAGTGAAAAGACTCTTAGGGACAAGTTTGCTCATATTGAGGGAGAGCGTGTTAACCTTCTAGGAATTATTGAAAATTTAAAGAAGGAGTCCCATAATTTTGAGGAGTCTAATTTATTACTTCAGTCCGAAATTTTAAAAGTGAAAAATGATTTTCAAGACTCTAGTAGTAATTCTAATGGTTCTAGCACATCATGCTCAAATTCTTCCATTGCTAAAGCTAAAACCATTGTTTGTTTTAGAGGGTCAACTTTGTCCATGGTCTTTAAAAAGGGTCACACCTTAGGTAACATTCCTCGTGTTTACACATGCTTGCATTGTGGTAGGAGAGGTCACCTTAGGTCATTTTGTTTTGATCTTAAAAGAAGTCCAAGGAAATCTATATCTAGCATTTCATTATTTCCTAATCCCCATCATGTTAAATATAAATCTATATGGGTTAGGAAATCATTATTAAATGCGCTAGATACAAGATTTGTTGATTCTCATTTACTATCACATGAAACCTCCCTTGCTAAATTTAAAGGTTGAATGTGTTAGTGTTTTATGCATACTCTAGCTTTTTTTGCTTCATATTATATATCATTGCTAGATGTATGCATGTTTAGTCATTTTCTAGTCATTGCCTCATTTCATATCATATGCTAGAAATTATGACTTGTTTATCTTTTTGTATTATATTTTTTGTTTCAATTGACTGAATAATATAAAAAGATTTTTTTTTTCATTTGTGTTTTATTTATTTCATTTAAGCTTAATGAAAAATACAAATGATTTTTGTTTATTCTTTTGAGTATATATCTTTATTTTTGGTTAAAAATATCAAAAACTCAAAAAGATTTTATTTTGTGTGCAATTTAGTTTGACACACTTTATGTGGCATATATTTGTGTTTGAATCCCATCTTTTACGCTCCCACGTGGCTAGAACTTTTGGTTTAGATTTTCAATCCTTAAAATGTTCTTTACCATGTTTTATATGGAGCAGTTGGATTTTGTATTGTTTAAATGGATTCTATTTTTATATGCCTCTTTTCACACATGCACGAGCTCTTTTTAAATCTTAATGTCACATGTTATATTTGAGCCTTTTGAGGTGTTCTCCTACCAATCTAGTCATCTACATATCTATGACCTAGGAGGACTAGTGCATGTCAAAATTCGTTGCACGTGAGCTTTGTGAGATAAAAAATTATATATCTAAATGTGCACGGGGAAGGGATCCGAAAGGATGAATTAAATCCTTTGCGATAGTAAGCCACCGTTTATTGGATCTAAAAGAAATACGTGATCCAAAGGCCTAAAAACAGAATATTTGGCATTAAAAAGAAAACAATTGCCAAGGCCTATGTTTGTTTGATATATTCATTCAAAAGCAAAAGAATAAATATGCTTATTGAGGGAGAATTGAATGGTATACCAACGGTTTTCACAATGTTCATTTATCCTAGTTGTCTTTAATGTCATGACTCTATTTGGTTTGTAGAATCATCATCATGATAGGCTTGTATGCATTGTGTATGTTTGTTCATTGAGTTCAATCTTCATATTGTCACATGAGGTTATATTTAAATGTGATAAAGTTTGCAATCAAATGAGAACTCCGTGAATGTTTATTAAGTGTTTGGGTCTAAATTTAATTGTTACTAGTTCACACCCCAACACTTCCGTTTCCATATGACACATTTTTGCCATACGAGTGTGCAAACTTATTGTATTTTTGTGTCATGTGTGTGTTTATATCTATATCTATATATGCAAGTACTCCATTGGTATATGTCTAGTCTGTATATATATATATATATATATATGATATTGGTTTGTCTTTGCCTTGCTTTTATTGCCCATATGCTTTCATGTCTTATCACTTTGAGCTTCAACATGCTATTTATTAGTTCTTTATCCTTTGCCTATTCCTGAACAAAAAGGGGGAGAAAATGATAGGGGGAGAAATGGTATCTAATCCTATTATTATCGTATCTTAGTTTGGGGGAGATTTAATATTTTGATATTCCCTATGCATTTGATGAGTTTGCTTAAGTGTGCAGTAATTATTCTAAAGCGGCATCTTTCAATGGCAAAGCGTTTGATCATTGGGTTGAGTCAAGTTTTGGGTGGGTTATGTTTTGAGTCAAGTAGAGCTTGACGGCCCATTAGGATTTTTGTTTGGTTTTTGTCTAGGAATAGCCAAAGGGGGAGATTTGTAAGGACACAAATTTCCAATTGAGTCCATATATAGTTTTGGCTCAATTCCGGTCAAAAACATTTATTCATAGGATAGTATGTAATTGTAATACTCTCAAGCCTATGAAGTGTTTGTTGAAGACGTAGCGGCAAAGAGTATAAAGCTTCATCAAATATGCCAGTTTGCATGCCTCGTTTCTACGTCATCAATCATAGTTCCATGCTCCCAAAGTATGAATGAAATAGTATATATATATATGAGCTTGGAACAAGTTTATTGGGTGTTAGGTTTTATAAAACCTGCGTTTTGTTTTAAGAAAGAATTAATTAAAACTTTAAATAAATGTTTATAAAGTTTTCTGGGCTAAAAATGAATTTTTCAAACTTTCTGGTGGTTCGTTAGATATGTCGTTCGAACGAGTTTTTTCGTTCGAACCAGATGTCGTTCGAACGAGTTTGCCAACGAGGTACCAGTATAGGCCAATGAAATGTCGTTCGATATGTTATTCGAACGAACCTTCTGTTCGAACGAGATATCCAACGAGATTCTAATGAGTTCAATCTGGAACGTCGTTAGAAGTCTCGTTCGAATGAGATTTCGTTCGAACGAAATGTCGTTCGAACGAGATGCCAGGCGGGAACAGCTTTTGGCAATTTTTGGCAGTTTTGCACCCACTTTCCCACTATGTTTGTAACCAACTTTTTCAGACTTTAATATATGCGAGAATCACTTTTGATAATCCATCTTTTTCATATCATACAAACTCTTAGAGAGTGTTTTTAGAGCAATATTAAAAAGAGAAAAAGATCAAGTTTTGAGTGATATTTTCAAAGAGAAATTTACTTATCACTCTAGTTTGTACACCCATATTGTTTATCCAAGTACATCTATATACATATCAATTGCTTGGAGTTTTGGCACCGGTTTTCTCTACCGAATTCAAGAAGAGAAGTTTCGAGTTTTGCTTCTACCTCCCACGAAGAAAGAAGTGTTTCTCATGTTGATTTACCCACACGGAGAAAGGCTCCATGTTTGGGTGACGGTGACCATATAAAGTCCTATCGGTGGATTCCGAGACCGCGGTGGTGTTCCAAGGTTATCCGGTAGGAAGAGGTGTCTACAAGAAGAAGCATCGGGGCTTGAGAGGGATCGAGTCGTGTGTTGTAAGTCTTTCTGTCTTGTACTTGTAATTCCGTATCTGGTGGATTTGTGGCTAGGGTCGTCCGAGGTTGTTTCCCGTCTTGGGTTTTTCCTCGTACATCGCGGCATAGTGTGATTAGTTTATTTTATCTTGCAAAATAACGTAGAACGCATGTTTAGAATAATCAAAGATAAAATTTGGTTTAAATCATCACACTCAATTTAATTGGGGACTTATATTAAATATTGGGTAATGTTTCTTTAATTCAAGTCATTTGCTAGAATTTGGTTTCGCCTAATTGATAAATATGACTTAGGCAAATTCTAGGACTTGGATTAATTAATTGGTTTAAGTGAATATATTAATTGATTAATTTTACTTCACTTGGTGTAATTTTAATTTGTTTAAGAAATTAAAATTTGTTGTTTTAAAGTTGAACCATCTTTGTACGCTTCCGCATCGTTTTTACATAAAAAGGAAATAATATTTTTTACAAATTGGTATCAGAGCGTTGATTTAGAAAAGCTCAACTTCTTCAAATTGGTATCAGAGCTTTGATTTAGAAAAGCTCGCACTTTCAAATTGGTATCAGAGCTTTGATTCAGAAAAGCTCGCGTTTTCAAATAATCAAATTATAAAAGCCCGCACGGCCATAAAACTAAACAATAAAAGCCCTCACGGCTATAACACAAAAAAAAAATCCTGAATGTCCACAACATATAATCAATCTTCATGCTGTAAACCAGTGCCTACTTCATTTGTTTCGGGTGAAAAAATCCTACAAATGATAGGATACATAAAATAAAATATCAGTAACCAAGTAGTTTTACAAAAAAGATAATCAAGCTAAAAATTTTCATATATGAGTTAAAATTATCAACATATCAATATAAGCCTAAGTCTATATATATGCAAATTACCGTCGTATTCTCAAACCGGGAGTCCCGCGACTGCGTGGTCAGTTCCTATGAGTTACATTGGTCCCGTGGGAGGTGTTGTCACCCACGGGGATGTTCGGGGGCTGTTTCGAGTTTTCACCCTCTAACGCCATGTTTTTAAGCCTAAGTCTAGAAAAATACAAATTACCGTCGTATTTTCAAACTGGGAGTCCCGTGGATGCGTGGTCGGTTCCTATGAGTTACATTGGTCCCGTGGGAGGTGTTATTGTCACCCACGAGGACGTTCGGGGGCTGCTTCGAGTTTTCACCCTCTAACGCCATGTATTTAATCTTAAGTCTAGAAATATGCAAATTACCATTGTATTCCCAAATAGGGAGTCCCGCGGCTGCGTGGTCAATTCCTACGAGTTACATTGGTCCCGTGGGAGGTGTTAGTGCCACCGACGGGGACGTTCGGGGGCTGTTTCAAGTTTTCACCTTCTAACGCCATGCTTTTAAGCCTAAGTGTAGAAATATGCAAATTATCATCCTATTCTCGAACTGGGAGACCCGCTGCCGTGGGGTCAATTCCTACGAGTAACATTGGTCACGTGGGAGGTGTTGGTGCCACCCACGGGGACGTTCGGGTTTGTTACGAGTTTTCACCAACAAACGCCATGTTTTTAAGCCTAAGTCTATAAATATGCAAATTACCGCCGTATTCTCAAACTGGGACACCCGCGGCTGCGGGGTCAGTTCCTTCGAGTTACATTGGTCCCGTGGGAGGTGTTGGTGCCACCCACGGGGACGTTCGGGGGATGTTTCTAGTTTTCACCCTCTAACGCCATGTTTTTAAGCCTAAGTATAGAAATATGCAAATTAACATCGTATTCTCAAACCGGGAGACCTGCGGCTGTGGGGTCAGTTCCTATGAGTTACATTGGTGGCGTGGGAGGTGTTGGTGCAACCCATGGGGATGTTCGAGGGTTGTTTCAAGTTTTCAACCTCTAACGCCATGTTTTTATGCCTAAGGATAGAAATATGCAAATTACCATCGTATTCTCAAACCGGTAGTTCCGCGACTGCGTGGTTAATTCCTACGAGTTACATTGGTCCCGTGGGAGGTATTGGTTCCACCCACGGGGACGTTCGGGGGCTATTTCGAGTTTTCACCCACAAATTCCATGTTTTTAGCCTAAGTCAAGATATATGCAAATTACCATCGTATTCTCAAACTGGGAGTCCCGCGGCTGTGTGGTCAGTTCCTATGAGTTACATTGGTCCCGTGGGAGGTGTTGTTGTCACCCACGGGGATGTTCGAGGGCTGTTTCGAGTTTTCACCCTCTAACGCCATGTTTTTAAGCCTATGTCTAGAAATATACAAATAACCGTCGTATTCTCAAATTGGGAGTCCCGTGGCTGCGTGGTCGGTTCCTATGAGTTACATTGGTCCCGTGGGAGGTGTTGTTGTCACACACGAGGACGTTCGTGGGATGCTTCGAGTTTTCACCCTCTAACGCCATGTTTTTAATCCTAAGTCAAGAAATATGCAAATTACCATTGTATTCCCAAATAGGGAGTCCCGCGGATGCGTGGTCAGTTCCTATGAGTTAAATTGGTCATGTGGGAGGTGTTGGTGCCACCCACGGGGACGATCGGGGGCTGTTTTGAGTTTTCACCTTCTAACGCCATGTTTTTAAGCCTAAGTCAAGAATTATGTAAATTATCATCCTATTCTCGAATCGGGAGTCCCGTGGCTGCGGAGTCAGTTCCTACGAGTTATATTGGTCACGTGGGAGGTGTTGGTGCCACCCACGGGGACGTTCGGGTTTGTTACGAGTTTTCACCAACAAACGCCATGTTTTTAAGCCTAAGTCTAGAAATATGCAAATTACCATCGTATTCTCAAACTGGGAGACCTGCGGCTGCGGGATCAGTTCCTAAGAGTTACATTTGTCCCGTGGGAGGTGTTGGTGCCACCCACGGGGACGTTCGGGGGCTATTTCGAGTTTTCACCCTCTAACGCCATGTTTTTAAGCCTAAGTACAGAAATATGAAAATTAACATCGTATTCTCAAACCGGGAGACCCGCGACTGTGGGGTCAGTTCCTACGAGTTACATTGGTGCCGTGGGAGGTGTTGGTGCAACCCACGGGGATGTTCGAGGGTTGTTTCATGTTTTCAACCTCTAACGCCATGTTTTTAATCCTAAGTATAGAAATATGCAAATTACCGTCGTATTCTCAAACCGGGAGTTCCGTGGCTGCGTGTTTATTTCCTACGAGTTACATTGGTCCCGTGGGAGGTGTTGGTGCCACCCACGGGGACGTTCGGGGGCTATTTCGAGTTTCACCCACAAATGCCATGTTTTTAAGCCTAAGTCTACAAATATGCAAATTACAGTCGTATTCTCAAACCGAGAGACCCGCGATTGCAGGGTAAGTTCCTACGAGTTACATTGGTCCCGTGGGAGGTGTTGGTGCCACCCACGGGGACGTTCAGCGGTGATTTCGAGTTTTCACCCTCCAACGCCATGCTTTGAAGCCTAAGTCTAGAAATTTGCAAATTACCATCGTATTCTCAAACTAGGAGACCCGCGGCTAGGGGGTCAGTTCCTACAAGTTACATTGGTCTCATGGGAGGTGTTGGTGCCACCCACGGGGCCGTTCAAGGGTTGTTTCGAGTTTTCACCCTCTAATGCCATGTTTTGCTTAAGTCTATATATATTCAAATTACCATCGTATTCTCAAACCAGGAGGCCCGCGGCTGCGTGGTCAGTTCCTACGAGTTACATTGGTCCCGTGGGAGGTGGTTGTGCCACCCACGGGGCCGTTCGGGGGCTGTTTCGGGTTTTCACACTTTAACGCCATGTCTTTAAGCCTAAGTGTAGAAATATGAAAATTATCCTCGTATTCTCAAACAGGGAGACCCGCGGCTATGGGGTCAATTCCTATGAGTTATATTGGGCTCGTAGGAGGTGTTAGTGCCACCCACGGGGACGTTCGTGGGCTGTTTCGAGTTTTCATCCACAAACGCCATGTTTTACTTAAGTCTAGAAATATGGAAATTTCTGTTGTATTCTCAAACCGGGAGATCCGCAGCTGCGGGGTCAGTTCCTACGACTTACATTGGTCCCGTGGGAGGTGTTGGTGCCACCCACGGGGACGTTCGGGGGCTATTTCGAGTTTTGACCATCTAACGCCATGTTTTTAAGCCTAAGTGTAGAAATATGCAAATTACTTTCGTATTCTCAAACTGGGTGACCCGGGGATACGGGGTCAGTTCTTACGAGTTACATTGGTCCCGTGGGAGGTGTTGGGGCCACCCACGGGGCTGTTCGAGGGCTGTTTCAATTTTTCACCCTCTAACGCCGTTTTTGGTTTAGTCTATAAATATGAAAATTAATGTCGTATTCTCAAACCGAGAGTCCCGTGGCTGCGTGGTCAGTTCTTACGAGTTACATTTGTCCCATGGGAGGTGTTATTGCCTCCCACGGGAACGTTCGGCGGCTGTTTCGAGTTTTCACCCTCTAACGCCATGTTTGTAAGCCTGAGTCTAGAAATATGAAAACTATCATCGTATTCTCAAATCGGGAGTCCCGCGGCTGTGTGGTCAGTTCCTACGAGTTACATTGGTCCCGTGAGAGGTGTTGTTGCCACCCACGGGGACGTTCGGGGGTTGTTTCGAGTTTTTACCCTCTAACGCCATGTTTTTAAGCCTAAGTCTAAAAATAGGCAAATTACCGTCGTATTCTCAAACTGAGAGTCCCGCGTCTGCGTGGTCAGTTCCTATGAGTTACATTGGTCCCGTGAGAGGTGTTGTTGCCACCCACGGGGATGTTCGGGGGTTGTTTCGAGTTTTCACCCTCTAACACCAAGTTTTTATGCCTAAGTCTAGAAATATACAAATTACCGTCGTATTCTCAAACAAGGAGACCCGCGGCTACGGGGTCAATTCCAACGAGTTACATTGGTCTCGTGGGAGGTGTTGGTGCCACCCACGGGGATGTTCGACGGCTGTTTCAAGTTTTCACCCACAAACGACATGTTTTGCTTAACTCTAGAAATATGGAAATTACCATTGTATTCACAAACCGGGCGTCCCGCGGCTCCGTGGTCAGTTCTTAAGAGTTACATTTGTCCCGTGGGAGGTGTTGTTGCCACCCATGGGGACGTTCGGGGGCTGTTTCGAGTTTTCACCCTCTAACGCAATGTTTTTAAGCCTAAGTCTAGAAATATGCAAATTATCATCCTATTCCCAAACCGGGAGACCCACGGTTGCGGGGTCAATTCCTAAGAGTTACATTGGTCACGTGGGAGGTGTTGGTGCCATCCACGGGGACGTTCGGGGGTTGTTACGAGTATTGACCTACAAATGCCATGTTTTTAAGCCGAAGTCTAGAAATATGTAAATTACCGTCGTATTCTCAAACCGGGAGACTCGCGGTTGCAGGGTCAGTTCCTACGAGTTACATTGGTCCCGCGAGAGCTGTTGGTGTCACCCACGGGGACGTTCGAGGGCTGTTTCAAGTTTTCACCCTCAGACGCAATGATTTTAAGCATAAGTCTAGAAATATGCAAATTACCATCGTATTCTCAAACCGGGAGACCCGCGGCTGCGGGATCATTTCCTACGGTTTACATTGGTCCCGTGGGAGGTGTTAGTGCCACCAACGGGGACGTTCGAGAGCTATTTTGAGTTCTCACCCACAAACGCCATGTTTTTAAGTCTATGTATATAAATATGCAAATTATCATCGTATTCTCAAATCGGGACACCCGGAGTTGTGAGGTTAGTTCCTACGAGTTACATTGGTCCCGTGGGAGGTGCTGGTTCCACCCACGGTGCCGTTCGGAGACGGTTTCGAGTTTTCACCCTCTAATGCCATGTTTTTAAGCCTAAGTCTAGAAATATGCAAATCACCATCAGATACTCAAACAGGGAGACCCGCGTCGGCGGGGTTAGTTCCTACGAGTTACATTGGTCCCGTGGGAGGTGTTGGTGGCACCCACGGGGCCGTTCGGGGGTTGTTTCTAGTTTTCAGCCCTAATGCCATGTTTTGCTTAAGTCTAGATATATGTAAATTACCATCGTATTCTCAAGCCAGGAGGATCGCATCTTCGTGGTCAGTTCCTACGAGTTACATTGGTCCCGTGGGAGGGGTTGGTGCCACCCTTGGGAACGTTCGGGGGCTGTTTCGGGTTTTCACCCTTTAACGCCATGTTTCTAACCCTAAGTATAGAAATATGCAAATTGTCTTTGTATTCTCAAATCGGGAAACCTGCGGCTGTGGAGTCAATTCCTACGAGTTATATTGTTCTCGTGGGAGGTGTTGGTGGCACCCACGAGGATGTTCGGGGGCTGTTTTGAGTTTTCACCCACAAACTCCATGTTTTGCTTAAGTCTAGAAATATGGAAATTACTATTGTATTTCAAGTTCGGGGGCTGTCTCGCAGCTCGGGTGCTGTTTCGAGTTTTCACCATCTAACGCCATATTTTTAAGCCTAAGTCTAGAAATATACAAATTACCGTCGTATTCTCAAACTGAGAGACCCGCGGATGCGGGGTCAGTTCTTACGAGTTACATTAGTCCCGTGGGAGGTGTTGGTGCCACCAACGGGGCCGTTTGGGAGCTGTTTCAATTTTTCACCCTCTAACGCCATGTTTTGATTAAGTTTAGAAATATGAAAATTACCTTCATATTTTCAAACCGGGAGTCCCGTGGCTGCGTGGTCAGTTTTTACGAGTTACATTTATCCCGTGGGAGGTGTTGTTGCCACCCACGGGGTTGTTCGGGGGCTGTTTCGAGTTTTCACCCTCTAACGCCATGTTTGTAAGCCTAAGTCTAGAAATATGAAAACTATAATCGTATTGTCAAACTGAGAGTCCCGCGTCTGCGTGGTCAGTTCCTACGAGTTACATTGGTCCCGTGAGAGGTGTTGTTGCCACCCACGGGGACGTTCGGGGGTTGTTTTGAGTTTTCACCCTCTAACACCAAGTTTTTATGCCTAAGTCTAGAAATATACAAATTACCGTCGTATTCTCAAACAAGGAGACCCGCGGCTACGGGGTCAATTCCAACGAGTTACATTGGTCTCGTGGGAGGTGTTGGTGCCACCCACGGGGATGTTCGACGGCTGTTTCAAGTTTTCACCCACAAACGCCATGTTTTGCTTAACTCTAGAAATATGAAAATTACTGTTGTATTCTCAAAACGGGATACCCACGCCTGTGGGGTCAGTTCCTACGAGTTACATTGGTCCCGTGGGAGGTGTTAGTGCCACCCACGAGGACGTTGGGGGGCTGTTTCGAGTTTTCACCATCTAACGCCATGTTTTTAAGCCTAAGTCTGGAAATATTCAAATTACCGTCGTATTCTCAAACTGGGAGACCCGCGGATGCGGGGTCAGTTCTTACTAGCTACATTGGTCCCGTGGGAGGTGTTGGTGCCACCCACGTGGCCGTTCGGGGGCTGTTTCAATTTTTCACCCTCTAACGCCATGTTTTGCTGAAGTATAGAAATATGCAAATTACCATCGTATTCACAAACCGGGCATCCCGCGGCTGCGTGGTCAGTTCTTACGAGTTACATTTGTCCCGTGGGAAGTGTTGTTGCCACCCACGGGGACATTCGGGGTTGTTTCGAGTTTTCACCCTCTAACGCAATGTTTTTAAGCCTAAGTCTAGAAATATGCAAATTATCGTCCTATTCTCAAATCGGGAGTTCCGCGGCTGCGTGGTTAGTTATTACGGGTTACATTGTCCCATGGGAGGTGTTGGTGCCACCCACTGGGACGTTCGGGGGTTGTTACGAGTTTTCACCAACAAATGCCATGTTTTTAAGTCGAAGTCTAGAAATATGCAAATTATCGTCGTATTCTCAAACCGGGAGACTCGCCACTGCGGAGTCAGTTGTTACGAGTTACATTGGTCCCGTGGGAGGTGTTAGTGCCACCCACGGGGACTTTTGGGGGCTGTTTTGAGTTTTCACCCTCAAACGCCATGTTTTTAAGCCTAAGCATATAAATATGCAAATTAACGTCATATTCTCAAACCGGGAACCCGGGGCTGTGGGGTTCGTTCCTAGGAGTTACATTGGTCCCGTGGGAGCTGTTGGTGTCACCCACGGGGACTTCGAGGGATGTTTTAAGTTTTCACCCTTTGAAGCCATGCTTTTAGCCTAAGTCTAGAAATATGCAAATTATCATCGTATTCTTAAATCGGGAGATCCGCGGCTGCGGGTTCAGTTCCTACGAGTTACGTTGGTCCCGTGGGAGGTGTTGGTGCCACCCACGGGGATGTTCGAGTTTTCACCCTCTAACCCTTTGTTTTTAAGCCTAAGTCTAGAAATATTCAAATTACCATCGTATTCTCAAATCAGGAGAACTGCAGCTACGGGGTCAGTTCTTACGAGTCACATTGGTCCCGTGGGAGGTGGTGGTTCCACCCACGGGGACGTTCGGGGGCTGTTTCGAGTTTTCACCCTCTAATGCCAATTTTTTAAGCCAAAGACTAGAAATATGCAAATTACCATCGTATTATCAAATCAGGAGTCCCGCGGCTGTGTGGTCAGTTCCTATGAGTTACATTGGTCCCGTGGGAGGTGTCGGTGCCATCCACGCGGCCGTTCGGTTTTTTTATTTTTTATTTTCACCCTCTAACGCCATGTTTTACTTTAGTTTAAAAATATGGAAACTACTATCGTATTCTCAAATCGAGAGTTCCGCGGCTGCGTGGTCAGTTCTTACGGGTTACATTGGTCCCATAGGAGGTGTTGGTGCCACCCACGCGGACGTTCGGGGGCTGTTTCAAGTTTTCAACCTCTAACGCCATGTTTTTAAGCCTATGTCTAGAAATATGCAAATTACCGTCGTATTCTCAAATCGGGAGACCCGCGGCTGCGGGGTCAGTTCCTATGAGTTACATTGGTCTCGTGGGACGTTTTGGTGCCACCCACGAGGACGTTAGGGGGCTGTTTCGAGTTTTCACCCTCTAACGCCATGTTTTTAAGCCTAAGTATAGAAATTTGCATATTACCATCGTATTCTCAAACTGGGAGACCCGTGGCTGCGTGGTCAGTTCCTACCAGTTACATTGGTCCCGTGGGAGGTGTTGTTGTCACCCTTGAGGACGTTCGGGGCTGTTTCGAGTTTTCACCCTCTAATGCCATGTTTGTAAGCCTAAGTCTAGAAATATGCAAATTACCATCGTATTCTCAAACCGGGAGACCTGCGACTGCAGGGTCAGTTCCTACGATTTACATTGGTCCCGTGGGAGGTGTTGGTGCCACCCACGGGGACGTTCGGGGGATGTTTCGAGTTTTCACCCTCTAACGCCATGTTTTTAAGCCTAAGTCTAGAAATATGCAAATTACCATCGTATTCTCAAATTAGGAAAACCGCAGCTACGTGGTCAGTTCCTACGAGTTACATTGGTCCCCTAGGGTGTGTTTTTGCCATCCACGAGGACGTTCGGGGGCTGTTTCGAGTTTTCACCCTCAAACGCCAAGTTTTTAAGCCTAAGTCTAGAAATATGCAAATTACCGTCGTATTCTCAAATCGGGAGTCCCGCGGCTCCGTGGTCAGTTCCTACGAGTTACATTGGTCCCGTGGGAGATGTTGGTGCCATCCACGGGGCCGTTCGGTTTTTTTGTTTGAGTTTTCACCCTCTAACGCCATGTTTTGCTTAAGTTTAGAAATATGGAAATTACTGTCGTATTCTCAAATCGGGAGTTCTGCGGGTGCGTTGTCAGTTCTTACGAGTTACATTGGTCCCATGAGAGGTGTTGGGGTGACCCACGGGGCCGTTCGGGGGTTGTTTCAAACTGGGAGTCCCGTGGCTGCGTGGTCGGTTCTTACGAGTTACATTGGTCCCGTGGGAGGTGTTGTTGCCACCCAGGGGACGTTCGGGGGCTGTTTCGAGTTTTCACCGTCTAACGCCATGTTTTTAAGCATAAGTATAGAAATATGCAAATTACCGTCGTATTCTCAAACTGGGAGACCCGCGGCTATGGGGTCAGTTCCTATGAGTTACATTGGTCCCGTGGGAGGTGTTGGTGCCACCCAAGGGGACGTTCGGGGGCTATTTCAAGTTTTCACCCTGTAACGCCACGTTTTGCATAAGTCAAGAAATCTAAAAATTAACCAGCGTATTCTCAAACCGGGAGACCCGCGACTGCGGGGTCAATTCCTACGTGTTACATTGGTCCCGTGGGAGGTGTTGGTGCCACCCACGGGGACGTTCGGGGGCAATTTCGAGTTTTCACCCACAAACGCCATGTTTTGCTTAAGTCTAGAAATACGGAAATTACTATCGTATACTCAAAACGGGAGACCCGTGGCTGATAGGTCTGTTCCTAAGAGTTACATTTGTCCCGTGGGAGCTGTTGGCGCCACCCACAGGGTCTTTCGGTGCTTGTTTCCAGTTTTCACCCTCTAACGCCATGTTTTTCTTACGTCTAGAAATATGGAAATTACTGTTATATTCTCAAACCGGGAGACCCGCGGCTACGGGGTCAGTTCCTACGAGTTACATTGGTCCCGTGGGAGGTGTTGGTGCTACTCACGGGAATGTTCGGGGCTGTTTCGAGTTTTCACCCTCTAATGCCATATTTTTAAGCCTAAGTCTAGAAATATGCAAATTACTGTCGTACTCTGAAACCGGGAGTCCCGCGGTTGCGTGGCAGTTCCTACAAGTTACATTGGTCTCGTGAGAGGTGTTGTTGCCACCCACGGGGACGTTCGGGGGCTGTTTCGAAGTTTTACCATCTAACGCCATGTTTTTAAGCTTAAGTGTTGAAATTTGCAAATTGCCATCATATTCTCAAACCGGGAGACCCGCGGCTGCGTGGTCAGTTCCTACGAATTACATTGGTCCCGTGAGAGGTGTTGGTTCCACCCACGGGGCCGTTCGGGGGATGTTTCGAGTTTTCACCCTCTAACGCCATGTTTTTAAGCCTAAATCTAGAACTATGAAAATTACATCGTATTCTCAAACCAAGAATCCCGCGGCTGTGGGGTTAGTTCTTACGAGTTACATTAGTCCCGCGGGAGGTGTTGGTGCCACCCACGGGGCCGTTCGGGGGTTGTTTCAATTTTTCACCCACTAACCTAATGTTTTGCTTAAGTCTAGAAATACGTAAATTACCATCGTATTGTCAAACCGGGAGTCCCGCGGTTGCGTGGTCAGTTCCTACGAGTTACATTGGTCCCGTGGGAGGTGTTGGTGCCACCCACGGGGACGTTCGGGGGCTGTTTCGAGTTTTCACCCTCTGACGCCATATTTTTAAGCCTAAGTCTAGAAATATGAAAATTACCGACGTATTTTCAAATTGGGAGAACCACGGTTACGGGGTCAGTTCCTACGAGTTACATTGGTCTCGTGGGAGGTGTTGGTGCCACCCACAGGGACTTTCGAGGACTGTTTCAAGTTTTCACCCTCTAACACCATGTTTTTAAGCCTAAGTATGGAAATATGCAAATTACAATGGTATTCTCAAATCAGGAGTCCCGCGGCTGCGTGGTCCGTTCTTACGAGTTACATTGGTCCCGTGGGAGGTGTTGTTGCCACCTAAGGGGACGTTCGGGGGCTATTTCGAGTTTTCACCCTCTAGTGCCATGTTTTTAAGCCTAAGTCTAGAAATATGCAAATTACCATCGTATTCTCAAATTGGGAGACCCGCGGCTGTGGGGTCAGTACCTACAAGTTACATTGGTCCCGTGGGAGGTGTTGGTGCCACCCACGGGGCCGTTCGGGGGTTGTTTCGAGTTTTCACCCTCTAACGCCATGTTTTGCATAAGTCTAGAAATATGGAAATTACTGTTGCATTCTAAAACTGGGAGACCCGCGGCTGCGGGGTCAGTTCGTACGAGTTACATTCGTCCCGTGGGAGGTGTTGGTACAACCCACGGGGACGTTCGCGGGCTATTTCGAGTTTTCACCCTCTAACGCCATGTTTTTAAACCTAAGTCTAGAAATATGCAAATTACCATCGTATTCTCAAATCGGGAGACCCACGGCTGAGGGGTTAGTTCCTACGAGTTACATGGGTCCCGTGGGAGGTGTTGGGGCCACCCACGGGGCCGTTCGGGGATTGTTTCGAGTTTTCACTCTCTAACGCCTTGTTTTTAAGCCTAAGGATAGTAATATGCAAATTACCATCGTATTCTCAAACTGGGAGACCCGCGGCTGTGGGGTCAGTTCCTACGATGTACATTGGTCCCGTGGGAGGTGTTTGTGCCACCCACGGGGATGCTCGGGGGCTATTTCAAGTTTTCACCCTCTAATGCCATATTTTTAAGGCTAAGTCTAGAAATATGCAAATTACCGTCGTATTATCAAATCGGAATCCCGCGGCTGCTGGGTCAGTTCCAACGAGTTACATTGGTCCCATGGGAGGTGTTGGTGCCACCCACGACGATGTTCGGGGGCAGTTTCGAGTTTTCACCCTCTAACGCCATGTTTTTTAGCCTAAGTATAGAAATCAACAAATTATCGTCATATTCTCAAATCGGGAGACCCGCGATTGAGGGGACACTTCCTACGAGTAACATTGGTCCCGTGGGAGGTGTTGGTACCACCCACGGGGACGTTCGGGGGCTATTTAGAGTTTTCACCCTAAAACGCCATATTTTTAATCCTAAGTCTAGAATTATGCAAATTACCGCTGTATTCTCAAACCGGGAGACCCGCGGCTGCGGAGTTAGTTCCTACGAGTTACATTGGTCCCATGGGAGGTGTTGGTGCCACCCACGGGGACGTTCGTCGGCTGTTTGAAGTTTTCACCCTTTAATGCCATGTTTTGCTTAAGTCTAGAAATATGCAAATTACCATCGTATTCTTAAACAGGGAGACCCGCAGCTGCGTGGTCAGTTCCTACGAGTTACATTGGTCCCGTGGGAGGTGTTGGTGCCACCCATGGGGCCGTTCGGGGGCTGTTTCGGGTTTTCACCCTTTAACGCCATGTTTTTAAGCCTATGTCTAGAAATATGGAAATTATCGTCGTATTCTCAAACCGTGAGTCCAGCGGCTATGGGATCAATTCTTACGAGTAACATTGGTCCGTGGGAGGTGTTGGTGCCACCCACGGGGACGTTCATGTGTTGTTTTGAGTTTTCACCCTTAAACGCCAGGTTTTGCTTATGTCTAGAAATAAAAAAATTACGGTCATATTCTAAAATTAGGAGACCCGCGGCTGCAAGGTCAGTTCCTATGAGTTACATTGGTCCCGTGGGAGGTGTTAGTGCCACCCACGGGGCCGTTCGGGGGTTGTTTCGAGTTTTCAAGCTCTAACGCTAGGTTTTCCTTAAGCCTAGAAATATGGAAATTACTGTTGCATTCTCAAATCAGGAGACCCGCGTCTGCGGGGTCAGTTCCTACGAGTTATATTGGTCCCATGGGAGGTGTTGGTGCCACCCACGAGGACGTTCGGGGGCTATTTCGAGTTCTCTCCCTCTAACGCCATATTTTTAAGCCTAAGTCTAGAAATATACAAATTACCGTCGTATTCTCAAACTGGGAGACCCGTGGCTGCGGGGACAATTCTTACGAGTTACATTGGTCCCATGGGAGTTGTTGGAACCACCCACGGGGCCGTTCGGGGGTTGTTTCAATTTTTCACCCTCTAATGCCATGTTTTGCTTAAGTCTAGAAATATGCAAACTACCATCGTATTCTCAAACTGGGAGACCCGCAGCTGCGGGGTCAGTTCCTAAGAGTTACATTGGTCCTGTGGGAGGTGTTGGTGCCACCCACTGGGTCGTTTGGGGGTTATTTCGAGTTTTCACCCTCTAACGCCATGTTTTGCTTAAGTCTGGAAATATTGAAATTACTATGGTATTCTCAAACCGGGAGACCCGCGGCTGCGGGGTCAGTTCCTACGAGTTGCATTGGTCCCGTGGGAGGTGTTGATGCCAGCCACGGGGACGTTCGGGGGCTATTTCAAGTTTTCACCCTCTAACGCCATGTTTTGCTTAAGTCTATAAATCTACAAATTACCATCATATTATCAAACTGGGCGACCCGCGGTTGCGGGGTCAATTCCTACGTGTTACATTGGTCCCGTGGGAGGTGTTGGTGCCACCCACGGGGACGTTCGGGGGCTATTTCGAGTTTTCATCCACAAACTCCATGTTTTGCTTAAGTCTAGAAATACGAAAATTACCGTCGTATACCCAAAACGAGAGACCCCCGGCTGCGGGGTCAGTTCCAATGAGTTACGTTGGTCCCGTGGGAGGTGTTGGTGCCACCCACGGGGATGTTCGGTGGTTGTTTTGAGTTTTCACCCTCTAACGCCATATTTTTAATCCTAGGTCTAGAAATATACAAATTACCAACGTATTCTCAAATTGGGAGAACCGCGGCTGCGGGGTCAGTTCCTACGAGTTACATTGGTCCCGTATGAGGTTTTGATGCCACCCACGAGGACGTTCGGGGGATGTTTCGAGTTTTCACCCTCTAACGCCATGTTTTTAAGCCTAAGTCTAGAAATATGCATATTACCATCATATTCTCAAACCAGGAGTCCCGCAGCTCTGTGGTGAGTTCCTACGAGTTACATTGGTCCTGTGGGAGGTGTTGTTGCCACCCAAGGGGACGTTCAGGGGCTATTTTGAGTTTTCACCCTCTAAGGCCATGTTTTTAAGTTTAAGTCTAGAAATATGAAATTACCGTCGTATTCTCAAATCGGGAGTCCCGCGGTTGCGTGATCAGTCCCTACGAGTTACATTGTTCCCCAGGGTGGTCTTGGTGCCACCCACGGGGACGTTCGGGGGTTGTTTCGAGTTTTCACCCTTTAACGCCATGTTTTTAAGACCAAGTCTAGAAATATGCAAATTACTGTCGTATTCTCAAATCGGGAGACCCGCGGCTGCGGGGTTAGTTCCTTTGAGTTACATTGGTCCCGTGAGAGGTGTTGGTTCCACCCACGGGGCCGTTCGGGGGCTGTTTTGAGTTTTCACCCTCTAACGCCATGTTTTTAAGCCTAAGTCTAGAAATACAAAAATTACAACGTATTCTCAAACCGGGGTACCCGCGGCTGCGGGGTCAGTTCTTACGAGTTACATTCATTCCACGGGAGGTGTTGTGGCGACCTACGGGGCCGTTCGGGGGTTGTTTCAAATTTTTATCCCACTAACGTAATGTTTTGCTTAAGTCTAGAAATATGCAAATTACCATCGTATTCTCATACCGGGAGTCCCATGGCTGCGTGGTCAGTTCTTACGAGTTACATTGGTCCCGTGGGAGGTGTTGGTGCCACCCACGGGGACGTTCAGGGGCTGTTTCGAGTTTTCACCCTCTAACGCCATGTTTGTAAGCCTATGTCTAGAAATATGAAAATTACCGTCGTATTCTCAAGTTGGCAGTCCCACGGCTGCGTGGTTGGTTCCTACGAGTTACATTGATCCCGTGAGAGGGGTTATTACCACCTATGGGGACGTTCGGGGGTTGTTTCGAATTTTCACCCACTAAAGCCATGTTTTTAAGCTTAAGTCTAGAAATATAAAAATTACCGTCGTATTCTCAAACCGAGAGACCCGCGACTGCGGGGTCAGTTCCTACGAGTTACATTGGTCCCATGGGAGGTGTTGGTGCCACCCACGGGGACGTTCGGGGGCTGTTTCGAGTTTTCACCCTCTAACGTGATGTTTTTAAGCCTAAGCCTAGAAATATGAAAATTACCGACGTATTCTGAAATTGGGAGAACCGCGGTTACGGGGTTAGTTCCTACGAATTACATTGGTCTCGTGGGAGGTGTTGGTGCCACCCACGGGGACTTTCGGGGGCTGTTTCGAGTTTTCACCCTCTAACGCCATGTTTTAAAGCCTAAGCCTAGAAATATGAAAATTATCGTCGTATTCACAAATCAGGAGTCCCACGGCTGCGTGGTCAGTTCTTACGAGTTACATTGGTCCCGTGGGAGGTGTTGTTGCCACCCAGGGGACGTTCGGGGGATATTTCGAGTTTTCACCATCTAACGCCATATTTTTAAGCCTAAGTCTAGAAATATGCAAATTACCATCGTATTCTCAAACCGGGAGACCCGCGGCTGTGGGGTCAGTTCCTACGAGTTACATTGGTCCCGTGGGAGGTGTTGGTGCCACCCACGGGGCCGTTCGGGGGCAGTTTCGAGTTTTCACCCTCTAACGCCATGTTTTGCATAAGTCTAGAACTATGGAAATTACTGTTGCATTCTAAAATCGGGAGACTCGGAGCTGTGGGGTCATTTCCTAAGAGTTACACTGGTCCCGTGGGAGGTGTTGTTGCCACCCACGGGGACGTTCGGGGCCTGTTTCGAGCTTTCACCCTCTAACGACAAATTTTTAAGCCTAACTGTAGAAATCTACAAATTACAATCGTATTTTTAAATCGGGAGGCCCGCAACTGCGGGGTTAATTCCTACGAGTTACATTGGTCCCGAGGGAGGTGTTGGTACCACCCACGGGGACGTTCAGGGTCTATTTCGAGTTTTCACCCTCTAACACCACGTTTTTAAGCCTAAGTCTAGAAATATGATAATTACCATCGTATTCTCAAATCGGGGGACTCGCGGCTGCGGGGTTAGTTCCTACGAGTTTCCTGGGTCCCGTGGGAGGTGTTGGTGCCACCCACGGGGACGTTCGGGGGCTGTTTCGAGTTTTCACCATCAAACTCCAAGGTTTTAAGCCTAAGTATAGAAATATGCAAATTACCATCGGATTCTCAAATCGGGAGACCCGCGGCTGCGGGGTTAGTTCCTACGAGTTACATGGGTCCCGTTGGAGGTGTTGGTGCCACCCACGGGGCCGTTCGGGGATTGTTTCGAGTTTTCACCCTCTAACGCCATGTTTGTAAGCCTTTGTCTAGAAATATGAAAATTACGGTCGTATTCTCAAGTCGGCAGTCCTGCGACTGCGTGGTCAGTTCCTACTAGTTACATTGATCCCGTGAGAGGTGTTATTACCACCTACGGGGACGTTCGGGGGATGTTTCTAATTTTCACCCTCTAAAGCCATATTTTTAAGCTTAAGTCTAGAAATATGCAAATTACCATCGTATTCTCAAACCGGGAGACCCGCTACTGCGGGGTTAGTTCCTACGAGTTAAATTTGTCCCGTGGGAGGTGTTGGTGCCACCCACGGGGATGTTCGGGGGCTGTTTCGAGTTTTCACCCTCTAACGCCACGTTTTTAAGCCTAAGTCTAGAATTATGCAAATTACCGACGTATTCTCAAATTGGGAGAACCGCGGTTACGGGGTTAGCTCCTACGAGTTACTTTGGTCTCGTGGGAGGTGTTGGTGCCATCCACGGGAACTTTCGGGGGCCGTTTCGAGTTTTCACCCTCTAACGCCATGTTTTTAAGCCTAAGTCTAGAAATATGTAAATTACCATCGTATTCTCAAATCAGGAGTCCCGCAGCAGCGTGGTCAGTTCTTACGAGTTGCATTGGTCCCGTGGGAGGTGTGGTTGCCACCCAAGGGGACGTTCGTGGGCAATTCCGAGTTTTCACCATCTAATGCCATATTTTTAAGCCTAAGTCTAGAAATATGCAAATTACCATTGTATTCTCAAACCGGGAGACCCGGGGCTGTGGGGTCAGTTCCTACGAGCTACATTGGTCCCGTGGGAGGTGTTGGTACCACCCACGGGGCCGTTCGAGGGTTGTTTCACGTTTTCACCCTTTAACGCCATGTTTTGCATAAGTCTAGAAATATGGAAATTACTGTCGCATTCTAAAATCGGGAGACCCGCGGCTGCGGGGTCAGTTCCTACGAGTTACACTGGTCCCGTGGGAGGTGTTGTTGCCACCCACGGGGACGTTCGGGGGCCGTTTCGAGTTTTCACCCTCTAATGCCATGTTTTTAAGCCTAAGTGTAAAAATCTACAAATTACAGTTGTATTTTCAAATCGGGAGACCTGCGACTGCGGGGTAAATTCCTACGAGTTACATTGTTCCCGTGGGAGGTTTTGGTACCACCCACGGGGACGTTCGGGGGCTATTTCATGTTTTCACCCTCTAACACCACGTTTTTAAGCCCAAGTCTAGAAATATGCTAATTACCATCGTATTCTCAAATCGGGAGACTCGCAGCTGCGGGGTTAGTTCCTACGAGTTACATGGGTCCCGTGGGAGGTGTTGGTGCCACCCACGGGGACGTTCGGGGGCTGTTTTGAGTTTTCACCATCTAACGCCATGTTTTTAAGCCTAAGTATAGAAATATACAAATTACCATCGTATTCTAAAATCGGGAGACCCACGGCTGCGGGGTTAGTTCCTACGAGTTACATGGGTCCCGTAGGAGGTGTTAGTGTCACCCACGGGGCCGTTCGGGGGCTATTTCAAGTTTTCACCCTCTAACGCCATGTTTTTAAGCCTAAGTCTAGAAATATGAAAATTGTCGTCGTATTCTCAAACCAAGAGTCCCGCGGCTGCGTGGTCAGTTCCTACGAGTTACATTGGTCCCGTGGGAGGTGTTGTTGCCACCCACGAGGACGTTCGAGGGCTGTTTCGAGTGTTCACCCTCTAAAGCCATATTTTTAAGCCTAAGTCTACAAATCAACAAATTACCGTCGTTTTCTCAAACCGGGAGACCCGCGGCTGCGTGGTGAGTTCCTACGAGTTACATTGGTCCTGTGGGAGGTGTTGTTGCCACCCAATGGGTCGTCCGGGGGCTATTTCTTGTTTTCACCCTCTAAGTCCATGTTTTTAAGTTTAGGTCTAGAAATCTGAAAATTACCGTCGTATTCTTAAACCGGGAGTCCCGCGGCTGCGTGATCAGTTCCTACGAGTTAAATTGGTACCTTGGGTGGTCTTGGTGCCACCCACGGGGATTTCCGGGGGCTGTTTCGAGTTTTCACCCTCTAACGCCATGTTTTTAGGCCTAAGACAAGAAGTATGCAAATTACCAAAGTATTCTGAAACCGAGGAACCCGCGGCTGCGGAGTTAGTTCCTACGAGTTGCATTGGTCCCATGGGAGGTGTTGGTGCCACCCGCGGGGCCGTTCGGAGGCCATTTCGAGTTTTCACCCTCTAACTCCATGTTTTTAAGCCTAAGTCTAGAAATATGAAAATTACCATCGTATTCTCAAACCGAGGAACCCGCGGCTGCGGAGTTAGTTCCTACGAGTTACATTGGTCCCATGGGAGGTGTTGGTGCAACCCACGGGGACGTTCGGGGGCTATTTCAAGTTTTCACCCTCTAACGCCATGTTTTTAAGCCTAAGTCTATAAATGTGCAAATTACCATCGTATTCTCAAATCGGGAGACCCGCGAGTGCGGGGTCAGTTCCTACGAGTTACATTGGTCCAATGGGAGGTGTCGGTGCCACCCACGGGGACGTTCGGGGGCTGTTTCGAGTTTTCACCCTCTAATGCCATGTTTTTAAGCCTAAGTCTAGAAATATGCAAATTACCATCGTATTCCCAAATCGAATGAACCGCGGCTGCGTGGTCAGTTCCTACGAGTTACATTGGTCCCGTGGGAGGTGTAGGTGCCACCCACGGGGACGTTCGGGGGTTGTTTCGAGTTTTCACCCTCTAAGGCCATGTTTTTAAGCCTAAGTCTATAAATATGCAAATTACCGTCGTATTCTCAAATCGGGACACACCCGGATGCAGGGTCAGTTCCTACGAGTTACATTGGTCTCGTGGGAGGTGTTAATGCCACCCACGGGGCCGTTTGGGGGTTGTTTCAAGTTTTCATCCTTTAATGCCATGTTTTGCTTAAGTCTAGAAATATGCAAATTACCGTCGTACTCTCAATCCGGGACACCCGCAGCTGTGTGGTTAGTTCTTACAAGTTAAATTGGTCCCGTGGGAGGTGTTGATACCACCGACGGGGCCGTTCAGGGGCTGTTTCAGGTTTTCACACTTCAACGCCATGTTTATAAGCCTAAGTCTAGAAATATTGAAATTATCGCCGTATTATCAAACCGGGTGTCCCACGGCTATGGGGTCAATTCTTACGAGTTACAATTGTCCGTGGGATGTGTTGGTGCCACCCACGGGGATGTTCAGGGGCAGTTTTGAGTTTTCACCCACAAACGCCAAGGTTTGCTTAAGTCTAGAAATACAAAAATTACCGTCATATTCTAAAATCGGGAGACCCGCGGCTACAGGGTCAGTTCCTACGAGTTACATTGGTCCCGTGGGAGGTGTTGGTGCCACCCATGGGGCCGTTCGGGGGTTGTTTCGAGTTTTCACCCTCAAACGCCATGTTTTTCTTAAGTCTTGAAATATGGAAATTACTGTTGTATTCTCAAACCGGGAGACCTGCATCTGCGTGGTCAGTTCCTATGTGTTATATTGGTCGCATGGGAGGTGTTGGTGCCACCCATGGGGACGTTCGGGGGCTATTTCGAGTTCTCACCCTCTAACGCCATGTATTCAAGCCTAAGTCTAGAAATATGCAAATTACCATCGTATTCTCAAATTGGGAGACCCATGGCTGCGGGGTCAGTTTTTATGAGTTACATTGGTCCCATGGGAGTTGTTGGGGCCCCACGGGCCGTTCGGGGGTTGTTTCAATTTTTCACCCTCTAACGCCATGTTTTGCTTAAGTCTAAAAATATCCAAACTACCGTCGTATTCTCAAACCGGGAGTCCCGTGGCTGCGTAGTCAGTTCTTACGAGTTACATTGGTCCCGTGGGAGGGGTTGTTGCCACCCACGGAGACGTTCGGGGGCTGTTTCGAGTTTTCACCCTCTAACGCCATGTTTTTAAGCCTAAGTATAGAAATATGCAAATTACCGTCGTATTCTCAAACTGGCAGACCCGCGGCTATGGGGTCAGTTCCTATGAGTTACATTCATCCTGTGGGAGGTTTTTGTGCAACCCATGGGGACGTTCGGGGGCTATTTCAAGTTTTCACCCTCTAACGCCAAGTTTTGCTTAACTCTAGAAATCTACAAATTACCATCGTATTCTCAAACCAAGAGACCCGCGGCTGCGGGGTTAATTCCTACGTGTTACATTGGTCCCGTGGGAGGTGTTGGTGCCAACCACAGGGACGTTCGGGGGCTATTTTGAGTTTTCACTCACAAACGCCATGTTTTGCTTAAGTCTAGAAATACAAAAATTACCGTCGTATACTCAAAACGGGAGACCCACGGCAGCGGGGTCAGTTCCTACGAGTTACATTGGTCTCGTGCGAGGTGTTGGTGCCACCCACGGGGACGCTCGGGGGCTGTTTTGAGTTTTCACCCTTTAACGCCATGTTTTTAAGCCTGGGTTTAGAAATATACAAATTACCGACGTATTCTCAAATCGGGAGAACCGCAGCTGCGGGGTCAGTTCCTACGAGTTACATTGGTCCCGTAGGAGGTGTTGGTGCCACCCACGGGGACGTTCGGGCGCTGTTTCGAGTTTTCACCCTCTAACGCCATATTTTAAAGCCTAAGTCTAGAAATATGCAAACTACCATCGTATTCTCAAATCGGGAGTATCGCGGCTACGGGGTTAGCTCCTACGAGTTACATTGGTCCCGTGGGAGGTGTTGTTGCCACCCACGGAGACGTTCGGGGGTTGTTTCAAGTTTTCACCCTCTAACGCCATGTTTTTAAGCCTAATTTTAGAAATCAACAAATTATCGTCGTATTCTCAAATCGGGAGACCCGCGGCTGCGGGGTTAATTCCTACGAGTTACATTGGTCCCGTGGGAGGTGTTGGCACCACCCACGGGGACGTTTAGGGGAATTTCGAGTTTTAACCTGCAAACGCCATGTTTTTAAGGCAAAGACTAGAAATATGCAAATTACCGTCGTATTCTCAAATCGGGAGACCTGCGGTTGCGGGTTTAGTTCCTACGAGTTACATTGGTCCCGTGGTAGGTGTTGGTGCCAGCCACGGGCCCGTTCGTGGGCTGTTTCCAGTTTTCACCCTCTAACGCCATGTTTTCAAGCCTAGGTCTAGAAATATACAAATTACCGATGTATTCTTAAATAGGGAGAACCGCGACTACGGGGTCAGTTCCTACGAGTTACATGGGTCCCGTGGGAGGTGTTGGTGCCACCCACGTGGTCGTTCGGGGGATGTTTTGACTTTTTTTTCTCTCTAACGCCATGTTTTTAAGCCTAAGTCTAGAAATATACAAATTACCGTCGTATTCTCAAACCAGGAGTCCCGCGGCTGCGTGGTCAGTTCCTACGAGTTACATTGGTCCCGTGGGAGGTGTTGTTGCCACCCAAGGGGACGTTCGGGGGCTATTTCGAGTTTTCACCACCAAACGCCATGTTTTTAAGCCAAAGACTAGAAATATGAAAATTACCATCGTATTCTCAAATCGGGAGTCCCGCGGCTGCGTGGTCAGTTCCTACTAGTTACATTGATCCCGTGATAGGTGTTATTACCACCTACGGGGACGTTCGGGGGCTGTTTCTAATTTTCACCCTGTAAAGCCATGTTTTTAAGATTAAGTCTAGAAATATGCAAATTACCATCGTATTCTCAAACCGGGAGACCCGCGACTGCGGGGTTAGTTCCTACGAGTTACATTTGTCCCGTGGGAGGTGTTGGTGCCACCCACGGGGACGTTCGGGGGCTGTTTCGAGTTTTCACCCTCTAACGCCACGTTTTTAAGCCTAAGTCTAGAAATATGCAAATTACCGACGTATTCTCAAATTGGGAGAACCGCGGTTACGGGGTTAGCTCCTACGAGTTACTTTGGTCTCGTGGGAGGTGTTGGTTCCATCCACGGGAACTTTCGGGGGCCGTTTCGAGTTTTCACCCTCTAACGCCATGTTTTTAAGCCTAAGTCTAGAAATATGTAAATTACCATCGTATTCTCAAATCAGGAGTCCCGCAGCTGCATGTTCAGTTCTTACGAGTTACATTGGTCCCGTGGGAGGTGTGGTTGCCACCCAAGGGGACGTTCGTGGGCAATTTCGAGTTTTCACCGTCTAATGCCATATTTTTAAGCCTAAGTCTAGAAATATGCAAATTACCATCGTATTCTCAAACCGGGAGACCCGGGGCTGTGGGGTCAGTTCCTACGAGTTACATTGGTCCCGTGGGAGGTGTTGGTGCCACCCACGGGGCCGTTCGAGGGTTGTTTCGCGTTTTCACCCTTTAACGCCATGTTTTGCATAAGTCTAAAAATATGGAAATTACTGTTGCATTCTAAAATCGGGAGACCCGCGGCTGCGGGGTCAGTTCCTACGAGTTACACTGGTCCCGTGGGAGGTGTTGTTGCCACCCACGGGGACGTTCGGGGGCCGTTTCGAGTTTTCACCCTCCAATGCCATGTTTTTAATCCTAAGTGTAGAAATCTACAAATTACAGTTGTATTTTCAAATCGGGAGACCCGCGACTGCGGGGTAAATTCCTACAAGTTACATTGTTCCCGTAGGAGGTTTTGGTACCACCCACGGGGACGTTCGGGGGCTATTTCGTGTTTTCACCCTCTAACACCACGTTTTTAAGCCAAGTCTAGAAATATGCTAATTACCATGGTATTCTCAAATCGGGAGACTCGCAGCTGCGGGGTTAGTTCCTACGAGTTACATGGGTCCCGTGGGAGGTGTTGGTGCCACCCACGGGGACGTTCGGGGGCTGTTTTGAGTTTTCACCATCTAACGCCATGTTTTTAAGCCTAAGTATAGAAATATACAAATTACCATCGTATTCTCAAATCGGGAGACCCACGGCTGCGGGGTTAGTTCCTACGAGTTACATGGGTCCCGTGGGAGGTGTTAGTGTCACCCACGGGGCCGTTTGGGGGTTATTTCAAGTTTTTACCCTCTAACGCCATGTTTTTAAGCCTAAGTCTAGAAATATGAAAATTACCGTCGTATTCTCAAACCAAGAGTCCCGCGGCTGCGTGGTCAGTTCCTACAAGTTACATTGGTCCCGTGGGAGGTGTTGTTGCCACCCACGAGGACATTCGGGGGCTGTTTCGAGTTTTCACCCTCTAACGCCATATTTTTAAGCCTAAGTCTAGAAATATACAAATTACCATCGTTTTCTCAAACCTGGAGACCCGCGGCTGCGTGGTGAGTTCCTACGAGTTACATTGGTCCTGTGGGAGGTGTTGTTGCCACCCAAGGGGTCGTCCGGGGGCTATATCTAGTTTTCACCCTCTAAGGCCATGTTTTTAAGTTTAAGTCTAGAAATCCGAAAATTACCGTTGTATTCTTAAACCGGGATTCCCGCGGCTGCGTGATCAGTTCCTACGAGTTAAATTGGTACCCTGGGTGGTCTTGGTGCCACCCACGGGGATTTCCGGGGGCTGTTTCGAGTTTTCACCCTCTAACGCCATGTTTTTAAGCCTAAGACAAGAAGTATGCAAATTACCATCGTATTATGAAACCGAGGAACCCGCGGCTGCGGAGTTAGTTCTTACGAGTTACATTGGTCCCATGGGAGGTGTTGGTGCCACCCGCGGGGCCGTTCGGAGGCTGTTTCGAGTTTTCACCCTCTAATGCCATGTTTTTAAGCCTAAGTCTAGAAATATGAAAATTACCATCGTATTCTCAAACCGAGGAACCCGCGGCTGCGGATTTAGTTCCTACGAGTTACATTGGTCCCATGGGAGGTGTTGGTGCCACCCACGGGGACGTTCGGGGGCTATTTCGAGTTTTCACCCTTTAACGCCATGTTTTTAAGCCTAAGTCTATAAATGTGCAACTTACCATCGTATTCTCAAATCGGGAGACCCGCGAGTGCGGGGTCAGTTCCTACGAGTTACATTGGTCCAGTGGGAGGTGTCGGTGCCACCCACGGGGACGTTCGGGGGCTGTTTCGAGTTTTCCCCCTCTAATGCCATGTTTTTAAGCCTAAGTCTAGAAATATGCAAATTACCATCGTATTCCCAAATCGAATGAACCGCGGCAGCGTGGTCAGTTCCTACAAGTTACATTGGTCCCGTGGGAGGTGTAGGTGCCACCCACGGGGACGTTCGGGGGTTGTTTCGAGTTTTCACCCTCTAAGGCCATGTTTTTAAGCCTAAGTCTATAAATATGCAAATTACCGTCGTATTCTCAAATCGGGAGACACGCGGCTGCAGGGTCAGTTCCTACGAGTTACATTGGTCCCGTGGGAGGTGTTAGTGCCAGCCACGGGGCCGTTTGGGGGTTGTTTCAAGTTTTCACCCTTTAATGCAATGTTTTGCTTAAGTCTAGAAATATGCAAATTACCGTCGTACTCTCAATTCGGGAGACCCGCAGCTGTGTGGTCAGTTCTTACAAGTTAAATTGGTCCCGTGGGAGGTGTTGATACCACCGACGGGGCCGTTCGGGGGCTGTTTCAGGTTTTCACCCTTCAACGCCATGTTTATAAGCCTAAGTCTAGAAATATTGAAATTATCGCCGTATTCTCAAACCGGGTGTCCCGCGGCTATGGGGTCAATTCTTACGAGTTACAATTGTCCGTGGGATGTGTTGGTGCCACCCACGGGGACGTTCAGGGGTTGTTTTGAGTTTACACCCACAAACGCCAAGGTTTGCTTAAGTCTAGAAATACAAAAATTATGGTCATATTCTAAAATCGGGAGACCCGCGGCTACAGGGTCAGTTCCTACGAGTTACATTGGTCCCGTGGGAGGTGTTGGTGCCACCCATGGGGCCGTTCGGGGGTTGTTTCGAGTTTTCACCCTCTAACGCCATGTTTTTCTTAAGTCTAGAAATATGGAAATTACTATTGTATTCTCAAACCGGGAGACCTGCATCTGCGTGGTCAGTTCCTATGTGTTATATTGGTCGCGTGGGAGGTGTTGGTGCCACCCATGGGGACGTTCGGGGGCTATTTTGAGTTCTCACCCTCTAACGCCATGTATTCAAGCCTAAGTCCAGAAATATGCAAATTACCATCGTATTCTCAAATTGGGAGACCCATGGCTGCGGGGTCAGTTTTTATGAGTTACATTGGTCCCATGGGAGTTGTTGGGGCCCCACGGGGCCGTTCGGGGGTTGTTTCAATTTTTCACCCTCTAACGCCATGTTTTGCTTAAGTCTAAAAATATCCAAACTACCGTCGTATTCTCAAACCTGGAGTCCCGTGGCAGCGTAGTTAGTTCTTACGAGTTACATTGGTCCCGTGGGAGGGGTTGTTGCCACCCACGGAGACGTTCGGGGGCTGTTTCGAGTTTTCACCCTCTAACGCCATGTTTTTAAGCCTAAGTATAGAAATATGCAAATTACCGTCGTATTCTCAAACTGGGAGACCCGCGGCTATTGGGTCAGTTCCTATGAGTTACATTCGTCCTGTGGGAGGTGTTTGTGCAACCCATGGGGACGTTCGGGGGCTATTTCAAGTTTTCACCCTCTAACGCCAAGTTTTGCTTAACTCTAGAAATCTACAAATTACCATCGTATTATCAAACCAGGAGACCCGCGGCTGCGGGGTTAATTCCTACGTGTTACATTGGTCCCGTGGGAGGTGTTGGTGCCAACCAGAGGGACGTTCGGGGGCTATTTTGAGTTTCCACTCACAAACGCCATGTTTTGCTTATGTCTAGAAATATAAAAATTACCATCGTATACTCAAAACGGGAGACCCGCGGCAGCGGGGTCAGTTCCTACGAGTTACATTGGTCTCGTGCGAGGTGTTGGTGCCACCCACGGGGACGTTCGGGGGCTGTTTCGAGTTTTCACCCATTAACGCCATGTTTTTAAGCCTAGGTTTAGAAATATACAAATTACCTACGTATTCTCAAATCGGGAGAACCGCAGCTGCGGGGTCAGTTCCTACGAGTTACATTGGTCCCGTAGGAGGTGTTGGTGCCAGCCACGGGGACGTTCGGGGGCTATTTCGAGTTTTCACACTCTAACGCCATATTTTTAAGCCTAAGTCTAGAAATATGGAAATTACCATCGTATTCTCAAATCGGGAGTATCGCGGCAACGGGGTTAGCTCCTACGAGTTACATTGGTCCCGTGGGAGGTGTTGTTGCCACCCACGGGGACGTTCGGGGGTTGTTTCAAGTTTTCACCCTCTAACGCCATGTTTTTTAGCCTAAGTTTAGAAATCTACAAACTATCGTCGTATTCTCAAATCGGGAGACCCGCGGCTGCGGGGTTAATTCCTACGAGTTACATTGGTCCCGTGGGAGGTGTATGCACAACCCATGGGGAAATTTAGGGGAATTTCGAGTTTTAACCTGCAAACGCCATGTTTTTAAGGCAACGACTAGAAATATGCAAATTACAGTCGTATTCTCAAATCGGGAGACCTGCGGTTGCAGGTTTAGTTCCTACGAGTTACATTGGTCCCGTGGTAGGTGTTGGTGCCACCCACGGGGCCGTTCGGGGGCTGTTTCCAGTTTTCACCCTCTAACGCCATGTTTTCAAGCCTAGGTCTAGAAATATACAAATTACCGATGTACTCTCAAATCGGGAGAACCGCGGCTACGGGGTCAGTTCCTACGAGTTACATGGGTCCCGTGGGAGGTGTTGGTGCCACCCACGTGGTCGTTCGGGGGATGTTTCGACTTTTTTTTCTCTATAACGCCATGTTTTTAAGCCTAAGTCTAGAAATATACAAATTACCATCGTATTCTCAAACCAGGAGTCCCACGGCTGCGTGGTCAGTTCCTACGAGTTACATTGGTCCCGTGGGAGGTGTTGTTCCCACCCAAGGGGACGTTCGGGGGCTATTTCGAGTTTTCACCATCAAACGCCATGTTTTTAAGCCAAAGACTAGAAATATGGAAATTACCATCGTATTCTCAAACCGGGAGTTTCGCGGCTGCGTGGTCAATTCCTACGAGTTACATTGGTCCCCCGGGAGGTGTTGGTGCCACCCACGGGGACGTCCGGGTGCTTTTTCGAGTTTTCACCCTCTAACGCCATGTTTTTAATCCTAAGTCTAGAAATATGCAAATTACCGTCGTTTTCTCAAATCGGGGGACCCGCGGCTGCGGGGTCAGTTCCTACGAGTTACATTGGTCCCGTGAGAGGTGTTGGTTCCACCCACAGGGCCATTCGGGGGCGGTTTCGAGTTTTCACCCTCTAACGCCATGTTTTTAAGCCTAAGTCCAGAAATATGCAAATTACAATGTATTCTCAAATCAAGAGACCCGCGACTGCGGGTTCAGTTCTTACGAGTCACCTTGGTCCTGTGGGAGGTGTTAGGGCCACCCACGGGCCCGTTCGGGGGTTGTTTCAATTTTTCACCCGCAAAGGCAATGTTTTGCTTAAGTCTAGAAATATGCAAATTACCATCGTATTGTCAAACCGGGAGTCCCGTGGCTTCGTGGTCAGTTATTACGAGTTACATTGTCCCATGGGAGGTGTTCTTGTAACCCACAGGGACGTTCGGGGGTTCTTTCGAGTTTCACCCTCTAACGCTATGTTTGTAAGCCTAAGTCTAGAAATATGAAAATTATCGTCGTATTCTCAAACTGGGAGTCCCGCGGCTGCGTGGTCAGTTCCTTCGAGTTACATTGGTGCCGTGAGAGGTGTTATTGCAACCCACAGGGACGTTCGGGGGATGTTTCAAATTTTCACCCTCTAACGCCATGTTTTTAAGCTTAAGTCTAGAAATATGCAAATTACTGTCGTATTCTCAAACCAGGAGACCCGCGGCTGCGGGGTTAGTTTCTACGAGTTACATTGGTCCCGTGGGAGGTGTTGGTCCCACCCACGGGGACGTTTGGGGGCTGTTTCGAGTTTTCACCCTCTAACGCCATGTTTTTAAGCCTAAGTCTAGAAATATGCAAATTATTATCGTATTCTCAAATCCGGAGTCCCGCAGCTGCGTGAATTGTTCTTACGAGTTACATTGGTCCCGTGGGAGGTGTTATTGCCACCCAAGGGGACGTTCGGGGGCTATTTCAAGTTTTCACCCTCTAACGCCATGTTTTTAAGCCTAAGTCTAAAAATATGCAAATTACCGTCGTATTCTCAAACCGAGAGACCCGCGACAATGGGGTTAGTTCCTACGAGTTACATTGGTCCCGTGGGAGGTGTTGGTGCTACCCACGGGGCCGTTCGGGGGTCATTTCGAGTTTCACCCTCTAGCGCCATATTTTTCTTAAGTCTAGAAATATGAAAATTACCGTAGTATTCTCAAATCGGGAGACCCGCGGCTATGTGGTTAGTTCATAGGAGTTACGTTTGTCCCATGGGAGGTGTTGGTGCCACCCACGGGGATGTTCGAGGGTTGTTTCGAGTTTTCACCCTCTAACCCCATGTCTTTAAGCCTAAGTCTAGAAAAATGAAAATTAACATCGTATTCTCAAATCGGGAGACCCACAGTTGTGGGGATAGTTCCTACGATTTAAATTGGTCCCATGGGAGGTGTTGGTGCCACCCACAGGGATGTTCGGGGGTTGTTTCGAGTTTTCACCCTCTAACGCCATATTTTGCTTAAGTCAAGAAATGTGCAAATTACCATCGTGTTGTCAAACCGGAAGTCCTGCGGCTACGTGGTCAGTTCCTACGAGTTAGATTGGTCCCGTGGGAGGTGTTGTTGCCACCCACGGGGACGTTCGGGGGATGTTTTGAGTTTTCACCCTCTAATGCCATATTTTTAAGCTGAAGTCTAGAAACACGCAAATTACCATCGTATTCTCAAACCGGGAGTCCCATGGCTGTTTGGACAGTTCCTACGAGTTACATTGGTCCCGTGGGAGGTGTTGTCGCCACCCAAGGGGACGTTCGGGGGCTATTTCATGTTTTTAAGCCTAAATCTAGAAATATGCGAATTACCATCGTATTATCAAACTAAGAGTCCCGCGGTTGCGTGGTCAGCTACTACGAGTTACATTGGTCCCGTGGAAGGTGTTGGTGCCACCCACGGGGCCGTTCGAGGGCTGTTTCGAGTTTTCACCCTCTAACGCCATGTTTTTCAGCCTAAGTCTAGAAAAATATAGATTACCGTCCTATTCTCAAACCGAGAGACCCGCGGCTGCGGGATTAGTTCTTACGAGTTACTTTGGTCCCGTGGGAGGTATTGGTGCCACCCAGGGAGACGTTTTGAGTTTTCACCGTCTAACGCCATGTTTTTAAGCGTAAGTATAGAAATATGCAAATTATCGTCGTATTCTCAAACTGGGAGACCTGCGGCTGTGGGGTCAATTCCTACGAGTAACATTGGTCTCGTGGGAGGTGTTGGTGCCACCCACAGGGAGGTTCGGGGCTATTTCATTTTTTCACCATCTATGGCCATGTTTTTAAGCCAAAGTCTAGAAATATGTAAATTACCGTCGTATTCTAAAACCGGGAGTCCCACGGCTGCGTGGTCAGTTCCTACGAGTTACATTGGTCCCCTGGGAGGTGTTATTGCCACCCACGGGGACGTTCAGGGGCTGTTTCGAGTTTTCACCCTCTAACGCCATATTTTTAAGCCCAAGTTTAGAAATCTACAAATTAACGTCGTATTCTCAAACTGGGAGACCCGCGGCTATGGGGTTAGTTCCTACCAGTTACATTGGTCCCATGGGAGGTGTTGGTGCCACCCACGGGGCCGTTCAGGGGCTATATCGAGTTTTCACCCTCGAACGCCATGTTTTTAAGCCTAAGTCTTGAAATATGCAAATTACCATCGTATTGTCAAACTGGGAGACCCGCGGTTGCGGGGTGAGTTCCTACGAGTTACATTGGTCCCGTGGGAGGTGTTGGTGCCACCCACGGGGACGTTCGTGGGCTATTTCAAGTTTTCACAAACAAACGCCATGTTTTGCTTAAGTCTAGAAATACAGAAATTACCGTCGTATACTCAAACCATGAGACCCGCGACTGCGGGGTCAGTTCATACGAGTTACATTCGTCCATTGGGAGGTATTGGTGCCACCCACGGGACCGTTCGAGGGTTGTTTCAAGTTTTCACCCTAAAACGCCAAGTTTTCCTTAAGTCTAGAAATATGGCAATTAGTGTTGTATTCTCAAACCGGGAGACCCGCAGCTACGGGGTCAGTTCCTACGAGTTACATGGGTCCCCTGGGAGGTGTTGGTGCCACCCAAGGGGACGTTCGGGGGCTGTTTCGAGTTTTCACCCTCTAACACCATGTTTTTAAGCCTAAGTCTCGAAATATGCAAATTACCGTCGTATTCTCAAACAGGGAGATCCGCGACTGCGGGGTCAGTTCTTACGAGTTACTTTGTCCCGTGGGAGGTGCTGGGGCAACCCACGGGGCTGTTCGGGGGTTGTTATAATTTTTCACCTCTAACGCCATCTTTTGCTTAAGTCTAGAAATATGCCAATTACCATCGTATTCTAAAACCAGGAGTCCCGTGGCTCCGTGGTCAGTTCTTACGAGTTACATTTTTCCCGTGGGAGGTGTTGTTGCCACCCACGGGGACGTTCGGGGGCTGTTTCGAGTTTTCACCCTCTAACGCCATGTTTATAAGCCGAAGTCTAGAAATATGAAAAATACCGTCGTATTGTCAAACTGGGAGTCCCACGGCTGTGTGGTCTGTTCCTACGAGTTACATTGGTCCCGTGAGAGGTGTTATTTCCACCGACGGGGACGTTCGAGGACTGTTTTGAATTTTCACCCTCTAACACCATGTTTTTAAGCTTAAGTCTAGAAACATCCAAATTACCATCGTATTCTCAAACCGGGAGACCCGTGGGTGCGTGGTCAGTTCCTACGAGTTATATTGTCCCGTGGGAGGTGTTGGTGCCACCCACGGGGACGTTCAGGGGCTGTTTCGAGTTTTCACCCTCTAAAGCCACGTTTTTAAGCCTAAGTATATAAAGATTCCAATTACAGTCGTATTCTCAAATTGGAAGAACCGCGGCTATGGGGTCACTTCCTACGAGTTACATTAGTCCTGTGGGAGGTGTTGGTGCCACCCACGGGGACATTCGGGGGCTGTTTCGAGTTTTCACCCTCTAACGCCATGTTTGTAAGCCGAAGTGTAGAAATATGAAAATACCGTCATATTCTCAAACTGGGAGTCCCACGGCTGTGTGGTCAGTTCCTACGAGTTACATTGGTCCCGTGAGAGGTGTTGTTTCCACCCACGGAGATGTTCGAGGACTGTTTCGAATTTTCACCCTCTAACACCATGTTTTTAAGCTTAAATCTAGAAACATGCAAATTACCGTCGTATTCTCAAACCTGGAGACCCGTGACTACGGGGTTAGTTCCTACAAGTTACATTGGTCCCGTGAGAGGTGTTGGATCCACCCACGGGGCCGTTCGGGGGCTGTTTCGAGTTTTCACCCTCTAACGCCATGTTTTTAAGCCTAAGTCTAGAAATATGCAAATTCCAACGTATTCTCAAATCGGGAGACCTGCGAATGCGGGGTCAGTTCCTATTAATTACATTGGTCCCATGGGAGGTGTTGGTGACACCCACGGGGACGTTCGGGGGTTGTTTCGAATTTTCACCCTCTAACGACATGTTTTGCTTATGTTTAGAAATATGGAAATTACCATCATATTCTCAAATTGGGAGACCCGTGGCTGCGGGGTCAGTTCCTACGGGTTACATTGGTCCCGTAGGAGGTGTTGGTGCCACCCACGGGGACGTTCGGGGGATGTTTCGAGTTTTCACCCTTTAACGCCATGTTTTTAAGCCTAAGTCTATCAATATGCGAATTACCATCTTATTCTCAAGCCGGGAGACCTGCGGCTGTGGGGTCAGTTCCTACGATTGGTCCCGTGGGAGGTGTTGGTACCACCCACGGGGCCGTTCGGGGGCTATTTCGAGTTTTCACCCTCTAACACCATATTTTTAAGCCTAAGTCTAGAAATATGAAAATTACCATCGTATTCTCAAACCAGGAGTCCTGCGACTGCATGGTCAGTTCCTACGAGTTACATTTGTCCCGTGGGAGGTGTTGTTGCCACCGAAGCGGACGATCGGGTGCTATTTTGAGTTTTCACCCTCTAACGCCATTTTTTTAACCTTAAGTCTAGGAATATTCCAATTACCATCGTATTCTCAAAGCAGGAGTACCGCGACTGCGTGGTCAGTTCCTACGAGTAACATTTGTGTCGTGGGAGGTGTTGGTACCACTCACAGGGACGTTCGGGGGCTATTTCTAGTTTTCACCCTCTAACGCCATGTTTTTAAGCCTAAGTCTATAAATGTGCAAATTACCATCGTATTCTCAAATCGGGAGACCCGCGGGTGCGGGGTCAGTTCCTATGAGTTACATTGGTCCCGTGGGAGGTGTTGGTGCCACCAACGGGGACGTTCGGGGGCTGTTTCGTGTTTTCACCCTCTAATGCCATGTTTTTAAGCCTAAGTCTAGAAATATTCAAATTACCATCGTATTCCGAAATCGAGAGAACCGCGACTGCGTGGTCAGTTCCTACGAGTTACATTGGTCCCGTGGGAGGTGTAGGTGCCACCCACGGGGACGTTCGGGGGCTGTTTCGAGTTTTCACCCTCTAAGGCCATGTTTTTAAGCCTAAGTCTACAAATATGCAAATTACCGTCGTATTCTCAAATCGGGAGACACCCGACTGCAGGGTCAGTTCCTACGAGTTACATTGGTCCGGTGAGAGGTGTTGGTTCCACCCACGGGGCCGTTCGGGGGCTGTTTCGAGTTTTCACCCTCTATCGCCATGTTTTTAAGCCTAAGTCTAGAAATATGCAAATTACAATGTATTCTCAAATCGGGAGACCTGCGACTGCGGGGTCAGTTCCTATTAATTACATTGGTCCCGTGGGAGGTGTTGGTGACACCCACGGGGTCGTTCAGGGGTTGTTTCGAGTTTTCACCCTCTAAGGACATATTTTGCTTATGTTTAGAAATATGGAAATTACCATCATATTCTCAAATCGGGAGACCCTTGGCTGCAGGGTGAGTTCCTAAGAGTTACATTGGTCCCGTAGGAGGTGTTGGTGCCACCCACGGTGACGTTCCGGGGATGTTTCGAGTTTTCACCCTCTAACGACATATTTTTATGTTTAAGTCTATAAATATGCAAATTACGGTCGTATTCTCAAACCGGGAGACCTGCGACTGTGGGGTCAGTTCCTACGAGTTACATTGGTCCCGTGGGAGGTGTTGGTACCACCCACGGGGCCGTTCGGGGGTTGTTTCGAGTTTTCACCTTCTAATGCCATGTTTTGCTTAAGTCTAGAAATATGCAAATTACAGTCCTATTCTCAAAATCAGGAGACCCGCGACTGCGTGGTCAGTTCCTACGAGTTACATGGGTCCCGGGGGAGGTGTTTGTGCTACCCACAGGGACGTTCGGGCGCTGGTTCGAGTTTTCACCCTCTAACCCCATGTCTTTAAGACTAAGTCTAGAAATATACAAATTAACGTCGTATTCTCAAACCGGGAGACCCACGGCTGCGGGGTCAGTTCCTACGAGTTACATTGGTCCAGTGGGAGGTGTGGGTGCCACCCACGGGGCCGGTCGGGGGTTGTTTTGAGTTTTCACCCTCTAACGCCATATTTTTAAGCCTAACTCTACAAATATGCAAATTAATGTTGTATTCCCAAACCGGGAGTCCCGCGGCTGTGTGGTCAGTTCCTACGAGTTACATTGGTCCCGTGGGAGGTGTTGTTGCCACCCAAGGGGACGTTCGGGGGCTATTTCGAGTTTTCACCCTCTAACGCCATGTTTTCAAGCCTAAGTCTAGAAAAATACAAATTACCGTCGTATTCTCAAGTCGGGAGACCCAAGAATTCGGAGACAGTTCCTACGAGTTACATTTGTCCCGTGGGAGGTATTGGTGCCACCCACGGGGACGATCGGGGGCTGTTTCGTGTTTTCACCCTCTAATGCCATGTTTTTAAACCTATGTCTAGAAATATGCAAATTACCATCGTATTCCCAAATCGAGAGATCCCCGGCTGCGTGGTCAGTTCCAACGAGTTACATTGGTCCCGTGGGAGGTGTAGGTGCCACCCACCAGGACGTTCGGGGGCGGTTTCGAGTTTTCACCCTCTAAGGCCATGTTTTTAAGCCTAAGTCTATAAATATGCAAATTACCGTCGTATTCTCAAATCGGGAGACACGCGGCTGCAGGGTCAGTTCCTACGAGTTACATTGGTCCCGTGAGAGGTGTTGGTTCCACCCACGGGGCCGTTCGGGGGCTGTTTCGAGTTTTCACAATCTAACGCCATGTTTTTAAGCCTAAGTCTATAAATATAAAAATTACAACGTATTCTCAAATCGGGAGACCTGCGACTACAGGGTAATTTCCTAATAATTTCATTGGTCCCATGTGAGGTGTTGCTGACACGCACGGGGACGTTCGGGGGTTGTTTCAAGTTTTCACCCTCTAACGACATGTTGAGAAATATGGAAATTACGATCATATTCTCAAATTGGGAGACCCGTGGTTGCGGGGTCAGTTCCTACCAGTTACATTGGTCCCGTAGGAGGTGTTGGTTCCACCCACGGGGACGTTCAGGGGATGTTTCGAGTTTTCACCCTCTAAGGCCATGTTTTTAAGCCTAAGTCTATAAATATGAAAATTACGGTCGTATTATCAAACCGAGAGACCCGCGGCTATGGGGTCAGTTCCTACGAGTTACATTGGTCCCGTGGGTGGTGTTGGTACCACCCACGGGGCCGTTCGGGCGTTGTTTCGAGTTTTCACCTTCTAAGGCCATGTTTTGCTTAAGTCTAGAAATATGCAAATTACACTCCTATTCTCAAAATCGGGAGACCGGCGGCTGTGTGGTCAGTTCCTACGAGTTGCATGTGTCCCGTGGGAGGTGTTGGTGCTACCCACGGGGACGTTCGGGGGCTGTTTCGAGTTTTCACCCTCTAACCCCATGTCTTTAAGACTAAGTCTAGAAATATGCAAATTAACATCATATTCTCAAACCGGGAGACCCACGATTGCGGGGTCAGTTCCTACGCGTTACATTGGTCCCGTGGGAGGTGTTGGTGCCACCCACGGGACCGTTCGGGGGTTGTTTTGAGTTTTCAACCTCTAACGCCATATTTTTAAGCCTAAGCCTAGAAATATGCAAATTACCATCGTATTCTCAAACCAGGAGTCCCGCGGCTGTGTGGTCAGTTCCTATGAGTTACATTGGTCCCGTGGGAGGTGTTGTCGCCACCCAAGGGGACGTTCGGGTGCTATCTCGAGTTTTCACCCTCTAACGCCATGTTTTCAAGCCTAAGTCTAAAAAAATACAAATTACCGTCATATTCTCAAACCGGGAGACCCGCGGATGCGGGATCAGTTCCTACGAGTTACATTGGTCCTGTGGGAGGTATTGGTGCCACCCATGGGGATGTTCGGGGACTGTTTCGAGTTTTCACCCTCTAACGCCATGTTTTTAAGCCTATGTCTAGAAATATGCAAATTACCGTCGTATTCTCAAACCGAGAGTCCCACGGATGCGTGGTCAGTTCCTACGAGTTACATTGGTCCCGTGGGAGGTGTTGGGACCACCCACGGGGACGTTCGGGGGTTGTTTCAATTTTTCACCCACTAACGCAATGTTTTGCTTAAGTCTAGAAATATGCAAATTACCATCGTATTCTCAAACCGGGAGTCCCGTGGATGCGTGGTCAGTTCTTACGAGTTACATTGTCCCGTGGGAGGTGTTGTTGCCACCCGTGAGGACGTTCGGGGGCTGTTTCGCATTTTCACCCTCTAACGCTATGTTTGTAAGCCTAAGCCTAGAAATATGAAAATTACCATCGTATTCTCAAACCGGGAGTCCCGCGGCTACGGGGTCAGTTCCTACGAGTTACATTGGTCCCGTGGGAGGTGTTGGTCCCACCCATGGGGACGTTCGGGGGCCGTTTCGAGTTTTCACCCTCTAACGCCATATTTTAAAGCCTAAGTCTAGAAATATGCAAATTACCGACATATTCTCAAATCTGGAGAACCGCAGTTACGGGGTCAGGTCCTACGAGTTACATTGGTCTCGTGGGAGGTGTTGGTGCCACCCACGGGGACTTTCGGGGGTTGTTTCGAAATTTCTCCCTCTAACGCCATGTTTTTAAGCCTAAGTGTAGAAATATGCAAATTACCGTCGTATTCTAAAATCAGGAGTCCCGTGGTTGCGTGGACAGTTCTTACGAATTACATTGGTCCCGTGGGAGGTGTTGCTGCCACCCACGGGGATGTTCGAGGGCTATTTCGTGTTTTCACCCTCTAACGCCATGTTTTTAAGCCTAAGTCTAGAAATATGCAAATTACCGTCGTATTCTCAAACCGGGAGATCCGCGGATATGGGGTCAATTTCTATGAGTTACATTGGTCCCGTGGGAGGTGTTGGTGCCACCCACGGGGCCGTTCGGGGGTCGTTTCGATTTTCACCCTCTAATGCCATATTTTACATAAGTCTAGAAATATGAAAATTACCGTACTATTCTCAAACAGGGAGACCCACGGCTGCGTGGTCAGTTCGTACGAGTTACATTGGTCCCATGGGAGGTGTTGGTGCCACCCACGGGGACGTTCGAGGGTTGTTTCGAGTTTTCACCCTCTAACCCCATGACTTTAAGCCTAAGTTTAGAAATATGAAAATTAACGTCGTATTCTCAAACCGGGAGACCACGACTGCGGGGTCAGTTCCTACGAGTTACATTGGTCCCGTGGGAGGTGTTAGTGCCACCCACAAGGACGTTCGGGGGTTGTTTCGAGTTTTCACCCTCTAACTCCATGTTTTGCTTAAGTTAAGAAATGTGTAAATTACCTTCGTATTCTCAAACCGGAAGTCCCGCGGATACGTGGTCAGTTCCTACGAGTTACATTGGTCCCGTGGGAGGTGTTGTTGCCACCCACGGGGACATTCGAGGGTTGTTTCGAGTTTTCACCCTCTAACGCTATATTTTTAAGCCAAAGTCTAGAATATGCAAATTACCATCGTATTCTCAAACCGGGAGTCCCGCGGCTGTGAGGTCAATTCCTACGAGTTAAATTGGTCTCGTGGGAGGCGTTGTCGCCACCCAAGGGGACGTTCGGGGGCTATTTCAAGTTTTCACCCTCTAACACCATGTTTTTAAGCCTAAGTCTAGAAATATGCAAATTACCGTCGTATTATCAAACCAAGAGTCCCGCGGTTGCGTGGACAGCTCTAACGAGTTACATTGGTCCCGTGGGAGGTGTTGGTGCCACTCACGGGGCCGTTCGAGGGCTATTTTGAATTTTCACCCTCTAACGCCATGTTTTTAAGCCTAAGTCGAAAAAAATACAAACTATTGTCGTATTCTCAAATCGGGAGACCCGCGGTTGCAGGGTTAGTTCCTACGAGTTACATTGGTCCCGTGGGAGGTGTTGGTGCCACCCACGGAGCTGTTTCGAGTTTTCACCATCTAACGCCATGTTTTTAAGCCCAAGTTTAGAAATCTACATATTAACGTCGTATTCTCAAACCGGGAGACCCGCGGCTACGGGGTTAGTTCCTACCAGTTACATTGGTCCCATGGGAGGTATTGGTGCCACCCACGGGGTCGTTCGGGGGCCGTTTCGAGTTTTCACCCTCTAACGCCATGTTTTTAATCCTAAGTCTTAAAATATGCAAATTACCATCGTATTGTCGAACCGGGAGACCCGCGGCTGCTGGGTGAGTTCCTACGAGTTACATTGGTCCCGTGGGAGGTGTTGGTGCCACCCACGGGGACGTTCGTGGGCTGTTTCGAGTTTTCACCCACAAATGCCATGTTTTGCTTAAGTCTAGAAATACGGAAATTACCATCGTATACTCAAACTGGGAGACCCGCGGCTGCAGGGTCAGTTCCTACGAGTTACATTCGTCCCTTGGGAGGTGTTGGGGCAACCCATGGGGCCGTTCGTGGGTTGTTTCAATTTTTCACCCTCTAACGCCATGTTTTGCTTAAGTCTAGAAATATGCAAATTACCGTCGTATTCACAAAACCGGGAGTCCTGTGGCTGCGTGGTCAGTTCTTACGAGTTACATTGGTCCCGTGGGAGGTGTTGTTGCCACCCACGGGGACGTTCAGGGGCGGTTTCGAGTTTTCACCCTCTAACGCCATGTTTTGCTTAAGTCTAGAAATAAGGAAAATACTATTGTATTCTTAAACCGAGAGACCCGCGGCTGCGGGGTCAGTTCTTACGAGTTACATTGGTCCCGTGGGAGGTGTTGGTGCCACCCACGGGGACGTTCGGGGGATGTTTTGAGTTTTCACCCTCTAACGCCATGTTTTTAAGCCTAAGTGTAGAAATATGCAAATTATCATCCTATTCTCGAACTGGGAGACCCGCGGCTGTGGGGTCAATTCCTACGAGTAACATTGGTCACGTGGGAGGTGTTGGTGCCACCCACGGGGACGTTCGAGTTTGTTACGAGTTTTCACCAACAAACGCCATGTTTTTAAGCTTAAGTCTATAAATATGCAAATTACCGTCGTATTCTCAAACTGGGAGGCCCGCAGCTGCAGGGTCAGTTCCTACGAGTTACGTTGGTCCCGTGGGAGGTGTTGGTGCCGCCCACGGGGACGTTCGGGGGCTGTTTCAAGTTTTCACCCTCTAACGTCATGTTTTTAAGCTTAAGTCTAGAAATATGCAAATTACCATCATATTCTCAAACCGGGAGTCCCGCGGCTGCATGGTGAGTTCTTACGAGTTACATTGGTCCCGTGGGAGGTGTTGGTACTACCCACGGGGCCGTTCGGGGGTTGTTTCGAGTTTTCACCTTCGAATGCCATGTTTTGGTTAAGTCTAGAAATATGCAAATTACAGTCCTATTCTCAAAATAAGGAGACCCGCGGCTGCGTGGTCTGTTCCTACTAGTTACATGGGTCCCGGGGGAGGTGTTTGTGGTACCCACGGGGACGTTCGGTCGCTGGTCCGAGTTTTCACCCTCTAACCCCATGTCTTTAAGACTAAGTCTAGAAATATACAACTTAACGTCGTATTCTCAATCCGGGAGACCCACGGCTGCGGGGTCAGTTCCTACGAGTTACATTGGTCCAGTGGGAGGTGTTGGTGCCACCCACGGGGCCGGTCGGGGGTTGTTTTGAGTTTTCACCCTCTAACGCCATATTTTTAAGCCTAACTCTAGAAATATGCAAATTAATGTCGTATTCCCGAACCAGGAGTCCCGCGGATGTGTGGTCAGTTCCTACGAGTTACATTGGTCCCGTGGGAGGTGTTGTTGCCACCCAAGGGGACGTTCGGGGGCTATTTCGAGTTTTCACCCTCTAACGCCATGTTTTGAAGCCTAAGTCTAGAAAAATACAAATTACCGTCGTATTCTCAAGTCGGGAGACCCACGAATTCGGAGACAGTTCCTACGAGTTACATTTGTCCCGTGGGAGGTATTGGTGCCACCCACGGGGATGTTCGGGGGCTGTTTCGTGTTTTCACCCTCTAATGCCATGTTTTTAAGCCTAAGTCTAGAAATATGCAAATTACCATCATATTCCCAAATCGAGAGATCCGCGGCTGCGTGGTCAGTTCCAACGAGTTACATTGGTCCCGTGGGAGGTGTAGGTACCACCCACCGGGACGTTCAGGGGCTGTTTCGAGTTTTCACCCTCTAAGGCAATGTTTTTAAGCCTAAGTCTATAAATATGCAAATTACCATCGTATTCTCAAATCGAGAGACACGCGGCTGCAGGGTCAGTTCCTACGAGTTACATTGGTCCCGTGAGAGGTGTTGGTTCCACCCACGGGGCCGTTCGGGGGTTGTTTCGAGTTTTCACCATCTAACGCCATGTTTTTAAGCCTAAGTCTAGAAATATAAAAATTACAACGTATTCTCAAATCGGGAGACCTGCGACTGCAGGGTAATTTCCTATTAATTTCATTGGTCCCATGGGAGGTGTTGCTGACACGCACGGGGACGTTTGGGGGTTGTTTCGAGTTTTCACCCTCTAACGACATGTTTTGCTTATGTTTAGAAATATGGAAATTACGATCATATTCTCAAATCGGGAGACCCGTGGCTGCGGGGTCAGTTCCTACGAGTTACATTGGTCCCGTAGGAGGTGTTGGTGCCACCCACGGGGACGTTCAGGGGATGTTTCGAGTTTTCACCCTCTAAGGCCATGTTTTTAAGCCTAAGTCTATAAATATGCAAATTATGGTCGTATTATCAAACCGAGAGACCCGCGGCTATGGGGTCAGTTCCTACGAGTTACATTGGTCCCGTGGGTGGTGTTGGGAACACCCACGGGGCCGTTCGGGGGTTGTTTCGAGTTTTCACCTTCTAAGGCCATGTTTTGCTTAAGTCTAGAAATATGCAAATTACAGTCCTATTCTCAAAATCGGGAGACCGGTGGCTGTGTGGTCAGTTCCTACGAGTTGCATGGGTCCCGTGGGAGGTGTTAGTGCTACCCACGGGGACGTTCGGGGGCTGTTTCGAGTTTTCACCCTCTAACCCCATGTCTTTAAGACTAAGTCTAGAAATATGCAAATTAACATCATATTCTTAAACCGGGAGACCCACGGTTGCGGGGTCAGTTCCTACGCGTTACATTGGTCCCGTGGGAGGTGTTGGTGCCACCCACGGGACCGTTCGGGGGTTGTTTTGAGTTTTCAACCTCTAACGCCATATTTTTAAGCCTAAGCCTAGAAATATGCAAATTGCCATCGTATTCTCAAACCAGGAGTCCCGCGGCTGTGTGGTCAGTTCCTATGAGTTATATTGGTCCCGTGGGAGGTGTTGTTGCCACCCAAGGGGACGTTCGGGGGCTATCTCGAGTTTTCACCCTCTAACGCCATGTTTTCAAGCCTAAGTCTAAAAAAATACAAATTACCGTCATATTCTCAAACCGGGAGACCCGCGGATGCGGGATCAGTTCCTACGAGTTACATTGGTCCTGTGGGAGGTATTGGTGCCACCCATGGGGATGTTCGGGGACTGTTTCGAGTTTTCACCCTCTAACGCCATGTTTTTAAGCATATGTCTAAAAATATGCAAATTAGCGTCGTATTCTCAAACCGAGAGTCCCGCGGATGCGTGGTCAGTTCCTACGAGTTACATTGGTCCCGTGGGAGGTGTTGGGACCACCCACGGGGACGTTCGGGGGTTGTTTCAATTTTTCACCCACTAACGCAATGTTTTGTTTAAGTCTAGAAATATGCAAATTACCATCGTATTCTCAAACCGGGAGTCCCGTGGATGCGTGGTCAGTTCTTACGAGTTACATTGTCCCGTGGGAGGTGTTGTTGCCACCCATGAGGACGTTCGGGGGCTGTTTCGCATTTTCACCCTCTAACGCTATGTTTGTAAGCCTAAGCCTAGAAATATGAAAATTACCATCGTATTCTCAAACCGGGAGTCCCGCGGCTGCGGGGTCAGTTCCTACGAGTTACATTGGTCCCGTGGGAGGTGTTGGTCCCACCCATGGGGACGTTCGGGGTCCGTTTCGAGTTTTCACCCTCTAACGCCATATTTTAAAGCCTAAGTCTAGAAATATGCAAATTACCGACATATTCTCAAATCTGGAGAACCGCAGTTACGGGGTCAGGTCCTACAAGTTACATTGGTCTCGTGGGAGGTGTTGGTGCCACCCACGGGGACTTTCGGGGGTTGTTTCGAAATTTCTCCCTCTAACGCCATGTTTTTAAGCCTAAGTGTAGAAATATGCAAATTACCGTTGTATTCTAAAATCAGGAGTCCCGCGGTTGCGTGGACAGTTCTTATGAATTACATTGGTCCCGTGGGAGGTGTTGTTGCCACCCACGGGGATGTTCGAGGGCTATTTCGTGTTTTCACCCTCTAACGCCATGTTTTTAAGCCTAAGTCTAGAAATATGCAAATTACCGTCGTATTCTCAAACCGGGAGATCCGCGGATATGGGGTCAGTTTCTATGAGTTACATTGGTCCCGTGGGAGGTGTTGGTGCCACCCACGGGGCCGTTCGGGGGTTGTTTTGATTTTCACCCTCTAACGCCGTATTTTACATAAGTCTAGAAATATGAAAATTATCGTACTATTCTCAAACAGGGAGACCCACGGCTGCGTGGTCAGTTCGTACGAGTTACATTGGTCCCATGGGAAGTGTTGGTGCCACCCACGGGGACGTTCGAGGGTTGTTTCGAGTTTTCACCCTCTAACCCCATGTCTTTAAGCCTAAGTCTAGAAATATGAAAATTAACGTCGTATTCTCAAACCGGGAGACCACGACCGCGGGGTCAGTTCATACGAGTTACATTGGTCCCGTGGGAGGTGTTAGTGCCACCCACAAGGACGTTCGGGGGTTGTTTCGAGTTTTCACCCTCCAACTCCATGTTTTGCTTAAGTTAAGAAATGTGTAAATTACCTTCGTATTCTCAAACCGGAAGTCCCGCGGATACGTGGTCAGTTTCTACGAGTTACATTGGTCCCGTGGGAGGTGTTGTTGCCACCCACGGGGACATTCGGGGGCTGTTTCGAGTTTTCACCCTCTAATGCTATATTTTTAAGCCAAAGTCTAGAATATGCAAATTACCATCGTATTCTCAAACCGGTAGTCCCGTGGCTGTGAGGTCAATTCCTACGAGTTAAATTGGTCTCGTGGGAGGTGTTGTCGCCACCCAAGGGGACGTTCGGGGGCTATTTCAAGTTTTCACCCTCTAACACCATGTTTTTAAGCCTAAGTCTAGAAATATGCAAATTACCGTCGTATTATCAAACCAAGAGTCCCGCGGTTGCGTGGACATCTCTAACGAGTTACATTGGTCCCGTGGGACGTGTTGGTGCCACCCACGGGGCCGTTCGAGGGCTGTTTTGAATTTTCACCCTCTAACGCCATGTTTTTAAGCCTAAGTCGAAAAAAATACAAACTATTGTCGTTTTCTCAAACCGGGAGACCCGCGGTTGCGGGGTTAGTTTCTACGAGTTACATTGGTCCCGTGGGAGGTGTTGGTGCCACCCACGGAGCTGTTTCGAGTTTTCACCGTCTAACGCCATGTTTTTAAGCCCAAGTTTAGAAATTTACATATTAACGTCGTATTCTCAAACTGGGAGACCCGCGGCTACGGGGTTAGTTCCAACCAGTTACATTGGTCCCATGGGATGTGTTGGTGCCACCCAAGGGGTCGTTCGGGGGCTGTTTCGAGTTTTCACCCTCTAACGCCATGTTTTTAAGTCTAAGTCTTAAAATATGCAAATTACCATCGTATTGTCAAACTGGGAGACCCGCGGCTGCGGGGTGAGTTCCTACGAGTTACATTGGTCCCGTGGGAGGTGTTGGTGCCACCCACGGGGACGTTCGAGGGCTGTTTTGAGTTTTCACCCTCTAACGCCATGTTTTTAAGCCTAAGTGTAGAAATATGCAAATTATCATCCTATTCTCGAACTGGGAGACCCGCGGCTGTGGGGTCATTTCCTACGAGTAACATCGGTCACGTGGGAGGTGTTGGTGCCACCCACGGGGACGTTCGGGTTTGTTACAAGTTTTCACCAACAAACGCCATGTTTTTAAGCCTAAGTCTATAAATATGCAAATTACCGTCGTATTCTCAAACTGGGAGGCCCGCGGCTGCGGGGTCAGTTCCTACGAGTTACGTTGGTCCCGTGGGAGGTGTCGGTGCCACCCACGGGGACGTTCGGGGGCTGTTTCAAGTTTTCACCCTCTAACGTCATGTTTTTAAGTTTAAGTCTAGAAATATGAAAATTACCATCATATTCTCAAATCGGGAGTCCCGCGGCTGCATGGTGAGTTCTTACGAGTTACATTGGTCCCGTGGGAGGTGTTGGTGCCACCCACGGGGACGTTCGGGGGCTGTTTCGAGTTTTCACCCTCTAACGCCATGTTTTTAACCCTAAGTCTAGAAATATGAAAAATACCGTCGTATTCTCAAACTGGGAGTCCCACGACTTCTTGGTCAGTTCCTACGAGTTACATTGGTCCCGTGAGAGGTGTTTTTTTAACCCACGGGGACGTTCGGGGACTGTTTCGAATTTTCACCCTCTAACGCCATGTTTTTAAGCTTAAGTCTAGAAATATGCAAATTACCATCGTATTCTCAAACCGGGAGACCCGCGGTTGTGGGGTCAATTCCTACCAGTTACATTGGTTTCATGGGAGCTGTTGGTGCCACCCACGGGGACTTTCGGGGGTTGTTTCGAGTTTTCACCCTCTAACGCCATGTTTTTAAGCTTAGGTGTAGAAATATGTAAATTATCGTCGTATTCCCAAATCAGGAGTCCCGCGGCTGCGTGGACAGTTCTTACGAGTTACATTGGTCCCGTGGGAGGTGTTGTTGCCACCCAAGGGGACGTTCGAGGGCTATTTCGAGTTTTCACCCTCTAACGCATTGTTTTTAAGCCTAAGTCTAGAAATATGCAAATTACCGTAGTATTCTCCAATCGGGAGACCTGTGGCTATGGGGTCAGTTCCTACGAGTTACATTGGTCCCGTGGGAGGTGTTGGTGCCACCCACGGGGCCATTCGGGGGTCATTTCGAATTTCACCCTCTAACGCCATATTTTTCTTAAGTCTAGAAATATGAAAATTATCGCACTATTCTCAAACAGGGAGACCCGCGGCTGCGTGGTCAGTTCGTACGAGTTTCATTGACCCCCTGGGAGGTGTTGGTGCCACCCACGGGGACGTTCGAGGGTTGTTTCGAGTTTTCACACTCTAACCCCATGTCTTTAAGCCTAAGTCTATAAATATGAAAATTAACATCATATTCTCAAACCGGGAGACCCACGGCTGCGGGGTCAGTTCCTACGAGTTACATTGGTCCCGTGGGAGGTGTTGTTGCCACCCACGGGGACATTCGGGGGCTATTTTGAGTTTTCTCCCTCTAACGCCATGTTTTAAAGCCCAAGTTTAGGAATATACACATTAATGTCGTATTCTCAAACTGGGAGACCCGCGGGTACGGGGTTAGTTCCTACCAGTTACATTGGTCCCATGGGAGGTGTTAGTGCCACCCACGGGGTCGTACGGGGGCTGTTTCGAGTTTTCACCCTCTAACGCCATGTTTTAAGCCTAAGTCTTAAAATATATAAATTACCATCGTATTGTTAAACCAGGAGACCCGCGGTTGCGGGATGAGTTCCTACGAGTTACATTGGTCCCGTGGGAGGTGTTGGTGCCACCCACGGGGACGTTCGTGGGCTGTTTCGAGTTTTCACCCACACATGCCATGTTTTGCTTAAGTCTAGAAATACGGAAATTACCCTCATATACTCAAACCGGGAGACCCGCGGTGGCAGGGTCAGTTCCAACGAGTTACATTCATCCCTTAGGAGGTGTTGGTGCCACCCACGGGGCCGTCCGGGGGTTGTTTCGAGTTTTCACCCTCAAACCCCATGTTTTCCTTAAGTCCAGAAATATTGAAATTACTGTTGTATTCTCAAACCAGGAGACCCGCGGCTACGGGGTCAGTTCCTCTGAGTTACATGGGTCCCGTGGGAGGTTTTGGTGCCACCCAATGGGACGTTCGTGGGCTGTTTCTTGTTTTCACCCTCTAACGCCATGTTTTTAAGACTAACTCTAGAAATATGCAAATTACCGTCGTATTCTCAAACTAGAAGATCCGCCGCTACGGGGTCAGTTCTTACGAGTAACTTGGTCCCGTGGGAGGTGTTGGGGCAACCCACGGGGCTGTTCTGGGGTTGTTTCAATTTTTCACCCTCTAACGCCATGTTTTCCCTAAGTCTAGAAATCTGCAAATTAGCGTCGTATTCTCAAACCGGGAGTCCCGTGGCTACGTGGTCAGTTCTTTCGAGTAACATTGGTGCCGTGGGAGGTGTTGTTGCCACCCACGGGGACGTTCGGGGGCTGTTTCGAGTTTTCACCCTCTAACTCCATGTTTTTAAGCCTAAGTCTAGAAATATAAAAAATAGCGTCGTATTCTCAAACAGGGAGTCCCACGACTGCGTGGTCAGTTCCTACGAGTTACATTGGTCCCATGAGAGCTGTTGTTTCCACCCATGGGGACGTTCGGGGACTGTTTCGAATTTTCACCCACTAACGCCATGTCTTTAAGCCTAAGTCTATAAATATGAAAATTAACGTCGTATTCTCAAACTGGGAGACCCGCAAATGCGGGGTCAATTCCTACGAGTTACATTGGTCCCGTGGGAGGTGTTGGTGCCACCCACGGGGACGTCCGGGGGCTCTTTCGAATTTTCACCCTCTAACGTCATGTTTTTAAGCTTAAGTCTAGAAATATGCAAATTCCCATCGTATTCTCAAACCGGGAGTCCCGCGGCTGCATGGTGAGTTCCTACGAGTTACATTGATCCCGTGGGAGGGGTTGGTGCCACCCACGGGGACGTTCGAGGGCTGTTTTGAGTTTTCACCCTCTAACACCATGTTTTTAAGCCTAAGTCAAGAAATAAGAAAAATACCGTCGTATTCTCAAACCGGGAGTCCCACGACTGCGTGGTCAGTTCCTAAGAGTTACATTGGTTCCTTGAGAGGTGTTGTTAACACCCACGAGGACGTTCGGGGACTGTTTCGAATTTTCACCCTCTAACGCCATGTTTTTAAGCTTAAGTATAGAAATATGCAAATTACCGTCATATTCACAAACCGGGAGTCTCAAGGCTGCATGGTGAGTTATTACGAGTTACATTGGTCCCGTGGGTGGTGTTGGTGCCACCCACGGGAACAATCGGGGGCTGTTTCGAGTTTTCACCCTCTAACGCCATGTTTTTAAGCCGAAGTCTACAAATATGAAAAATACCATCGTATTATCAAACTGGGAGTCTCACGACTGCGTGGTCAGCTCCTACGAGTTACATTGGTCTCGTGGGAGGTGTTGGTGCCAACCACGGGAACTTTCGGGGGTTGTTTTGAATTTTCACCCTCTAACGCCATGTTTTTAAGCTTAAGTCTAGATATAGGCAAATTATCGTCATATTCTCAAACCGGGAGACCCGCAGCTACGGGGTCAGTTCCTACGAGTTACATTGGTCTCGTGGGAGGTGTTGATGCCACCCACGGGGACTTTCGGGGGCTATTTCGAGTTTTCACCCTCCAACGTCGTGCTTTTAAGCCTAAGTCTAGAAATATGCAAATTACCATCGTATTCTAAAATCGGGAGAACCGCGGCTACGGGGTCAGTTCCTACGAGTTACATTGGTCCCGTGGGAGGTATTGGTGCCACCCATGGGGATGTTCGGGGGCTGTTTCGAGTTTTCACCCTCTAACGCCATGTTTTTAAGACTAAGTCTAGAAATATGAAATTTACCATCGTATTCTCAAATCGGCAGTCCCGCGCCTGCATGGTCAGTTCTTACGAGTTACATTGGTCCCGTGGGAGGTGTTGGTGCCACCCATGGGGACGTTCGGGGGTTGTTTGGAGTTTTCACCCTCTAACATCATATTTTTAAGCCTAAGTCTAAAAATATGCAAATTACCGTCATATTCTCAAACAGGGAGTCCCGCGGCGGCATGGTGAGTTCCTACGAGTTACATTGGTCTCGTGGGAGGTGTTGGTGCCACCCACAGGGACGTTCGGGGGCTGTTTCGAGTTTTCACCCTCTAACGCCATGTTTTTAAGCCTAAGTCTAGAAATATGAAAAATACCATCGTATTCTCAAACTGGGAGTCCCACGACTGCGTGGTCAGTTCCTACGAGTTACATTGGTCCCGTGAGATGTGTTGTTTCCACCCACGGGGACGTTCGGGGACTGTTTCGAATTTTCACCCTCTAACGCCATGTTTTTAAGCTTAAGCTTAAAAATATGCAGATTACTGTCGTATTCTCAAACCGGGAGACTCGCGGCTGCGGGGTCAGTTCCTACGAGTTACAATGGTCTCGTGGGAGGTGTTGGTGCCACCCACGGGGACTTTTGGGGGCTGTTTCGAATTTTCACCCTCTAACGCCATGTTTTTAAGCTTAAGTCTAGGTATATTCAAATTACTGTCATATTCTCAAACTGGGAGACCCGCAGCTGCGGGGTCAGTTCCTACGAGTTACATTGGTCTCGTGGGAGGTGTTGGTGCCACCCACGGGGACTTTCGGGAGCTATTTCGAGTTTTCATCCTCTAACGCCATGTTTTTAAGCCTAAGTGAAGAAATATATAAATTACCGTCGTATTCTCAAACCGGGAGACCCGCGGCTGCGGGGTTAGTTTCTACAAGTTACATTGGTCCCGTGGGAGGTGTTGGTGCCACCCACGGGGACGTTCGGGGGCTGTTTCGAGTTTTCACCCTCTAACGCCATGTTCTTAATCGTAAGTCTAGAAATATGAAAAATACCGTCATATTCTCATACTGGGAGTCCTACGACTTCTTGGTGAGTTCCTACGAGTTACATTGGTCCCGTGAGAGGTGTTTTTTCCACCCACGGGGACGTTCGGGGACTGTTTCGAGTTTTCACCCTCTAACACCATGTTTTTAAGCCGAAGTCTAGAAATATGCAAATTACCGTTGTATTCTCAAACCAGGAGCCCCGCGGCTGCACGGTGAGTTCCTAGGAGTTACATTAGTCCCGTGGGAGGTGTTGGTGCCACTCACGGGGATGTTCGGGGCTGTTTCGAATTTTCACACTCTAACGCCATGTTTTTAAGCCTAAGTCTAGAAATATGAAAAATACCGTTGTATTCTCAAACAGGGAGTCCCACGACTGCGTGGTCAGTTCCTACGAGTTACATTGGTCCCGTGAGAGGTGTTGTTTCCATCCACAGGGACGTTCGGGGACTGTTTCGAATTTTCACCCTCTAACGCCATATTTTTAAGCTTAAGTCTATAAATATGCAAATTACCGTCGTATTCTCAAACCGGGAGTCCCGCGGCTGCATGGTGAGTTCCTACGAGTTACATTGGTCCCGTGGGAGGGATTGGTGCCACCCACGGGGACATTCGGGGGCTGTTTCGAGTTTTCACCCTCTAACGCCATGTTTTTAAGCCTAAATCTAAAATATGAAAAATACCGTCGTATTCTCAAACTGGGAGTCCCACGACTGCGTGGTCAGTTCCTACGAGTTACATTGGTCCCGTGAGAGGTGTTGTTTCCACCCACGGGGAAGTTCGGGGATTGTTTCAAATTTGCACACTCTAACGCCATGTTTTTAAGCTTAAGTCTAGATATAGGCAAATTACCATCATATTCTCAAACTGGGAGACCCGCGACTGCGGGGTCAATAACAACGAGTTACATTGGTCCTGTGGGAGGTGTTGGTGCCATCCGCGGGGGCGTTCGGGGGCTGTTTCGAGTTTTCACCCTCTAACGCCATGTTTTTAAGCCTAAGTCTAAAAATATGAAAAATACGATCGTATTCTCAAACTGGGAGTCCCACGACTGCGTGGTCAGTTCCTACGAATTACATAGGTCTCGTGAGAGGCGCTATTTCCAACCACGGGGACGTTCGGGAACTGTTTCGAAATTTCACCCTCTAACGCCATATTTTTAAGCTTAAGTCTAGAAATATGCAAATTAGTGTCGTATTCTCAAACTGGGAGACCCGCGGCTGCGGGGTCAGTTCCTACGAGTTACATTGGTCTCGTGGGAGGTGTTGGTGCCACCCACGGGGACTTTCGAGGACTGTATCGAGTTTTCACCCTCTACGCCATGTTTTCCTTAAGTCCAGAAATATGGAAATTACTATTGTATTCTCAAACCGGGAGACCCGCGGCTACGGGGTCAGTTCCTATGAGTTACATGGGTCCCGTGGGAGGTGTTGGTGCCAGCCAAGGGGACGTTCGGGGGTTGTTTCGTGTTTTCACCCTCTAACGCCATGTTTTTAAGCCTATGTCTAGAAATCTGCAAATTACCGTCGTATTCTCAAACTGGGAGACCCACGGCTGCGGGGTCAGTTCTTACGAGTTACATTGGTCCCGTGGGAGGTATTGGTGCCACCCACAGGGACGGTCGAGGGTGGTTTCGAGTTTTCACCCTCTAACGCCATGTTTTTAAGCCTAAGTTTAAAAATATGCAAATTACCGGCGTATTCTCAAATCGGGAGAACCGCAGCTCTGGGGTCAGTTCCTACGAGTTACATTGGTCCCGTGGGAGGTGTTGGTGCCACCCACGGGGATGTTCGTGGGCTGTTTCGAGGTTTCACCCTCTAACGCCATGTTTTTAAGCCTAAGACTAAAAGTATGCTAATTACCGTCGTATTCTCAAACCGAGGAACCCACGGCTGCGGAGTTAGTTCCTATGAGTTACATTGGTCCCATAGGAGGTCTTGGTGCCACCCACGGGGCCGTTCGGAGGCTGTTTTGATTTTTCACCCTCTAACGCCATGTTTTTAAGCTTATTTTTAGAAATATGCAAATTACCGTCGTATTCTAAAACCGGGAGTCACAAGGCTACATGGTGAGTTCCTACGAGTTACATTGGTCCCGTGGGAGGTGTTGGTGCCACCCACGGGGACGTTCGGGGGCTGTTTCGAGTTTTCACCCTCTAACGCCATGTTTTTAAGCCTAAGTCTAGAAATATGAAAAATACCGTCGTATTCTCAAATTGGGAGTCCCACGACTGCGTGGTCATTTCCTACGAGTTTGATTGGTCCCGTGAGAGGTGTTGTTTCCACCCACGGGGACGTTCGGGGACTGTTTCGAATTTTCACCCTCTAACGCCATATTTTTAAGCTTAAGTCTAGAAATATGCAAATTACTGTCGTATTCTCAAACCGGGAGACCCGCGGCTGCAGGGTCAGTTCCTACGAGTTACATTGGTCTCGTGGGAGGTGTTGGTGCCACCCACGGGGACTTTTGGGGGCTATTTCGAGTTTTCACCCTCTAACGCCATGTTTTTAAGCCTAAGTGTAGAAATAAGCAAATTACCGTAGTATAAAAATCTGGAGACCCGCGGCTGTGGGGTCAATTCCTACGAGTTACATTGGTCCCATGGGAGGTGTTGGTGCCACCCACGGGGACGTTCGGGGGCTGTTTCGAGTTTTCACCCTCTAACGTCATGTTTTTAAGCCTAAGTCTAGAAATATGCAAATTACCGTCGTATTCTCAAATCGGGAGAACCGCAGCTATGGGATTAGTTCCTACGAGTTCCATTGGTCCCGTGGGAGGTGTTGGTGCCACCCACGGGGATGTTAGGGGGTCGTTTCGAGTTTTCACCCTCTGACGCCATATTTTTCTTATGTCTAAAAATATGAAAATTACTGTACTATTCTCAAACAGGGAGACCCACGGCTGCGTGGTCATCTCGTACGAGTTACATTGGTCCCCTGGGAGGTGTTGGTGCCACCCACGGGGACGTTCGTGGGTTGTTCCGAGTTTTCACCCTCTAACCCCATGTCTTTAAGCCTAAGTCTAGAAATATGAAAATTAACATCGTATTCTCAAACCGGGAGACCCGCGGCTGCGGGGTCAGTTCCTACGAGTTACATTGGTCCCGTGGGAGGTGTTGTTGCCACCTATGGGGATGTTCGGGGGCTATTTCGAGTTTTCACCCTCTAACAACATGTTTTTAAGCCCAAGTTTAGAAATCTACAAATTAACATCGTATTCTCAAACCGGGAGACCCGCGGCTACAGGGATAGTTCCTACCAGTTACATTGGTCCCATGGGAGGTGTTGGTCCCACCCACGGGGTCGTTCGGGGGATGTTTCGAGTTTTCACCCTCTAACGCCATGTTTTTAAGCCTAAGTCTTAAAATATGAAAATTACCATCGTATTATCAAACCGGGAGACCCGCAGCTGCGGGGTGAGTTCCTACGAGTTACATTGGTCCCGTGGGAGGTGTTGGTGCCACCCACGGGGACGTTCGGGGGCTGTTTCGAGTTTTCACCCTCTAACATCATGTTTTTAAGCCTAAGTCTAGAAATATGCAAATTACCGTCGTATTCTCAAATTGGGAGAAGCGCAGCTATGGGATTAGTTCCTACGAGTTCCATTGGTCCCGTGGGAGGTGTTGGTGCCACCCACGGGGATGTTAGGGGGTCGTTTCGAGTTTTCACCCTCTAACGCCATATTTTTCTTACGTCTAGAAATATGAAAATTATTGTACTACTCTCAAACAGGGAGACCCACGGCTGCGTGGTCATCTCGTACGAGTTACATTGGTCCCCTGGGAGGTGTTGGTGCCACCCACGGGGACGTTCGTGGGTTGTTCCGAGTTTTCACCCTCTAACCCCATGTCTTTAAGCCTAAGTCTAGAAATATGAAAATTAACATCGTATTCTCAAGTTGGGAGACCCGCGGCTGCGGGGTCAGTTCCTACGAGTTACATTGGTCCCGTGGGAGGTGTTGTTGCCACCTACGGGGATGTTCGGGGGCTATTTCGAGTTTTCACCCTCTAACAACATGTTTTTAAGCCCAAGTTTAGAAATCTACAAATTAACGTCGTATTCTCAAACCGGGAGACCCGCGGCTACGGGGATAGTTCCTACCAGTTACATTGGTCCCATGGGAGGTGTTGGTCCCACCCACAGGGTCGTTCGGTGGATGTTTCGAGTTTTCACCCTCTAACGCCATGTTTTTAAGCCTAAGTCTTAAAATATGAAAAATACCATCGTATTGTCAAACCGGGAGACCCGCGGCTGCGGGGTGAGTTCCTACGAGTTACATTTGTCCCGTGGGAGGTGTTGGTGCCACCCACGGGGATGTTTGTGGGCTGGTTTGAGTTTTCACCCACAAACGCCATGTTTTTCTTAAGTCTAGAATTATGGACATTACCGTCGAATACTCAAATCGGGAGACCCGCGGCTGCAGGGTCAGTTCCTGCGAGTTACATTCGTCCCTTGGGAGGTGTTGGTGCCACCCACGGGGCCGTTCGGGGGTTGTTTCGAGTTTTCACCCTCAAACGCCATGTTTTCCTTAGGTCCTGAAATATGGAAATTACTATTGTATTCTCAAACCGGGAGACCCGCGGCTACGGGGTCAGTTCCTATGAGTTACATGGGTCCCGTGGGAGGTGTTGGTGCCACCCAAGGGGACGTTCGGGGGCAGTTTCGTGTTTTCACCCTCTAACGCCATGTTTTTAAGCCTATGTCTAGAAATATGCAAATTACCATCGTATTCTCAAACTTGGAGACCCGCGGATGCGGGGTCAGTTCTTACGAGTTACATTGGTCCCGTGGGAGGTATTGGTGCCACCCACGGGGACGGTCGAGGGTGGTTTCGAGTTTTCACCCTCTAACCCCATGTTTTCAAGCTTAAGTCTAGAAATATGCAAATTACTGGCGTATTCTCAAATCGGGAGAACCGCAGCTCTGGGGTCAGTTCCTACGAGTTACATTGGTCCCGTGGGAGGTGTTGGTTCCACCCACGGGGATATTCGGGGGCTGTTTCGAGGTTTCACCCTCTAACGCCATGTTTTTAAGCCTAAGACTAAAAGTATGCTAATTACCGTTGTATTCTCAAACCGAGGAACCCGCGGCTGCGGAGTTAGTTCCTACGAGTTACATTGGTCCCATAGGAGGTGTGGGTGCCAGCCACGGGGCCGTTCGGAGGCTGTTTTGATTTTTCACCCTCTAACGCCATGTTTTTAAGCTTAAGTTTAGAAATATGCAAATTACCGTCGTATTCTAAAATCGGGAGTCACAAGGCTACATGGTGAGTTCCTACGAGTTACATTGGTCCCGTGGGAGGTGTTGGTGCCACCCACGGGGACGTTCGGGGGCTGTTTCGAGTTTTCACCCTCTAACGCCATGTTTTTAAGCCTAAGTCTAGAAATATGAAAAATATCGTCGTATTCTCAAATTGGGAGTCCCACGACTGCGTGGTCATTTCCTACGAGTTAGATTGGTCCCGTGAGAGGTGTTGTTTCCACCCACGGGGACGTTCGGGGACTGTTTCGAATTTTCACCCTCTAACGCCATGTTTTTAAGCTTAAGTCTAGAAATATGCAAATTACCATCGTATTCTCAAAACACGAGACCCTCGACTGCGGGGTCAGTTCCTACGAGTTACATTGGTCTCGTGGGAGGTGTTGGTGCCACCCATGGGAACTTTCGTGTGCTGTTTCGAGTTTTCACCCTCTAACGCCATGTTTTTAAGCCCAAGTGTAGAAATATACAAATTACCGTCCTATTCTCAAATCAGGAGTCCCGCGGTTGCGTGGATAGTTCTTACGAGTTAAATTTGTCCCGTGGGAGGTGTTGTTGCCACCGAAGGGGACGTTCGAGGGTTATTTCGAGTTTTCCCCCTCTAACGCTTCGTTTTTAAGCCTATGTCCAGAAATATGCAAATTACCATCGTATTCTCAAACTAGGAGACCTGCGGCTATGGGGTCAGTTCCTACGAGTTATATTGGTCACGTGGGAGGTGTTGGTGCCACCCACGGGGCCGTTCGGGGGTCGTTTCGAGTTTCACCCTCTAACGTCATATTTTTCTTAAGTCTAGAAATATGAAAATTACCATACTATTCTCAAATAGGGAGACCCGCGGCTGCGGGTTCAGTTCGTACGAGTTACATTGGTCCCATGGGAGGTGTTGGTGCCACCGTCGGGGACGTTCGCGGGTTGTTTCGAGTTCTCACCCTCTAACCCCATGTCTTTAAGCCTAAGTCTAGAAATATGAAAATTAACGTCGTATTCTCAAACCAGGAGACCCACGACTGCGGGGTCAGTTCCGACGAGTTACGTTGGTCCCGTGGGAGGTGTTGTTTCCACCCACGGGGACGTTCGGGGACTGTTTCGAATTTTCACCCTCTAACGCCATGTTTTTGAGCTTAAGTCTAGAAATATGCAAATTACCGTCGTATTCTCAAACCGGGAGACCCTCGGCTGTGGGGTAAGTTCCTACGAGTTACATTGGTCCCGTGGGAGGTGTTGTTGCCACCCACAGGGACGTTCGGGGGCTGTTTCGAGTTTTCACCCTCTAATGCCATATTTTTAAGCCAAAGTCTAGAAATATGAAAATTACCATCGTATTCTCAAACTGGGAGTCCCGCGGCTGTGTGGTTAGTACCTATGAGTTACAATTGTCCTGTGGGAGGTGTTGTCGCCACCCAAGGGGACGTTCGGGGGCTATTTCAAGTTTTCACCCTCTAACGCCATGTTTTTAAGCCTAAGTCTAGAAATATGAAAATTACCGTCGTATTCTCAAACCAAGAGTCCCGCGGTTGCGTGGTCAGCTCCTACGAGTTACATTGGTCCCGCGGGTGGTGTTGGTGCCACCCACGGGGCCGTTCGAGAGCTATTTCAAATTTTGACCCTCTAACGTCGTGTTTTTAAGCCTAAGTCTAGAAAAATACAAATTACCGTCGTATTCTCAAACCGGGAGACCCGCGGCTGCGGGGTTAGTTCCTACGAGTTACATTGGTCCCGTGGGAGGTGTTGGTGCCACCCACGGAGCTGTTTCGAGTTTCACCGTCTAACGCCATATTTTTAAGCCTAAGTATAGAAATATGTAAATTACCATCGTATTCTCAAACTGGGAGACCCGCGGCTGTGGGGTCAGTTCCTACGAGTAACATTGGTCACGTGGGAGGTTTTGGTGCCACCCACGGGGAGGCTCGGGGGCTTTTTTAATTTTTCACCATCTAACGCCATGTTTTTAAGCCAAAGTCTAGAAATATGCAAATTATCGTCGTATTCTAAAACCGGGAGTCTCGAGGCTGCGTGGTCAGTTCCTACGAGTTACATTGGTCCTCTAGGAGGTGTTGTTGCCACCCACGGGGACGTTCGGGGGCTGTTTCGAGTTTTCACCCTCTAACGCCATGTTTTTAAGCCCAAGTTTAGAAATCTAAAAATTAACGTCGTATTCTCAAACCGGGAGACCCGCGGCTACGGGGTTCGTTCCTACCAGTTACGTTGGTCCCATGGGAGGTGTTGGTGCCACCCACGGGGTCGTTCGGGGGCTATTACGAGTTTTTACCCTCTAACGCCATGCTTTTAAGCCTAAGTCTTGAAATATGCAAATTACCATCGTATTTTCAAATCGGGAGACCCGCGGCTGCTGGGTGAGTTCTTATGAGTTCCATTGGTCCCGTGGAGGTGTTGGTGCCACCCACGGGGACGTTCGGGGGCTATTTCGAGTTTTCACCCTCTAACGCCATGTTTTTAAGCTTAAGTCTAGAAATATTCAAATTGCTGTCGTATTCTCAAACCGCGAGACCCTCGACTGCGGGGTCAGTTCCTACGAGTTACATTGGTCTCATGGGAGGTGTTGTTGTCACCCACGGGGACTTTCGTGTGCTGTTTTGAGTTTTCACCC